>ML791538.1:178413-224049 GCA_009831015.1 Picea engelmannii
AATTCAATATAACAAACATTAATAAACTCTGAAACCCTAATTCAATTAATAAACATCAATAAACTTTGATAAACTAATTAATAAACATCAATAAACTTTGATAAACATAAACTTTGAAACTATACATTAATAAACATTAACAAGCTTTGAATTTATTAACATGAACTAATTAAATATAACAAACATTAATAAACTTTGAAACCCTAATTCAATATAACAAACATTAATAAACTTTGAAATTATAAAATTATTATTAATTCAAAGTTTATTAATGTTTGAATTAATAATAATTTAATAATTCCAAAACAATCAAACAAAACCCTAATTAAATAATAAAGAAAAGGATTTTTTACCAAATAACATAAACCCTGATTAAATTGAAAAGAATTTTTACTAAAACAATCTAGCCGACACTTAGTTTTCACGCCAATTTCCAGTATTTAAAAACAAATCTTCTCATTATCTAAACCCAGGCTCATTGTCCTGAAGATGGATCCTGATTTGGATCTGAAACGTCGACACTCTATTGACCAAACTATGGCTTTTCCGACCAATCATGAAAACTCCAACCACAGAAGTATTTTTAATCAATTTGCCTATCCTTAAGCTCTCAATAATAGCTAAATGTTTCTCAATGTGCACTTCTCACTTAAAGGGTTAGATTAATGAATTATTGCACACATATAAATTGGAATCATTTTAAATGTATACCTTCCCTTTTTATTTATGGTTTTAATAATAATATTTTAGTTGATCTCTAGAGTTATGGTTAACCATCTTCAAAGTGCAGCACCATATTAAAGTCAATCTTTAAGAGGTCCTAATTTGTGGTGTTGATGTTCTAAAATGAATGAAAGAGAATTATCTATGTTATATAGTATACCATAGTGTCTAATAGCTACACCTTGAACTACACTAATACTATATTTATATTCTCTTGCGCAATGAAGAACCGATGGTGATGTGTTTAGTTTACTTGCGCCACAGATTTAATATGACATATGATTGGTTGAATGATAGATTACTTACACCATGGAATAAAACTGATTATTCTCATGCACTCTAAAATTAATAGATTAGGCCCGCACGGGTGTAGACGGATTGGCAAGTGTCGTGTAAATGGAAGGAAATTTGTAAAATGAAGTCTCATGTTCAATTCTCACCCGGATTTACTCGTGCACCATTCTTGCGGCCTGGGTGGTTGCACCTGGGGTTATAGTGGTAGCCGACGGGGATCGACCCCGTGTCACGCGAGTATGAGAACCGTGAGTTGCTGATTCCCCCAGTATAAAATAAAATAAAATAAAAATAAATAAATAAATAAATAAAAATTAATAGATTAGATTATTTTTGAGCCTCAAAATTTAATTGATAACTATATTGCCCCATGGCTAATGATTGACTTGAACGATAAAGTGATTAGCTTATGTTGCGCCTTTAAGTACCATTTATGCATGATTGTTAGTAGTTAGATTGTGTTGCTTAATGGACCTTGATGACGCATACAGGTTTACGCTTTTTGAATTACTCGTGCGCATTTTAACAATGTTGATGATGTGTGATTTCCTAAGTGTTTAGATTAATTGTGCACATGGTAATGATGTTGATTTATGTTTAATTCAGTGTTTATATCACACACCCACCTTGGAATAATGTTGATTTATGGTTGAATTCAGTAATTGATTAATTGTGTGCCTTGGAGTAAAGAATATGTTTGCTTTTGCACCTTGAAAATAAATAAATTTGAATACATTACGCCTTATCTTATGTTATTGTATGATGGACTTAATAATTAAAATTCTCTTGCGCCTTGGAAATTTATGTGATCTGCGATCGATTATTAGAACATTATTGCATCATTGATTATCGTTGATGTTGTTTATATAGTTAGTTGGTTTGGACTTGATGGTGTTAGTGGGATGTAGACACCTCCTTGTTCCTCAGAACAATCGTCAGCCCTGAGACCTTAAATGGTCAAAATCAACTGGATGAATCATGGGCTTGAGCATTGCTTATGTGTATTGGAGGTCCTAACATTGCAGGGTAGATTGGGTGGGTAGTATATTTATGTCATCTTATGTTATCTTATGTCATCATTATGTTATCTCATGTTATCCTTGTGTTATCTGATGATTATCTTTATGTGATGAGTTGATAGATTTAAAAGTATTGATGATTTCAACTGATCGTGATGAGTTGATCTTGCATCGTCATTCATGATGCTTGTTGATTATGTGTCATTATTTAAATACGATGATGTGTTAATTATGTGTCATTACTAATTTTGATTGATGCGTTGGTTACGTCGTTATGGATTACGATGGTGAGTCACTTGTAATGATTTTATTGGAATGTCATTGATTAGGCGTTGCTGTGATTATGTGTTGATGTTAATTTCTTAATGCAAATTTTTTATTTTTTTTACCTATTGTGCTTCTCTTTTCCTAGTCGTAAAAAAGGGGTTGTTACATATGGAATTAGAGTGGGTTCAACCTCATGACTTGGGATCATTATGCCTTCCACTGTATTAAACCTTTGATTAATAATTTATTGCTAATTAAATTGAATTGTGTCCCTGTAGGTAATCATTGTTAGAGGACTTCGTGGAGGAATACGTCATGGTTCTAGGGGAGGAGGTGTGATGCCTCCAGTAGCATCCACACTAGAGGGGTTTAACCCCTAAGGAGAAGAACAAGTCATTGGACAGGATCATATTGTTGTGAGGGATGTGGTTGGGTTGATGAGGTCCTTTGAGAGGCTGTCAAAGGCCTTGATTAACTGTCTGGATAGAGATGAGGCCAGGGTGCCTGTACCTCTTAAGGGTCTACAATGATCCATAGGTGGTACTGGTATCATCCACAGAGAACTCGAGAAGGTCAAGTTTCCCAGGTTTTTGGGTGCCACGGACGGCGCAGCCACCGAGGCATGGTTGGAGAACATGGCGATGTACTTCGCACTTCGCGACTAAACCTCCAACATGAAAGTCCACATGGAGGTATTTCAGCTGAAGGGGAGCGCTCTTCTATGGTGGAAGACGCTCCTTCCACAACTCACTACAACAGAATAGGCAATTAGTGCTTAAAATAGTGGTGAAATTTAGTGTATTTTACTCCATGAATTGAACACCTTTTCTGGCGCAAAACATGGCACAATATGGAATTTTTTTAATTGCACTAGATTTAGTGCCAGCAAAATAATGCCAGGTTTAGCACCAGGTTTGGCTCTAGGATTAACACTCGGTTTAGCGCCAGGATTAGCGCCAGGTTTAGCGCCAAGAATAGCGCTAGGTTTAGCACCAGGAATAGCATTGGGTGTAGCACTAGGTGTAACACTAGGAATAATGCCAATTGTTTCTTCTAGTTTTTCTTCTCATATGCCTTCCAATTTTGCTTCCATTTTTACTTTTTTTTTGGCTTCCCTTTTTATGTCCAGTTTTTCTTTTGATATGGCTTCAAATTTTTCTTCCATTTTGGCTTCTAGTTTGGCTTCCAGTTTTTCTTCTGATATGGCTTCCAATTTTTATTCCAGTTTTCCTTGTAGTTTGGCTTCCAGTTTTACATCTAGTTTTTCTTCTAGTTTTGGTTCCCATTTTTCTTCCCGTTTTGCTTCTGGTTTGGGTACCAGTTTTTCTTTTAGTGTGGCTTCCAATGTGGCTTCCATTATTTCTTCCTTTCTTGATTGCAACGATGTTTCTTATATGTTTTATTTCAATTTAATTAGTTAAATATATCATGTCTCTTAAATAACTTATATTATTATATAGTAAGTCATATAAATTCATTTGAAATATTTTATAGGATAACATTTACAAAGATTTTTTTAGGGAAATATGCATCCATTCAAATTAACAACATCATTATACTTATTAAATCTCCATCTAAATAGAATCTACAAAATCCAGTATATATAAAATAACAAGATAATTATTATAACATGATCATCATCTATAATTAAAAAAAGTGAGTCAAATATCTATAATTTAAGTGAATTTGACAACATCCATCATGAACAGTAAATCAAAATCATCATATGTAATAAATATGCATCTAAAAATCATCAACCACTTTCAATATATAAAAATTGATGAGTCAATATTGATAGGATCATCATCATATATAACTAAAACAAGGGATAGTCAAATATATATGACAATATATCAATATCATCTGAAAATGATACATGTCCAACAATCAACATAAGTCAAAATGATACATCATGTACAAATGATATAAATAAAAATGATAAATTATGTAAGACAAAATGATACAAGTCAATATGATACGTCATGTTCGAATGATATAAGTCAACATGAAACATGTCAAAATGATGCAGCTCAATAATATGGTATTGGATGCCATGAAAATAATACATATGATAGTAACCATGAAAAGAGGAATTATAACAATATTTCAAAAATGATCCATGATGTAGAATATATGATCATGAATGTCACTGAATGCAACTAGAAACTACCTCAAAATCATCATCACCATCGTGATCATTACTTTCATGACTGTCATCATCGTCATCTATATCGACAATGGCATCATTGCCATCTGTATTTATGTCATCATGAGAATAATCTTCCATCCCAGCATCAGACCCAACATCATGATCTAGATCAATTTGTTGAGGATGATATGGATCTTTTGGAAGATCCCTGTTCTACAAAAACAAACATTTAGAATGAAAAGTTATTATTTATTTCATGTAATAATTAATTTCTTTGTTATATATCAAATATTACAACATATGAAAAGAAATGATAATCATATTAAATCATACCAAAGTGCAGATATGATAACAAAATATCACAGAAGTTACATCTAAGATGTCATTCCAATGATGTAAAACATTCAACAATTCTAATAAACGTTAGTAAAGATCATAAAAAAATGTTATGTCTAGCCTTGCCTTGACATGCCATGTATTTTCTTTCCTTGACATTCCATGCCTTGCCTTGACATGCCATGCATATCCTTTCCATGCCTTTCCTTGACAAGCCATGCCTTGCCTTGACATGTCTCACCTTGCCTTGACATGCCATGCCTTTCCTCAAAAATCCTTTCCTTTCCTTGAAATGCCATGCCTTTTCCTGAAAAGTCGTGCATTGCCTTGCCTTGACATGTCTTACCTTGCCTTGACATGCCATGCTTTGCCATGCATTGTCATGCCTTACCATGACTTTTCTTGCAATTCCTTGCCTTTCCATGCATTCCCTTGTCTTTCCTTGACATGCCATGCCTTGCCTTGACATTCCTTTCCTTTCCTTTCCTTGACATGCCTTGCCTTGAATTACCATGTCTTTCCTTGATAGAATTTTCCTTTCATTGACATACCTTTCCTTAACATGCCATGCCCTGCATTGACATGCCATGCCTTGCATTGACATGACTTGCATTGACATGCCTTGCCTTGGCATGACATTCATTTCCTTGCCTTGACATGCTATGCCTTGTATGTCCATGCCTTGGCTTGACAAGCCATGCATTTCCTTGACATGTATTTCCTTGCCTTTCCTTGACAAGCCATGCATTTCCTTGACATGTATTTCCTTGCCTTGCCTTGTCATGCCTTGCCTTGCTTTGCCATGCCTTTCCTTGACATATCATGCCTTGCATCCTTTCCTTTCCTTGCCACGCCTTTCTCGAACATTCCTTGCCTTGAATTAACATGACCTTTCCTTGCATTGAGATGCCTTGCCTTGACATTCCATGTGATGCAGGAGCATCGTCAACAACAAGCGAGCATGGGGCAACGACAACACATTTTGGCGCATGTTAAAATTGTTTGAAACATTTTTGAAAGATTAATGCACAGACTTAAATGTAATGAATTAAAGGGACGTACTTCCAGATTGTAAACAGATCTTGAGCGATCCGCTCTCATTTGTAGGATGTGAAGGCATTTATGCATAGTAAATGAAAGTAGGTAGTTTTAAAATTCTAGATTAGACAGTTTTAGGAGCTGGAGCAAAAACCGACTATAGACACCCTCACCATTATAACATTATCAGATTGTATCATAGAGCATAAAAGAGAAGAGAAGAGAGTTGTGTAGAGAAGAACCCATGTACAAAAGTTCTGGAATTATTATATGAAGTGTTGAATTTAGACTCATGGTGTTAGAATGCTTTCTGTGTATACAGGCTGAATGATTATGCTCATGGTTGTTTTACTCTTTCTTTTGTGCATTTACTTTTATGCTATGTATGTATGATTTCATGTTAAGTGTCTGAAATCTGAGAGAGAGAGAGAGAGTAAGGGAATGACTTTCAATTGTTTCCCTTCCTGAGAAAACATTCCTGCAAAGGGTGCAGTGGAATAGTCTCCAAGGTGTGAGTCAACAGGATTCAGAGTTCATCTCTGGAAATATCAGGAGGGATACCATTATTCTCATTTCCAGCAGAAGTGAAAGACGGGAACATAAGTCATGCAAGGTGTGTGCAGGCTGACGGGACCTCAGAAATTATAAACTAAGGCTGGGAAGTTGAAGGGTTGTTGTTGCAGAGTTGCATAGAGTCAAGAAGTTCAAATACTTGGGTGTATTTGAATAATTGCCACAAGGAGTGCGTGCAGGAGTCATTCCCAGGGGACTTGAAGTTTCAAGCAAACTCAAGAGGGATAGCATCTTCGAAGTAGTCGAAGAAATCTTAGGAAGGATTCACACCTTCAAAGTGCTCAAGAGAAGACAGGGGAGATTTGGTCATCATGTAGAAACCAAGTTCACAGAAGAGAAATTGCTGAGTTGATTTCGAATTAGTTGTCTTTGAGAAGAAGAAGTTTGGACAGTTAGAATTCTCCGAGGAGAATTCCTGAAACAGTGAGAGTTGTAGGATCAATAGAAGCTGGAAGGTGGATAAGGTTAGGACATAATCATCCATTGGGTGACCAGAATCAACGTGAACCATTGATCATACTTTGCGCAGTTCGTCGGACCATTTTGGTAATTCAGGGATCCTAAGGACAAGGAGTTGAAGCACAATGACATCAAAGTCCCGAAGTCGCGAGTTGCGATAACAACTGGGTTAGAATTTCAGTATTTCAACACTTCAGGTGTCGGGAATGAAGAGGACAACACTTTGGGAGAAAAAGTCCCAAAAACCCAAAAGAGTGACAAGTTGCAGGAGTCTACGTCAAAGGTGGGAAGTGGTTGAGTAGACAGGTGGCGCATCCTTGTCAAACAGGCAGAGTCAATTCTTGTTGACTATATCAGAATTCAGAGGTTAGAAAGGGTAGAGCCTTGCTTCTGGATTCACAAAATCGTGAAGTCCAAAATCTCGATGAAGTGAGAGGCCCGTTGAAAATTCAACCTTTTCCAAGTGCATCGGAGTTCAGAATTTTGGGTTTCGAAGGTCGTAGGGACAGGAGATTGGAGATCAGGGATCACGAAATCATCGACCACATTGTTAGGTCAGGGGATTTGGAATTGGTTCTTAGTGTTTGATCATGCAACTCAATTAATTTGGACCTATGGAAAGACACCATTGCATGTGTGTTTGATTCCCCGAGGAGGAATTGAAGAGTCAATAGAGGCTCACAAAGGGAAGATATAGAATGATCCTGTAGTGGACCTCGACCCGAGGGTTGGGGGTCTGCGTCAGTTGTGGTATCATAGCTTGACTTTGTTTGTACACTGTAGGTAGAGGAAGCAAGGAGGATAGGAAGAGTTATTCTCTTTCTATAGGAGAGAAGGACATTCTCAGTCATGCTGTCGAGAAGGAGAGAAAGACCAATGCCTGATCCAACAATGGAAAGAGAAATGCGTGAACTACGTACCAGGCTTGATGTCGTGGAGACAACACAGAGGTGCACAGTTGGTGCTGGAGATATCAGCGAGGCTGAAAGTGAAAATGAAGTTGGACATGAAGGAGAAGAAGTTGTAGCAGAAGATGCGGCAGATGAACGCCTATTCAAGGCTGTTGCGAGGATAGGTGCTAGGGAAAAAATGGACATTCCAGTATATCAAGGAAACCTGGATGTTGAAGAGATTCTAGACTGGATTAGAGCTCTGGACAAGTATTTTGACTATGAAGATGTCGAGGAGGATAAGACGGTCAAACATGTTGTCACAAGACTTAAAGGACATGCAGCATTGTGGTGTGATGAACTACAAGCTGACAGACGCTGCAAAGGAAAGCAGAAAATCAATAGCTGGGATAGAATGGTTGCGAAGATGAATGAAAAATTCATCCCCAAGGACTATCAAATCACTTTGTTTCGAAGGATGCAGAACTTGAGATAGAAGTTGATGTCAGTGAAAGAGTACACTGAGGAATTCTACAAGATAAACATCAAAGAAAGTCATCGAGAGAGTGATGATGAAAAAGTTGTCAGATACATGAATGGTCTGTGATATGACATTTAGGACAAGATGAGCATGATGATCCTTCGCACAGTGGAGGATGCTTATCAGATGGCTCTGAAAGCTGAAGAAAAGTTGAGTTGGAAGAAAGGTCAAAGAGGCTTAGGCAGAAGTCAAGCCAGGGGCAAGACAATTGTCCGAGATAGGACTCAGAAATCTAAAGAGGAAGGGAAGAAACCTCAAACAAAACCTAAGAGAGGAGGAAGCTCATAGGGAAGACATTATGTTGATAATGATACTTTTCCTCATGCCAGAAGAAGAGGAATAGGCAGAGGTGGAGTAGTAAAATGATTCACATGTGGAAAGAACGAGCATAAATCTTTTGAATGTCCAGATAGAAAGAAGGACAGTGGTGAAAATCACATTGTCGAAGCACAAAGACAGAATGTTGAGGCAGAGGATGCTGAGGGAGAAAGATCACTAATGATGAGGAAGCTTCTCTTAACACCAGAGAAGGAGGTGGGGAAACTAGCCCAAAGGAACAGTCTTTTTCGGACTGCTTGCAAGACCAAAGACATGGTATGCAAAGTCATTGTGGATAGTGGTAGCACAGACAATCTCATTTCTACAGAGATGGTGGAAAAGATGGAGCTGGAGATGATTGAACATCTGAGCGCATACAGAGTTTCGTGGATACAAAAAGGACATTAGATAAATGTCACTAAACAATGTTTAGTTGAATTTAAAATAGGATGATATAAGGATGAAATAATGTGTGATGTCATTCCCATGGATGTTTATCATCTATTGTTGGGTAGACCATGGCAATATGACAAAAATGTGATTCATGATGGGAGAAAGAACACATACACCCTGGCGAAAAATGGGAGAACTCACATGTTGTTGTCGATTAAGGACAAAGAAGTAAAACCTGAGGTAAGAAACACTGTACTTCTCATGAGTGGGAAGGAAATTCTTTTAGAGGTTAAGAAGAAGGAATACACACAATTCATTGTGGTTCAGAAGCCTAGAATTGTTTTGACCAGTACAAGGCTGGATGACTTGCCAGCGGAAATCCAAGAGTTGCTAGAGGAGTTCGTTGACATAGTAGTGGAAAAATTACCTTGTTCTTTTCCATCAATCAGGAGTATAAGTCATCATATTGATCTCATACCTAGAGTTACTTTTCCAAACAAAGAAGCATAAATATTAACGCCGCAGGAGAATGAAGAGGTCAAGAGACAAGTCCAAGATTTAATGGACAAAGAATTGGTTAGAGAGAGCTTGAGTCCATGTGTTGTTCGGACAGTGCTCAGACCAAATAAATATGGAGGCTAGAGGATGTGTACAAACTCGAGGGAAATTAACAAGATTACCATCAGGTATAGATTTCCATTGCTAAGGATGGATGACTTGATGGATTTCTTGAGTGGAGCAAGATTCTTTTCAAAGATTGATTTTAAGAGATGATATCACCAGATTCATATGAGAGAAGGTGATGAATGGAAGACAACATTCAAAACGAATGAGGGGCTATATGAATGGCTTGTTATTCCATTTGGCTTAACAAACACGCCGAGTACTTTCATGAGGCTGATGAATGAAGTCCTGAAGGATTTCATTGGAAAATTTCTCATCATGTATCTTGATGACATACTGATTTACAAAAAGATAGAGGCTGGACATCTGAAGCATTTGGCTATAGTGATGAGAAGATTGCAGTAGGAGAAGTTGTTGATAAACATGAAAAAGTCATCATTTATGAGGAAAGAGCTCATATATTTGGGTTTTGTTATATCAACAAATGAGTTGAAGATGGATCCAGATAAGGTGGAAGCAATTAAGAATTGGCCATCGTCGAAGAATATATTTGAAGTTCGAAGCTTTCATGGATTGGCTATTTTCTATAGAAAATTCATCCAAAATTTTAGTCGAATTAGCGCACCGATGATGGACATGGTGAAGAAATGACATAAATCTTTTCACTGGACAGAAGAAGCAGAGAAAAGTTTCAATCTGTTGAAGAAGAAGATCATGGAACAACCAATTCTGGTGTTTCCGGATTTTAACAAGATGTTTCAGGTCAAGTGTGACGCAAGAAGATTTGAAATTGGGGCAGTCTTAAGCCAAGATGATAGAATAGTTGCATATTTCAGTGAGAAACTGAATGAGGCGAAGATAAAGTACTCCACGTATGATAAGGAATTTTATGCAGTCACACAAGCATTGAAAAAGTGGAGACACTATTTGGTTCCTAAGGAGTTTGTTTTGTACAGTGATAACCATGCTTTACAATTCGTGACTCAACAGGATAAGTTGAACCAAAAGCATGCGAAATGGGTCGATTATATGAAAAATTTTACTTTTGTAATCAAACATATTTCTGGAACTACTAACAAAGTTGTTGATTCTTTGAGAAGGAAAAACTTTCTTGTGTAGGAGTTTAGAGTCAAAACACTGGGTTTTGATAATCTCAAGGACATGTACAAAGATGATCCAGATTTCGAAGAGGTGTATGAGGCATCTGAGAATCCAATTCTCAGGGACATAAGTTAATGGACTGAATATATGATCCAAGATGGGTTATTATTTAGAGGCAATCAACTATGCATTTCAAAATGCTCCATGAGGGAGAATTTGTTGAAGGAAAAACACAGTGGAGGATTGGCCGAACATTTCGGTCATGACAAGACATTCTCAAAATTAAGTAGCTCGTATTTTTGGCCAGGGATGAGGATCGATGTCAAATGATTTTTGGACAGATGCAAAATTTACCAGCATTCAAAGGGAAAGAGGCAGAACACAGGGTTATACCAACCATTACCCATACCTGAGAGGCCATGGGATGCAGTGAGCATGGACTTCATATTGGGGCTGCCAAGAAAACAAAGAGGGTTTGACTCAATCTTTATAGTGGTAGAAGTTTTTTTGAAAATGGCACATTTTATACCATGCCAGAAAACCGATGACGCAACTCATATTGTGAACCTGTTTTTCAAAGAAATCGTCAGACTTCATGGCTTTCCAAGGAGTATTGTCAGATCGAGACACCAAGTTCATGGGACACTTCTGGAGAACTTTATGGAAGAATCTGGGGACAAATTTTTCCTTTATCTCATCTTATCATCCTCAGACATATGGGCAAAAAGAAGGTGTGAACATAAGCTTGGAAATTTTCTTAGGAGTGTAGTGACCGAACATCACACTTAGTGGGATCACATTCTGCCATAGGCAGAATTTTCTTATAATGATTCGCTTAAAAAGGGCACAGGGTAGAGACCATTCCAAATTGTTTATGGGATGCAACCCAGAGGAGTTTCTGAATTGAGAGATTCATAACAAAATGCAACTAGAAGTGCTAGTGTAGAAGATTTCGCAGAGGCAATGAAGGAGCTTCATAGGCAAGTAAAGGAGTGATTGCAGAACTCGATCCAAGAGTATAAATGAAGAGCATATCAACGCAGGCGAGAACTTCACTTTGAATTTGGCGATCTGATTCTTTCACACTTGAGGAAAGAAAGGTTCCCAAGGGGGACATACAACAAGCTGAAAATGAAGAAGATTGGACCATGCAGGGTCATAAAGAAGTTTGGGACGAATACATATGAGATTGAACTACCCGATGGGATCGGAATTTCTCTAATATTCAACATCTCGGACTTGTACCTTACAAAGCCGAAGGAGTAGGAGCAGACAGTGAACAGACAGAGTTTCAGTGGGCTAAACAAATGCCTGTAGCTGAAAATCCACAGATGGAAAGTATATTGGACAAAAGAGTCGGCAGAAGGACAAAGAGAAAATAGTATTTTGAATACTTGATTAAATGGAAGGGACATCTAGTTGAAGATGCCAACTTGGAAGATGAAGCAGGAATTCAAAAGCATGGGAAGACCATGCAAGATCACATGAACAGGAGTTCATGAAAATTTTCAAGCGAGGGAGTATGATGCAGAAGCATCGTCAGCAGCTAGTGAGCGTGGGGCAATGCCAATGCATTTTGGCACATGCTAAAATTGTTTGAAACATTTTTAAAAGATTAATGCACAGACTTAAATGTAATGAATTAAAGGGACACACTTCCAAATTGTAAACAGATGTTGAGTGATCCGCTCTCATCTGTAGGATTTGAAGGAATTTATGCATAGTAAATGAAAGTTGGTAGTTTTAAAATTCTAGATTAGACAATTTTAGGAGTTGGAGCGAAAACCAACTATAGGCACCCTCACCATTGTAACATTACTAGATTGTATCATAGAGCATAGAAGAGAAGAGAAAAGAGTTGTGTAGAGAAGAACCCATGTACAAAATTTCTAGAATTAATATATGAAGTGTTGAATTCAGACTCATGGTGTTAGAATGCTTTCTTTGTATACATGCTGAATGATTATGCTCATGGTTTCTTTACTCTTTCTCTTGTGCATTTACTTTTATTCTATGTATGTATGATTTCATGTTAAGTTTCTGAAATCTGAGAGAGAGAGAGAGAGTAAGGGAATGAGTTTCAATTGTTTCTCTTCCTGAGCAAAAGTTCCAGCGAGGAGTGCAGTGAAATCGTCCGCAAGGTGTGCGTCGACAGGATTCAGAGTTCATCTCTGGAAATATCAGGAGGGATACCATTATTCTCATTTCCAGTAGAAGTGCAAGACAGGCACAAAAGTCGTGCAAGGTGTGCGTAGGCTGACGAGACCTCAGAACTTATAAACTAAGGTTGGGAAGTTGAAGGGTTGTTGTTGCAGAGTTGCACAGAGTCAAGAAGTTCAAATAATTGGGCGTATTTGAAGAATTTCCACAAGGAGTGCGCGTAGGAGCCATTCCCAGGGGACTTGAAGTTTCAAGCAAGCTCAAGAGGGATAGCATCTTTGAAGTAGTCAAAGAAATATCAAGGAGGATTCACACCTTCAAAGTGTTCAAGAGAAGAAGGGGAGCTTTGGTCATCGTGTAGAGACCAAGTTCAAAGAAGATAAATCACTGAGTTGATTTTGAATCAGTGGTCTTTGAGAAGAAGAAGTTTGGATGGTTGAAATTCTCCGAGGAGAACTCCCGAAACAGCGAGAGCCATAGGATCAATAGAATCTGCAAGGTGGATAAGGTTAGGATAGAATCATCCATTGGGTGACTAGAATCAACGTGAATTGTTGATCGTACTTCACGCAAGACGTCGGACCATTTTGGTAATTCAGGGATCCTAAGGACAAGGAGTTGAAGCACAGTGACACGAAAGTCCCGAAGTCGCGATTTGTGATAAGAGTTGGGTTAGAATTTCAGGATTTCGTCACTTCATGTGTCAGGAACAAAGAGGACAACACTTTGGGAGTGAAAGTCCTGAAAACCTGAAAGAGTGACAAGTGGCAAGAGTCTATGTCAAAGGTGGGAAGTGGTTGAGTAGACAGGTGGCACGTCCTTGTCAAATAGGAGGAGTCAATCCTTCTTGACTATTTCAAAATTCAGAGGTTAGAAAGGGTACAACCTTGCTTCTGGATTCGTAAAATCATGAAGTTTGAAATTTCGATGAAGTGAGAGGCCCGTTGAAAAGTCAACCTTTTCCAAGTGCATCGGAGTTCGGCATTTTCGGTTTTGGAGGTTGTAGGGACAGGAGCTTGGACATCAAGGATCCCAAAATCACGAAACCTGAACCTCCAAAGTCGAGAAAAGTGCGACCACATTGTTAGGTCAGGGGATTTGGAATTGATGCTTAGTGTTTGATCACGTAGCTCAATTCATTTGGACCTGTGGAAAGAAACCATTTCATGTGTATTTGATTCCCCGAGGAGGAATCAAAGAGTCAATAGAGGCTCAAAGGGCAGATATAGAATGATCCTGTAGCGGACATCGACCCGAGGGTTGGGGGTCTACGTCACCATGCCTTGAATTGGCATGTATTTCCTTGACATGTCTTACCTTGACTTGAAATTCCACGCCTTGTCTTTCCTTGACATGCCATGCCTTTCCTTGAAATTCATTTCCTTACCTTGCCTTTCCATGCCTTTCCTTGAAATGCCATGCCTTGCCAAATTGGCATGCACAACAACCCTACTATTGGTTGTTATGCATTCCAAATTGGCATGCACAACAACCCTACTATTGGTTGTTATGCATTCCAAATTGGCATGCACAACAACCCTATGGTTTTTGTGCATGCATGATAGACCTTTCCTTGCATTGGCATGCCT
Organism: Picea engelmannii; assembly: GCA_009831015.1. NCBI lineage: Eukaryota > Viridiplantae > Streptophyta > Pinopsida > Pinales > Pinaceae > Picea > Picea engelmannii. The sequence continues at coordinate 192,888 of ML791538.1, forward strand.
TGCCTTGACATGCCATGCCTTGTATTGACATGCCTTGCCTTGACATACCATGCCTTCCATTGACATTCCTTGCCTTGAGAAAAGGTAAAATCACCTCCCCAAGAGAGGATTCAATGGTTACTCATTGAGCTCATATCAATATGGCTATGATGACTTGGGAGTGGATATCTTATTAAATGGTATATATAAGGGTGGCCCATCTTTTCTCATTAGTTCTTTGGCCCTTGGTGATGATTTTTTACTAGGTACATTTCTTGATCATTTGTTGGAGAGAGACATAGTGTATGTCATCTTCAAGGAGGTTCATCCCAAGGAACTATTCTCTAGAATTTTACTCAAATGTTTCCTAGATGGTACATCATATCAAATTATTTCTATTTACACAAAAAAAGGGCCCTCAAATTTATTTAGAAGGTGACCTTAAAAAAATTAACTTATGCATAGTGTTAGAGGGAGGGATAAGAGATGAATGCAGTGGTGGACACTCACCTCTTGTAAGGTGTAATTATTTTATAGTTAGAGTTCATTGGGTTATTTTTTAACCCAAAGGTAGAAGGAACCGACTCTAAAATATTGGTTGCTTCATTCTTGGGGCGCTCTCATTAGTTATATCGCAAATTGTTTTATGCACATGAGATGCGTCAATACCTTCCTCTTATGTCAATTCAAATTGAACATACAAACTCTCATACACATTCAGATCACTGTCATGTGCACAAAGACAAATCCCACCAATCTGGCAACAACATAATCCAAGGATAGAGTTAAATTCTTTTAGTATAAGATAAAATCAACTAATGTGTATACTTCTCTACCCACTAAATCCTACAGGAAAAAAATACTGCAACCATCAAATCAATGTCTCTCTTAGGTAGACTATAATGGGGAATAAACCAACGAATACACATAGTCCCACTCATAAAACAAAACAGTCTTATACATTCAAATAAGATGATTTCCATGCTTTGTAAGATTTCTTCAAGAATTCTACAAGTCCCCAATATGACTACTAAAATCAATGAAGAGTGAATATAAGAATTTGAGGAAGATCTTGTTTGGAATTTAGAAATTGTTTCAGACCTTGTATATCTTGTTTGAAATGTAGAAATTGTGGTAGACCTTGAGGCCTTTACCAAAGGGTGAGAATTCTATCAAACAATTGAGGAGCCTATAGGAGAGATAAAAAAAATTATGGGCCTCTATAATATTGGTTCCAACTTCGACATCTACACATGAAAATGCTTATTTGGTTTGATAGGGGTTTCTTGACCAACAAGAAAGGTGATTTACAATGTGATTATGGATCTAATATTTATGAAGACATGCATCATGCATAAGGAGATTGATGTCAAGAAATCATGGAGGACAGGGCTGTTGTGCATGCTAAATTTAGCATGCACAACAACCACAGGGTTGTTGTGCATGCCAAATTTGCATGCACATCAACCCTATTGGTTGTTGTGCATTTTCCACGTACACCAATCAAACCCAACTGTGACAGTTATAGCTTACTTGATCTAGTTCTGGCCATTATTACTAGTATATCCATTGGTTCATGTTCCTCCCTTTGTAACTACATTGATTCATGAGGCTTTATCCCTTCTAAGATTCAAATTGATCAGATTTTCATTACTTTGTCTATCTCGAGCTTCCCATTTTTGCAATAAGTCAGGGTATTTTTCTATTAGGTTTCCAATTGTCCATCAATAGTTACACCTCAACTTCCTTAAGTGAGGAAAATATTAAGAAACATGTCCCACCTCATCACATAACCTTCACATCCTCCATGGTCTCCACCCATAGCTAGGGTATCGACTTCATTAACCCATAAAGAAGTCATTTCAAAACTTTCTTCAAGTTCTTATAGTGATCTAGAGTTCTCCTCCTTACAGGTATTATTGTTGTAAGAACTATGATACATGGTTATAGGTACCAAGAAGTAATTATGGAGAATGCACTACATATGTGGCAGGTGATCAACAAATTTTCAATCACATAGTGTTCATTAACAGTGCTAACTAGAAATCTCATCGGTGGTGGGAGTGGGTTGGGAGCTCCTACTCCACTCTTTAATGAAGGATAGTTGTTCACAACATGGTCTTCATTTCTTCATACTATACACCAAACTTTCTCTCTTGTATTCCTGCTCTTAGATAATTCTTGCATCTATTTAGCCAATGTTGAAATATATGTTTTTCACAACATAATTTCAAAGTTTAGGTTGGTATTTGAAACCATGGAAGTTGATGAGGCAGCTAGGGTAGTTCCTTCAGTGCAAGCGGGATACTTGAATAGGTGAGTTGGACAAGGATACTTCAAAATTGGCTACCAGATAAGTTTATGTATGGAGAAGATAAATATGTATAATTTGTAATATATCCAAAAATTGCACCTTGTTTGGACAAATATAATGAGATATTAAAGCTTCAAAATGATAATACTTTTGCCACTTACAATTTATAGATAGATACAAATCAAATAATATCTTTCAAAGGGTTGTCTGAAGTACTTGCAATAGTAGTAAGTTAAAAATGACGACAACAACAAACAAGCTTCAGAAATGTACTTTTTTTAGGCAATTGAACACACACTTTAGCATTTATTCATAATATCTTGCCTACAAATTTTGGGCAGTTTATAAAATAGTTAGAATAATGATATTGGCTGCAAACAATGGTTGTAACAATAGAAAAAACTTCAGAAATGCACTTAAAATGAAAACAAGAGATAGTTCAAGGACATAAGATGATAGGGCCTACGATTGTGCAATTTCTGGGTAGGTTTTCTTGGTTAATAGTCTTGGGAAAGATGTAAAATAATGGTTGTAGCAGTGATGTTAGCAGCATAAATCTCTAAGATTAGTAGTTTAGAGTAGGTTAGTAAATTAGTAGGGTATAAAGTGGAAATTTTGAGTTGAGGTTGATAATCTTGTCAAAAGTCAAAAGTAGAGGACGGTTGTTGTGCATGCCAAATTGGCATGCCCAATAGCCACATGCCAAATTGGCATGCACAACAACCACAGTGGTTGTTTTTCTTTCCAAATTTGGCATGCGAAGCAGCCATAGTGGTTGTTGTGCATGCCAACTGTGGTTGTTGTGCATGAAAAATTAGCATGCACAACAACCACAATGGATGTTGTGCATGTCAGTTTAGCATGCACATCAGCCTTGTGGTTGTTGTGCATGCCAAATTGGCATGCACAATAGCCACATAGTTGTTGTGCATGCAAGTGGGAATGTGTGAAACTCCATATCAATAAACTTGCATACCAAGGTTTAGCCACGATGATCCATATATCATCATTCCGAAGGCAACTGATTTTATTTTTGCTTCTTTTTCCAGAGTGCCTATGTAGGACTAAATGAAAAATTATTCCCAATAAAATAAACCATTTACAATACTTCCATTATTGCAATCCAAGTTAGTTATCTTGGGACTCTTAGATGAAAAATGGGGGTCATTTGCAAGGAAAAAAAGTATATCATTGATTATAGGACTTATGAATTATGGATTGAAACAGATACATTTGTTTTTCCATCACAACCATATAAAGTTGTGACCCAAACACTAGACTTTGATGAAGTTTCTCTTTGCTTTATTCTTTTTCCATACATCCAATCATGCATTTATTCTCAGATATAGCATATGTTTCTTCTTATTTCTATCTTTTTTTATCATCAGAAAAATTCATCATTGAGTGATCATCATGTCAAAAGATGGCCCCACATTTTCTAGCATAGTTGAAAGCTACTTCCTAAATTTTTGTGTTGCACTAAAAAGGCATCCACAAACCCCAAAGTGGTGATTCTGTTAGTTTGAAATCGATATAAATTGTACTAGTGAGGAATTTCCCTTTGACTCCTGAGGCATGTACACAGTCACAAATAACATTCATCAGCCATGCAATGTATATTGGATCTTGAAACCAGTGTCTTGGACATCCTAGAACCCATATATTTTCTAGGCTACATTTGCCATCATTTTCAATCAACCATTTTCTCTAAGGAACACTATGGTGACTCACAATATCCAATTGTATATAATTTTGTCTTTTAATGTAGGACCTAATTTTCTCAATTATGGAATTTCCCATCCCTTGGCAGCTTGATTACATGACAGACCCTCTAGTCTCATTGTTGTTAACAATATCTAGTGGGAATCGACTAAAAAAGAATCCCAATGATGGTTTGGTGCTCAAGAGGACAGTTTTGCACCACATACAGAGGACCATGAAATTTTATGGGTTGAACTTCCTACATTGATAAATATGAGTGATTGAAGGAAGATGCAAATCTAAATTCCCACACCTCTATGAGACTAGTGAGAGGATAGAATAGAGTGACACTTTGGATCAAAATATTCAAGAGCTCAACGATAAGTTGACACACTTTGTTGATTTTGGCTGGAACACATTCTTGAAGGATACATTCTTAAGTTTGCAAGCAAGCAAGTTTTACTCGTGTTGTTTGAAGGAATAAAAAGATTTCTTGAAGGGGCCTCAAGGGAAACTAACTTGTGAGATTCCTCTATGGATTAAGATGTTAGTGGATAAAGGATTATTAGCCTTCAAACCCAACAACATGGAAACTTAATCACTGCACTAGGGGGTGTGCCTCAATGGAGTTAGACTAAGCTAAGAAGTTCAAGTCATGGAGATCTTAGTAATTGTGAAGATGGTTGAAACTAGGTAAGAGTACACATGATGGATGTGCTAAGCATGGGCAATTAAAAATAAGAAATGGTGAGAGAACCCTATGAAATAAGTTCATATACACAAGGAATATCACATGAGGGAGCACAATGATAGAGAAGATTTAGAAACGATGAGATTGAGCAAATTATGACAAAGACATAGTGAGGCTAATCATTATTTACTAAACAATGGATGGATCTTGGAACAAGTTGCATTGGAGCGACTTAAAAATGGTTTCCTTGTAGCATAGTTGATAGGGGAAGCATGCCAGTAGGAAAGATGCACGCACTCAAACTTACAATATTGAAGTGTCTAGAATGAGGGAATTCCCTAGTGAGGATTATGAGATATGAGTTAGATGTGATTGAGACTATGTTACATCTATATGAACATAATAAGTCTACTAGCACTAGAGTGATGATGTTAGTAATTTGATGAACCAAATACATGATGAAGCCAATACATCCCAAAAACCACCCCTTGAACCTTCCATTGTTGAGCATAATCTTGTAGTAGTCAAAGTTTGTGTTACAATTAGTGTTAGCATGCCAGTAGGAATTAAACAAAGTTAAATTGTGCAGATCAAATAAAGGAACAATAGTTCATTGCTAGAGCTCAAATACTCCCATACAAATGGTTGCAATGGTTATGCACAACAACCAATAGGGGCATTGTGCATGCCGAATAGCCCTATTGGTTGTTGTGCATGCCAAATTGGCATGCACAACAACCCTATTCAAGTAATCATTGGATGCACCTAGTAATCTCCACCCCACAAAAGGAGAGATCAATCAAGAAATGAGAGAGAACATCTATTGGAGGTATTTTTAAATCTCTTGTATTTTTAAAATGAGTAGACTTATTTCATTTTGAATAAAAAATCTCCTTAAGATGTACAAGTTTATGACATCCCTCATTTTGTTGTTCTAGAGAAGACTACCCAAACAATAGAGGCTCAATTTGTTTTGGACATGATTTTGTTGGGATACATAACCTCCACTTAGTTGTTACCTCCCATGGTTTCACATGGATCCTATATAGGGGATCTCATGCCACATTGTTTGGATCATTTCATTTTTTGGAGTGCTCTCCTCTTGGCTGAATTTAGCTTAGATGACATCTTTGTATTTTTTAATATACCATCATATATCCTTGTATCTTCTTCCTTCTGCAGTATTTGTGAAGTTATTTGGTTTATCATGGTGTTTTACAACATATTTTACTTTGTCCTGCCAACACCCTCATTCCTCCAAGTGACCACATGATCTTGGAATGTAATTTCCCTTAGTCCAGTTGGGTTATTGAATGTATCATTTATAACATGAATTTAAAGTACTATATATATTGTACGAGATATTTAATGTCAGCATGAATGTGTCCATAAATTGGATGTAGTATATTAACATTTGAGATAAGTTTGACAAGGATAAGAAAATTTAACCTCGCCTGTAGTGCAACATTCTGGCGCTTCCAAAACTGTAAAAACAGAACATCCCATGAGATAACTAGTATGAAAAATATGGGGAGCACAGACAACTACCAAGACCTATAATACATATGGCAATAAGATAGGTCACAAAATTTTCATGAAATTACAATATAAATGGACGCAGGAAACCAATATATGCACGACTTGAAATAACAATGCATAAGATAAGAGATATAATGTGAAAGAAAAGGTGTCACTAGTGTTCACATGAACCACAAAATTTAAAGCATTGTGTCAAGATAAGAGATATAATGTGAAAGAAAAATATGTTTAATAGAAGGATGACTCTTGGAAATAAATTACAAGTTATGCTCCCATATGAAAAACCATAGATCTTTCATTCACCATTAGTATGAGGCCCCAAAGAATGGTTAGGAAGCCCCTAAAAAATTACAAGTCTTAATTAAAGGGTAAAGTTCTTGTAAAAACTTTATATGAACTAATAATACACAAGTATTTTACAATAACAATATCTGAATACTTGTGTATTTATATATGAATAATAATATTTATATCTGAATACTTGTGTATTTTTCTAGTGTTTTACATTTTTAAATACAAGATGAGTGCCATTTTCTATAGGGACTATTTCTATGTAGCTATTTTGAAATGTTGGTATTGAATTTATTTCAAAGGAAACTTGTTCGACCAAGTTGAAAAGACTATATAATTTGAATATGCTTATGCTAGTTGATCAACATCTTATGATACTTTCTCCTTCACTTCCACTACTGTGGCTATAATTCTATGTAAGTGTGATAAGAAAGGAAAAAATATTGTGGCATAACAAAGAAAAAACTAGTCAATGAATCATATGCTTGGATCGACAATGGCCCTTCTAGTTCATGGATAGATTTTTGAGATACTAAGTGAAATGGTGTATTCATAATTTCCATTCTATGAATGTTAGGTTGATGATAGTAAGTATTGTAGCTAATCCTATTTGATCCATTTCATACCCTCAATATTTATCCATTTCTATTGTTTCTGGCTTACATAGGTAGAGTGGAACCAATCCTTGTATTGAATGCAACAACCTTCTCTAATTGCTAAGAGAAGGCTTCAATGGAGGAAATTTGTATATCGGGTATGTTTGCAGTGAAATTAATTTTCCACCCTCAAAAGCATTTTCTTGCATTGATAGTAATATGACCTTAGCCACTTCTATAATTCTCTCGAGGATTCCTTCAAGTTTTATTGATTTAATAAAAGTGATGTGAGTGGTCTATAAGAACTATTTGGATTCACGTTGTTGAATATGTTCTTATAGCTCCCCATTCCCCATGATCAAGAGATACATATAGGTTCAATATAGTATGTAGTGGCTTTGCACTAGGTACAAGAGGCGGCAGGTGCAACAAAGGTAGTGCAAAGGTCATGGCGGAGGCAAAATAAACTCTCATGATTGATATCCTTCATGGCCACACCTTGACCACCACACTGAAGGATGAGAATTACTACCTATCTAAAGATAGAACCAGAGAGGTCGATTAATGATAAATAAATCTCAAGAATTACTTTATATCATTAAATGTTTAACTAATTAAATAACTTTTCTAGAGTTGAAACATAGGATATTGGCATATAAAATGAAATTCGATTGCCTTTCCTCGATACGAGGCCAAATACAAGGAAGAATATTGTAACTTGTTAATAGAAATATCTAAAACTATAATCTTAGAAATAATCTCAATGCATGAAAACTTAGTTTCATATGATCGGTTCTACTTGCTCCAAACTACTGTCAAGTTTTAAGAAAAATGACAAATTGATTACCATATTCCAAGGCTAAAAGGTGGGGACTAATAGTGCTTAACTTATTTATAAGTTATGGTCATATGGTTTCATATATTAGGCGAAAGAGGCATCTCCAAAAGCTATGTGGTGTCTCTCTCTTCTTATGCATTTGGAAACTAATTAACTAATGATCCAAAGTTTTATCCACAACTACCAATAGGGCTATTGTGCATGTCAATTTGGCATGCACAACAGCCTTCCACGGCTGGCCAATTGGTATGCTCCTTTTTATTATTCAAATGTTCGGGGATTTCCTCATGAGATTAATGATGTAAATGCAAGGGAAATTTCAAGATTTCATGGATGTGGTGATTCAATCATGCAACATTTATCATCTATCATTGAATTTAGTTTGAGCATTCGGCTTTTTCATGAAGGTAATATGATGAATTTTCTTTTCGTATGTCTCAAGGGCGATGCAATGACGTGATTTGAAAGTCTTGGCAAGGGATAAATTTTGTCTTTTTCAGGGTTTATCGAAGCATTTTGCAGACGTTGGATCCATTATAATGACCATGAGAAATGGATGGTTGTCATTGAAAATTTCAAGAAAATATACGGTGAAATAAACCCTATTATTGAATATCTCACACCTCCTCTCAAAGGTGATGAAGAATTGTGGTTTGATTTCCCCTTAGAATTGGATGATGAAGACAATCCATACTCTAATGTAAGAAAAATTTTGGCTTCATATCCCAACATTGATATTGCAGATAAAATAAATATGGATCAGCCCTTGGCATCAATTATAACATGATCATAAGCCTTACCTTTGTAAAAAAGGACTTAATACATGATGATACAACTGACAAACTATATCTAGACTCGAAATCAGGAGGAAACAATAGTGGAAGTTATGATAATACCCTAAATGGAACCTTTCTTTGGATTGATGGAAGTGTCAATGTGATAAACCTTGAGATGATTGTCTACGAAAGAGTTGTTTGTGACAATGATAGATCAAATATGCATCCTGGATTTATTTTTGAGAGTCCTCCTATATCAAAGTTTGGAAGTGGTTGTGACCAAAGGGAGTATATAGATGGTATCTCTTTTGTTGTTGAGAATGATACCAAGAGAAAAGTTAATAAGATAGAAATTGAGAAGATTCCTAAGTTCCAAGTGATGGGTTTTACCTCTATGAACTTGTGGAGAATGCACACAATTATGTTCCTAAGAATAAAATACTCACCTAGATAGTCATTAAGAAGGAAAATTTGAAACATTCCCTTGAAATTCAAAATGAAATCCTTGTTAGAACCTATGGTGATGCAATTTCCAGCTCAAAACAATCACATATCTTAGAATTGGAAGAAAGCAGTTGCAAGTCTTATATGATACATATTAAGGGATACTACATATTCGATGATGAAAATGATAAAGTGGAATAGATGGTTGATCATTTTATCTTTCATGAAGCTCATGGAATAAAAACAGGAAAATCGATCCCTGATATCGTGGGTACTCACCTCCAGGATAGAGTTCCAAATCATGTTGATGTGGTAGTATTTTTATCCTAATGAAATTCAAACAAAATATCATTTCCTTGACCTGAGCATGGAATATGAAGTTCCTAGTTGTTTTTATATCGTTGGTGAATATCTCTTTTCTAGAGAAGAAAAAAAGGACCTCTACAACCATCACATTGATGATGACCATAATTTGAAGCGAGCTCTTGTAGATTGTAAGTATTCACCCTAGTTCCCTTGTCCTTAGCAACATACTCAAGGATTGAGTTAAACTCTTGCCCCTTCGCTGGTATGTCTATTGATAATTTAGTCTTTCCCTACCCTCATATAGCCACTATATTAGGAAAGGACACCAGAATAGATGGAATTGGTGGCATAAGTATGCGACCTGTTGAAAAATGATGAACAAACCATTGATCACAGTGCATGAAAAAATAAGGTGACTGATGGTTAATCATTGATCGAACCCACATGGATGAGTTTCATAGGGTTATAAAAGTACACATCCAACATGGGGATCGAACCTCATGTGTAATTGTTTTACAAAAGATTAAAAACCCAGAACTCAAAGTCGATCTCGAGACAAATGGGTTTAGGGAACCCGTGAACCAATTTTATGGCGTAGCTCAAAATGGGTGTGATATCGATGAGAAAAGATATCTTGAATATCGAAACATTTTTGCATTACAGACCTCGACCTATGATTCCAATACAATCATAAGTGTTGGCAGCAAACCTGTATCCCTTGATCACATGACGAGTTGTTTTGTTCTCGATCATGTTCATCCTTATTATTATCTATGTTGTAATTATGTTTTTGTCCCATAGTAGTTCCATTCATGTTCATCCTTACTATTATATATGTTTTAATTTTGTGTTTCTCCCTCAAGCAACATGTAGGTTGAAAATTTGAATATTTGCCAACATGAAAAAAGTAATTGTTTTCACAACTTGGACTAAGTGAAATAATGTATGGGATAAATGTTAGAGGTGATTTAATTTTTCTTGAATTCAGTTTCATCTTCATTACTTGGTTCCAGACTAAATTTTGTTGTCAATTATTAGCATATTACCAGTGAGGCATTTCAGTTGCAGGGGCATCATTCAAGTTCTGTTGTATTGACTTCTAGAAAGACAAATTAACTGAGTTTGTTTTACATAGGAATTAGTTCCTTAATAATAGTGTTAAGTGTGTGTAAAAATGGCTATTGTTTCCAAAATAATCTATGGAATCTCTTAGAACTAGATTGAGGGATTTTATCTAAATTTAGACCAAGGATTTCCCCAATTTGTTGATAGATTTTGATTGTATGGATCTTGATAGATGGTGAGATTTGAATTTATTTTGTAGCTTGTAATCTAGACTGTTGATGCTGTTGGGGAGAATAGAGGAAAACAATGTGTGTACTTTGTATGTGAAGAAAAATATAATCTTCACCCATTTCCTGTTCCATGTACCCTATTCTCTTTCTAAGCAGTATCTTTGTGGTTGATTAAATAAATTTGTAATATACAGTTTCAATATTGATCCATAACATTGTGTTTTTATATTTGCAAGGTGTGGTTTATATGATCCGCGTTTAGATCTCTGGATGAATATATCATAACATAATGAGAGTTATTGAGTGGAATGAAATAATTATTAATGTTGAATAGAGCAACAACTCACTATGTTACCTAGAAATGTGTGTTCTCTGTCTAACGACCTGAGTCGATTGGTTATAGATTGAGATTGGTTGCAATGATCAAATCGAAGAATATAAGGGGATTCTTGCCTATTTGAAAGCACAGTGAGTATAGAGTTCTCCACACTACGTTTAGAGCGAGCTAGAAGATTAATTTCATCGTTGAATCTAGATCCAAATTGTTGTGAACATTGAAGGAAACCCTAGTGTGAAGTAATTAGCTCTCAATCGCTTCGATAACAAGTTAAATAGTCAGTAAATTATTCCATAATGAGTTGCACCACTGGATTGAGAAAAGGAGGGTCACGATTGGTTGTAGACAGAGGAATCATTGAAAGGTCAAAGTCACTCTCACCATTGATTTTATTCTCATCAATGGTGGTTGAGTCATGTTGGGGTATAGGTTTTAAGTTTCTCCAACTTATTTAAGAATTGCCAAAATCCTTGGGAGGAATCTAACAGGATTCAACCTACATCTTTAAAGTTAAAACAAATATTTGTGGAATGAAAATGGAAAAGGATCCAAAATGATATGCTTAAGAGGGAGTTCAATATCTTTGAACAATGCAACAAGTGTAGCTCAAAGGCCATCCATTTTCCATCAAAAGGAAACAAATTTAGGCATTATTCAGTCGTGCAATATCATGAATACAAATATTTACGATTGAGAAAACTTTAGAAAAAAGGAAGTGGCATTATTCAGGTAGACGATATTATGAACACCGATAATCAGGGATGTAGTTGAGCAAGACTCAATAAAAAATAAACTAAATTAAAAATGAGCATTTTTGGATACATGATATTCGTAATTTATTGTGATTCCACCAACGATTCATTTCAAAATGGCTATCAGTGGAACCAACAGAGTGGTAAGGATTACATAGAAAAAATCAAGAGTTGTAGAACTTATTTTACTTAAATATGAATATTTAACCTTCGAATCCCTAGAAAATTCACATTGACAGAATCAACAAAGTATCAGAAAATCGATTCAATGATCGAATTTAGTGATGAAAACATGCAGACATCTCAAATTTCATGATACTATCCTCCCATTCGCCCTCTGTGTGCGGATCATCTCCTCTCGAAAACAAATCTAGTTGATTAGGTTGAATGGTCGTTTAGTTTGATCACACTGGCGAGTCAAAACAAAGTGAAGTTTGACCATATAAAAAGACTATGTGGGAAATGTAGATCCGAAAATGAGAATTGGGTTCCCTTTAAAACAAAATCCCATTTAAAATTCCCCTCTGTATTTCAACTTTGCTACCAAATTTGTCGTCCTTTCGAATATTTACCACCACGGTCACACCATTCGTGTTGTGGAGAGTGAAACACGAGTTACACAAACGTAAACCATATGACCATAGGTTTGATTCTTCCACCCGTGAACCCTATATTGTTTATGTTGCATTCACCAAGAAAGATTAAATATAATGGAATGTGATCTATTCATGGAAAGAAATTTCATAAGCCTAGTGTCTTGAGTCTATAGTAAATGATATTATTTTTTTGTTTTAGAATGACATTGCATTTAAATTAGTTTTTTGAGTGGTTGATCATATTAAAAAAAATGTCCATAACTATAATTCCATGTTACTAATGCCTAAGATGATTACACTGCATACACGATGGATGACATGGAAAATATTTTGGATGTTGACTAGGAGGAAGAAGATGTTTTGTGGGACAAAGAGGGTCTTTTTCAACTAGATGAAACGTACATACATCTTTACAATCTCAAGTGTGTAAAGTGAGAGGTGGTTTTCATGTGAAGTCTGGGTCTGACATTGAATTGGGAGAATATTTGAATTCCTTGATTGACTATAAGGAAATTCACAAAACTTCTAGGGTTTATCCATTAACTTGGACCGATGAGAAAGATAACCCAAAAAAACCTAGATATATATCTAACATTAACCCTCTCATAAAAAAACCATACCTCTTTAAATCTATGGAGAATAGGCAGCCTTGAATGTACGGAGGTCAAACGAAGGAAAAGAAACAAAAAAAAAGTTTGAAGGTACGAAACAACCAACCTCTCTATGTTCTAGGGAAGGATGTATCATTAGAGTGGGCTATAGGTCTAGCTTCAAAGGCTCTAGTGGTAAATTTTTTCTATCTAAAGATGACAAAATAAAATCTTAAGAAGTGGACTCAAGACCACTGGATACCCTTGGTCAACTATTTTCCCCCTTTAAGTCTGTTATTGAATCACTGGATCCTGTTTCATTTCTTATCAAAGGGAGATCTTTTAAAGATGTCAGCTAGTCCATGGATTATTGGTCATGGGGGTTTGATGCTCAAAAGATAGAAACTTGGCTTTAATCCATATATGGATTCCTTTTCAAAGCGTTTTGTATGGATCCTCCTCCCAGAATTTCCAGTAGAGTTATGGGTTACGCAAATCTTCGTAGATATGGAAAACATTGTGGGAAGTTTCATGTATTTTGAAGAGAACACCTTGTGCTGGAACAATAAAAGGATTGCATGGGTACTGGTGGAATTTGATTCAGAAAAGGGTTTTTCGGAAGATATAGAGGTGTCTACAGGAGATATTTTTTTCATCCAAGTTTTGGATTACGTGAGGGAACCATTTCGATGCCATGATTTCTTTCAGGTAGGGCATATCAAAGAAAAAATACCTTTGTTGATCAAAACATAAGCAAAGGAAGGTGATAAGGGTTCTTATCCACCTCAATTTCCCTTGGATGTTTTTTCAGTTCCACCCTAATCAAGCAGTCAGGAGCAAAACTCCTTTTTTAGTAAGATGAAGATTTTTCCCCTCTTTTTTCAATAGTTTATCAAATGAGGATATAAAAATTATTCATGATAATGAGGAGTGGCTAGTATAATTTTTTGGGGGGTTTTTGGAGATTGTTTTAAAACATTTCAAGAACTTCCAACCGAGAATTTGATGTTTGTTTCTAAGGTTCCTCTAAAACAAAACAAAAAATAGACAATGTAAATTACCCCTACACAATCTGTCTCACCAAACCAGTTTGTAACAAACAGTAGTTATGAGGAAACCCAAATTCATACCCTAGCTCAATTTGTTTTTAGTGGGGACCACATTTCTTCTTACAAAGAAGTTTTGGAAATTGGCTCCCCTTATTTACAACTAAGCAATGTTGGTAGTGTTGGTAGATTTGTAAATTTCTCACAAGAAGAAGTTATTGGTAGACAAGTTTCAAAACCCTCCTATAAAGACGCCCTTAAAAAAACCCCTCTTCCAATCTATAATTCATATGAAGCTACAAAATTGAATGTGGATAGAGCCAATATGACCATTCGTAAGAAGAGCACAAAAAAGATTAAAAAATGGATTATATGTGTTGTATATGGAGGCTTAGAACCTATTATTAACTCCTCCCCTGTACTACCTCGTGATTCTCCTTCTAATTCCCCTATGCAACTTAGAGCTTTGGAGACCAATTTGGGTTCTCCCGTATGATCATTCTATCAATGAATCTGAGAGGGTTTGTGGGTGCCCCTAAGTTGTTAAGCATAAAAAAGGTGATACAATCAACTAGCCCTGACATTATCTTATTCAAGGAAGCTATGGTTGATAGTTATAAATCCAAGGACTTCTTATTAAAGTGTTGTCCCTTATGGGAATGTGTAGCTATTGATGCTACATGCATCTCTGGAGGCTTAATTTCTAGATGGAATTTTTTATCTGTTTATTTTCAATCTTTTCATACTTCTATAGGTATTCTAATGGAAGAATGAGTTAAATGAGTTTCTAGTACTATGATTTCTTAAGAGACGAAGGATTGACAATTGGGGGTGATCTTATATGAGCATGTTGGAAGACATTCCATGACATTTCAAGAGCGTTCTGAACAAGATTCTATAGATGGGAATGATGAATGATGAAAATGATCTGATCTCATAATGAAAGTTCATGCAAATGTGGAGGATTTCTAAGATTGTGAAGGGATGTCATGAATCCTTGACTCTTGAAACCCTTGCATACTATATTCAATGCATGTGTCTCGTCTAACCATGTCAAATTTTGACCTGACCCCTAAACCCTAAGTCATTGACCCTTAAATAATTAAGCCCTAATTCCTAAACCCTTAAGCCCTCAACCTTAGTTAATCATTAATCCCTTAACAAAAAATCCCTAAATCCCCTAATCCCCAAGCCATCGACCCTTAAAAACTTAAACGCTAATCCCTGATCCCTTAATCCATAAACCCCAATTCTATAAGCACTTAAACATTAATCCCCTAACAGATACTCCCTAATCCATTAGCCATTAAAATACCTAACCCGTAAGCACCAAATACCTTATCTCTTGACCCTTAATCCCTTAAACTCTAATCCTTAATTCTCTTAACCCTTAATCCTTATACCCCAAATCCCTAAATCCCATAATCCTCAAAGCCCCTATCCACTTAACTCCCAACACCTCAACTAATTAACTATTTAGGCACATCCGACGCTAAACCCCATTCATTGCTCACCGTGTGACATTGATGGATGACATTAGTGATGGGCATGTAATTGGAAGACATTCATCCATGACATTTTAAGAGAGTTTCGACATGCATTTCATATATGTGAATGATGAATGATGAAAATGAGACAGCATGATGAACGTTGCTACAAATGTGGACGATCTAAAAAATTATGTGGGGACATCAGGTATCCTTGAGTCTTGAAACCCTCACATATCGTTAAGGGCGCATGTGTTTATTCTAACCATGTCAAATTTCAACGAATACAATAATAGTTTGAATAAATTTCAACATTGGCCCCATTCACTGCTCAAAGTGCGACATCAATGGATGAAATTGGTGATTGGTTTATTGGAAGAGGTTCCATGTAATTTCAAGACAGTTTCAACAAATCCCTAACTCCCCTAACCCCTAATCCATTGACCCTTAAAGCCTTAAGCCCTAATCCCTAATTAACCCTTAAGCCCTCAACCTTAGTTAATCAATAATCCCTTAACAAAAAATCCCTAAATCCCCTAACCCATAAGTCGTCGACCCTTAGACACTTCTCACTAATCCCTAATCCCTTAATCCATAAACCTCATATGTACTAAGCACTTAAAAATTAATCCCCTGGACCATAATACCTAATCCATTAACCATTAAACTACCTAACCTATAAGCACCAAATCCCTTAGTTGTTGACCCTTAATCCCTTAAACCCTAACCCCTAATCCATTAACCCTTAATCCTTGTACCCCAAATCCCTAAATCCCATAATCCTCAAAGCCCTTATCCACTTAACCCCCAACACCTCAACTAATTAACTTTTTAGGCTATTATGGCTACATCCAATGCTAAATATGGCACTACTTCTAGTGCAATTTATGGCGCTAACTGGGGTGCTAAATTAGGTGCTAAACGGGGTGTTATTTCTGTTGGAAAATATTGAACAGACATCGTATGTTTGTCATTGATGGCAAGTATAGTAGAAAATATGGCATGAGTATAGGAAGAGACAGGAAACAAAAGTATTTTGGGAAGAAGTTGCAGAGGATTATAGGCAGGTCATTGATGGAAAGATCAGAGTAAGCATCGATGGAAAAATAGGAACAAAGTACGCACAGGAGGAATTAGCTCAGAGCC
This sequence comes from Picea engelmannii, assembly GCA_009831015.1. Classification (NCBI taxonomy): domain Eukaryota; kingdom Viridiplantae; phylum Streptophyta; class Pinopsida; order Pinales; family Pinaceae; genus Picea; species Picea engelmannii. The sequence goes on from ML791538.1 coordinate 209,612, forward strand.
GATCGTAGTGCGTAAGCTTGGGAGGAGAAATGTCAGTGATCATTGGATCCCATTCAAAATTCCTGAAAGAAAGAGGACAGTCCATCTTTGGGCAGGACACGTGGACACATATCAACATTTCACTGACAGGAAAGTCAAAGTTATGAAATGATCCAACCTTTCACTTCTCGAAGTCGCGATATGATAAATCATGAAAGAATATCACACGTTGGATAGAGGAAAAATCTGGACCATTGATCAAGCATAATGAAGGCTCGTGGAGTTGTCAAAATCATGACAAGATCTAGATCATTGGGTCCATAGGACACGTGGTGAAAGATTAGCATTTCGCTGAGTGGAAATTCAAAGGACTGAAATGCTCCAACCTTTCAACTCACGAAATCACGAAATAATATCAATCGTTGGATCGAGGACTGATTTGGACCGTTGATCTGACTCCGTTTCTGAGTTTTGCGAATCGCGACTTGGAGAGGCAAGAAACATTACCACAAGAATGACAAAATCACGATATGCGAAATCACGAAATGATATGAGCCGTCAGATTAAGGTTTGATCTGGACCATTGATCCGACTCCATTTTGGATTTTCATGAATCGGGAGTTGGAGGTGTCAAGAACATTCACCACAGGAATGTCGAAATCGTGATATGAGAACTCGTGAAATGATCTGAGCCATCAGATCAAGGTTTGATCTAGACCATTGATCCGACTCCATTTCAGAGTTTCATGGATTGGGAGTTGGAAGCATCAAGAACATTCACCACAGGAATGCCGAAATCACGATATGCGAAATTGCAAAATGATCTAAGTCGTCAGATAAATATTTGATCTAGACCATTGATCCGACTCCATTTCGGAGTTTCATGGATCTAGAGTTGGAAGTGTCAAGAACATTCACCATAGGAATGCAAAAATTGTGATATGAAAAATCATGAAATGATCTGAGCCGATTGGTTCGAAGAGATCGTGGACCATTGATCCGACTCCCTTTTCAATGTATTGGAGACCAAGATTTTGGTTACCAGGAGATGGAGAAGTCAGAAACTCTCAACATCAGGAATCCCGAAATGCTGAAATGCGAAATTGAAAAATACCTTTTTGATTAGGCCTAGGGTCTTAGCCAGTGGTCACACCATCGAAGAGATGAAGAGAAGAGTACATCCAGACAATATCCTTATCGTAGTTTCGTGAATCACGACTTAGAGAGGCAAGAAACATAACCACGGGAATGTTGAAATCACAAAATGTGAAATCCCAAAAAGCACTTTATGGACAAGCACTTGGTCATGGCCATGGTCATATAGAGGAAGGAGCTAGCACAGAAAAGCTTCGTTTCAAAGTTTTGGATATTGCAAAATGGAGTGTTGAGACACTTGGCCACAAGAATGTCGAAATGTCGAAATGTGAAATAAAGGAAAGATTAATGAAAATTATCCAATAGTGCAAATGAAACTGAAGGAGATCGGAGGGATATTGTTGCATGTCATAGTGTAACTACCAGAAACCATTGATGGTTTCTACCAGAGGACTCAAAGACACTTCGAGGTGATTGACAAAGGAGGTGCAGAGTTTCAAAGGATATGCCAGTAGAACAAAGACTATTTGTGGAGGTGACTGGAAGTTGGTTCAGCGTTGGAGCCTGTAACTGCAACAGAGAGGGTGATTTCTACTGTAACAGAGAAGACAAAGAGTCTCATTTCTCAAAGAGGCTGAGTAATCTAAGCATAACACCTAGTGATACTAAACACATGGGGAAAACCACCAAAGAAGATGAAAAGTCATGATGATGATGAGGCAGAGCACTCGATATGTGGAGGAGATTGGCGCGGTGTGAGCATGCAAAAGAATGGTGAGTATTACATGCACATGGAGAACAAAGACTATAAGAATGCGGAACAAAGAAGAGAGACATTGTTGCTACTGTTGTTGTTGATGGTGTTGTTGCGGTGGTTTTTGCTATTGAGAGTGAATCAAGTATGAAGAAGGAGGAGGGTGCAGTAGTTGAAATGCACAAAAGAGGAATTATGCATTGAGTGGACATGGTCCATAGAGCATAAAGAGTAGAAGAACATAAATCACAAGGCATGTGTGTAGGAAGGCAGTGACGCAGACAGAGAAAGGAAATGCAACAAAACAATGATAAGACTGGTAAGCCATTGTTGAATATAATATCACTGTAATAAGGTTCAGTAGTAAAGATTTTTATAATTGAGGGTGGTAGGGAGGTGCTAGGGAGGAATGTGTTTCCTCATTGGTTCAAGTGGGTTCTTGAACATAGGGAGTTGTAGCTTCCATCTGGTTGCAGCCAGAGAAACTAGGGTGGCAGGGTGGTGCAAGGGAGAACTGTTGTTCTATGTTTTACAGGTTGGTGCCTGTATGATTGGAAGTTGGTACTTTCATCTAGCTAGTGTTGGAAACACTCATGGAGTTGGTGCTTCCTTCTAGTTGGTTCTAGACAAACCAAGGAGTTGGTGCTTCCTTCTAGTTGGTGCTAGAGAAACCAGAGAGTCACTGCTCTCAACAAGTAGCAACTTGCAAAACTGAGGTTGCAGCCTCATTATGAGTTGGTTCTCGTATGTATGATAATGTAAAGAATGTAAATATTACTTATCATATAAAGAAAAAGAGGTTTTTACCCTTTATGGGTTTCCTCAGGAAGTATATGTCTCTGTGTATCTCATGTATGTGACTGATGCTAAATATGCTATTGCTTATTTCCCTGCACTATTGTGAATGTCATTAAGTGTTTCAACAAAGAGTTTAAAATAAGTATAATTTGTTTAAGCACGGTAACAACTGATTCACCCCCCCCTCTTAGTTGTCCAACAATTGGTATCAAATCCAACCCCTTTCATCTAAGGGTATATCCTAGAGCTTAAACATGTCAAGCCATGAAGGAACTTCAATCAACAATGCTCCTTTGTTCAATGGAACAAACTTTGCCTTCTGGAAAGTCAAAATGAGAACCTACATAATGGCCTTAGGTGCAGATGTCTTGGATGTGGTAGATACTGGTTATGTAAAGCCAATTGTATTAGCTAATAAGAATGACAAGCTATAATTTAGCTTCAATGCTAAGGCTATGAATTCTATCTAGAGTGGGCTTGCAGAAGCATAATTTGTAAAAGTTATGCACCTAGAAACTGCCAAAGAAATGTAGGATAAACTCATTAGCAGTTATGAAGGTAATGAGAAGGTAAAGGATGCCAAAATTCAAACCTACAGAGTTCAGTTTGAACAACTGAAGATGAAAGATGATGAAATTTTTGGAAAATACTTTCTAAGAGTTGAAGAAATGGTAAATGCAATGAAGGCACTTGGTGAACAAATAAAGCAACCTTCGTTAGTTCAGAAGATTTTGAGATCTCTCCCAGATAGGTTCAACCCAAAGGTTTTTGCTATAGAAGAACTTAATGATCTAAAAACCTTGGACTATGATCTACTTCTAGGAACATTGACTACATATAAATGAGAATAGCTAAAGATAAACCCACCTCCATAGAATCATCATTCAAGGCAGACAAGAATGAGGATTCGGAGCCTGATGAAATAGAAGAAAAATTTGTGAAGAGACTGAAGAAGGGATTTGGAAAATACAAAGGAAAAATTCCTTTCAAATGTTTCGACTGTGGAAGGATAGGTCATTTTTCAAATAAATGTGCCCACAAAAGAAAGAATCAGACATGTGATGACAAGGAAAAGCACAACCACAAAAATTTCTTTAAAGAGAATAAGTTTAAAAAGAAAATGCTTTGCGTAAACAATGATGATGATCCTTCAGATGATCAGGACAATGACTCCTCTATTGAAGATAAATTAAATGACTTTGTACTTATGACCAAAGAGGATTATGATAATAACATCACAGGAAGTGATATGAATGAAGAAGAAGATGTGGTTGACATGTAAGGAGAACTGATCACTGCACTGGAAGAGATTGACATACTAAGAATTAAGAACAGAAAGCAAAGACAATTGTTGATATAGTTCGAGAAAGACAGTAAAGGACCTGATGAAGACCTTTTCCTATTAAAGGTGGAATTAGAGAAGGCAAAGAAATCGAAGATATTCTGAAACAACAACTATCAGAAAAGAAGGCAAGATGTGAAGCATTAGAACAAGAAGTAGTGAAAACGAGGAAAGAATTGGAGAAGTTTCAAGCCTTGTATAATAAAAAAATGTCCAGTATCAAAGCCTCAGAAGGACTAGCCACCATTCTGAACCAGCAAAGGAATCCAAATCTGAAAACTGGTTTGGGTTATGAAGAAGGATTAGGTAGTAGTAAGATAGGAAACGAGGAACCCATCAAGTTTGTCAAGTGTACAACCAATAACTGCAACAAACCTGTAGAAACAATGGAAGACAATCAACTTCCCAGGATAAGAAAAGAAAAATGTGCCCAGACTGAATCTGTAGAACAAAGAAATAATGTGCTCCCTGCTGAAAGACGTCATCAACATGGAAGAAAATGATTTTCTCAAAGAAGACAACCACTTTCTAGGTACAAAGAATTTTTCTATGGTTATTGTTTCTACTGTTCTAATTTTGGTCACAAAGATGTAAATTGTTCCTAAAGACTTAGACATGAGAAATTAAGATTTCGAAGGAATAATTACTTCCCACAACAATGATTGATGTAGCCAAGTAACAAACCTTCACAAAATGCAACTTGCCAAATTAAGTCTAGAGACATACAACCAAGGAAGCCAAGAAATAATCAATAGTCAATGAGTAGACAACATTGCAACAATAAGTTTGACCTATTGAATAATGAGACTGAATTCTACACCTGTCATAACTTTGGACATAAATCTATTGATTGTCGGTTAAAGAACTATGAACCAGACTCAAAATCCCCTACTGAAAATGTCAAGCTTTGGAAGAAGAAGGAAAGTGACAAGTGTGGGTTAGTATTGTCTGCTCAAAGAAAAATGAACCCTTGGTATATAGACAACGAATTCTCCAAACATATGATGGGAGATAAAGGTAATATTATGTCACTTAGTGATGGTTGCAAACCCATGAACCCGGAGGTCGAAAATCTGCACAGGATCTTTTCCTTTCAGCCCGACAACTCGACTGGCTCTTCTATTTCCCTTTCAAGAAATCAACCCACAACAAAACCTTGAGGAAATTCCTCCTTTATTTCGGGATACCGGATTTCATGATTTCCCGAATCCTATGGTCAAGCACCCTGTACCTTCTGACCTTCGAAACCCGAAATGCTAACCACTTGACCTTCCTGGTTGTTTTAATTCGGTTGTTCAGCTTTCGCAAATTCGTGATTTGTGATGGCGTGCAACTCTACTCTCGACCCTTGGAGTCCCGAACTTCCAATTCCCGATTTGCAGAAATACAAATGTCTCGGTCTTCCCGTTCTCTGCGTGCTTTCATAACTGCAAACACCAAAATTCCCTTTTACTATGTCCTCGGGGCTCCCGAACCTACGAACCCTGAAATGCTGAAATGGTGTCTTTTGGAATCCTTTTAGACTTTCACGTATCAATTCTCCTCTATTCTATGTCTGCTCTCTTGTCAATAAACCTCCTGGTATGCCGAATTCTGAAACACCGAAACTCTGATATTTCACGCAAGGAAAATCAATGGTTGCGATCTCTCCCTTGATCCAATGGTCTACGCAACTTCACGGAGTGGGAGTTCAAGATGCAAAGTATTGAGCTCTTGTCCTCTCCACCTTTTGAGTCCCGAAGTCCCGAAATGCTGAAATGGCACTTCTCCTCGCTATTACCATGAATCTCAACAGGAAGTCTCATGTTCCTCCACTTGTCGTCTCCTCCATACTTCGGGTTTTTGGGTATCGGGAGTTTGGAACTCTCGAACCACCTTATGTCTTCACAATCCCCGGTTTCCCAAATTTCAATTTTCCAGAACACGTACTCTTCCCAACTCCTTCAAGATCTACAACTTTGGGAAACTCGACATGGAGTGTAGACCCTTGTCAATAGGAATGTTGAATTCCTGACTTCCAAAGTCCCGAACTCTGAAACAATATCCACTATGGGATCAATGGATATAAGTCTTCCTCTTTTGACAGCTTGCATGATTTCATACTTTTGGGTACCGGGAATCCAAGACTCTCGATCCCAAAAAACTATCCTCTAGGGTTTTCGAACCCTGAAACACCAAATTACCGAAACACCCCTTCACGCTATTTCAGGCTTCGCAAATTTGGGAGTTCTCATGTGAAGAACCTGAATTCTCTTCAACAGGAATGACGAAATCCCAATTCCTGAAATGTCGATAATCCTCTGTAAGATTTCTAATTTCGGGTTTTCTTCCCTATTGTGTCTCAATCTCTCTTCCTCGGGAGTTCTGAAACCCTGAACTTCGAAGTTCTAGAAACCTCATCTTGATGGTTTCTGCCTCTGCACACGAAAATTCCCTTTTCACGTTTCGGGGATTTAATCAACCAAAGACCTGGCTTACACTTGTCCTCTCAAACCCTGAAATGTCGAAATTCTCTAACATCCTGAATAGTTAGGGTCAATGGCCCTTATCCACCCTGCAACTCTGGTAGATCCAACGACCCTCGCTATTTCGGGTATCCTCCTCATAGAATTATGACCGTCCAATCTCTTCTTCTCAAGGGATTTCTGATCCTGGGCTTGGTCTCTGTTTGACGACCACACTCCTCACCTTCTTTCGAACACTTAGAAGGTGTGAATCCCTCCTGAGATTCCTTCGAAAACTTTGAAGACTCTATCCCTCCTGAGCTTTCTTGAAAATCCTCAAGTACTCTGGGAATAACTCCTGCAGGCACTCCTTGCGGAACTTTCTCAAATACGCACAAGTATTTGAGTCCCCTGACTCTGCACAACTCTGCGTCAGCAATCCTTCAACAAATCCACTCAGGTTGTAAACTCTGAGACTTCACTCAGCCTGTGCACACCTTGCACAACTTATGTGCCTGAATTGCACTTATGCTGAAATGAGATCAACGGTATCCCTCCTGAGATTTCAGAGACGAACTTTGACTTCCCTCAACGCACACCTTGCGGACGATTTCACTGCACTCCTTGCACGAAAACTCTTGCTCAAACAGAAAAACAATTGAAACTCATTCCTTACTCTCCCTCTCTTAGATTTCAAACATTCAACAAGAAATCATTCATACATAGCATAAAATAAACTATAAGCCCAACATTTATCATATGCACATAGAAAGCATTACAACACCATGAGTCTGGACTCAAAGATTCATATATTAAATTCAAGACTTCTATACATGGATGTTTTTCAAAAAAATCTCTCTGCTCTCTTTTCTACAATATCTAAAAAAAAATTATGATACAATGATACAATGAGGGTGTCTATAGTCGTTTTACCTCCGCTCTTGAAACTGTCTAACCTAGGATTCAAAACTACCTACTCTCATTACTATACATAAATGCCTCCATATCTTTCAGACGAGAGTAGGTCGCTCAAGGTCTGATTACAATCAAGAAGTACGCCCCTTCTTAACTAATTCATTTAATCCTGGCACATCCAACTTCAAAACAATCTAAACACTTTTTGATCATGTGCCAAAATGCATTAGCGCTACCCCACACTCGCTTGCTATTGACGATGCTCTTGCATCATACTCCTTCACTTGAAAATTTTCATGGGCTCTTGTCCATGAGCTCTCGCATGGTATGTCCATGCTACTGAATCTTTGCTTCATTTTCCTAGTTGGCATCTTCAACTAGATGTCACTTCCACTTGACCAAGTATTCAAAATATTCCTTTCTCTTGGTCCTCTTGCTAACTCTTTTTTCCAATATGCTTTCCATCTGTGGCTTCTCTACAACTGGCATCTGTTTAGTCCACTGAACCTCTGGTTGTTCACTGTTTGTTCCTACTTCCTCATCTTTATAAGGGTACAGATCTGAGATATTGAATATCGGTGAAATTTCGATCCCCTCAGGTAATTCAATCTTGTAAGCATTTTCCCCAAATTTCCTTATGATATTGCATGGTCCAATTTTCTTCATTTTCAATTTATTATATGTCCCCCTTGGGAACCTTTCCTTTCTCAAATGCGCAAGAATCAAATCGCCAAATTCAAATTGAAGTTCTCTCCTGTGTTGATCTGCTCTGTGTTTATACTCTTGTCTCAAATTTTTCAGTCGTTTCTTCACCTGGCTATGAAGTTCCTTCATCGCCTCTGTGAAATCTTCTACACTACCAATTCTAGTCGCATTCTATTCTGAATCTCTCAATTCAGAAATTCCTCTTGGATGCATGCCATAAACAATTTGGAACAAACGTTTCCCTATGCTCCTGTTAAGCGAATCGTTATATGAAAATTCCACCTATGGCAGAATGTTGTCCCACTGACTATGATGTTTAGTCACCAAACTCCTCAGCAAGTCTCCCAAACTCCTGTTCACAACTTCTGTCTGTCCATCCGTCTGAGGATGATAAGATGAACTAAACAACAAGTTTGTCCCCAGCTTCTTCCATAAGGTTCTCCAAAAGTGTCCCACGAAATTGGTGTCTCGATCCGAAACTATAGTCTTGGGTAAGCCGTGAAGTCGAATGACTTATTTGAAAAACAAATTTGCAATGTGAGTTGCCTCACTGGTTTTCTGAAATGGTATGAAGTGTGCCATTTTAGAAAATCTATCCACCAGGACAAATATTGAGTCGAACCCTCTTTGTGTTCTCGACAACCCCATTATGAAGCCATGCTTACTGCATCCCACGACCTCTCAGGTATGGGCAATGGTTGATATAAGCATGTGTTCTGCCTCTTTCCTTTGGAATGCTGGCAAATTCTACACCTTTCTACAAATCGGTTTACATCAGTCCTCATCCTTGGCCAAAAATATGACTCATTCAGTTTTTCGAATGTCTTGTCATGACCGAAATGTCCAACCAATCCTCCACTATGTTTCTCCTTCAACAAATTCTCTCTCATGGAGCACTTTGGAATACAAAGTTGATTACCTTTAAGCAATAATCCTTCTTAGATGATGTATTCTGTCCATTGACTTATGTCCCTAAGAATCGGACTCTTAGATGCTTCGTACACCTCCTTGAAGTCTGGATCATCTCGGTACATCTCCTTGAGATCATCAAAACCCAACGTTTTGAATCTGAACTCTTGCATAATCAAACACTTCCTGCTCAAAGCATCAACAACCTTGTTAGCACTACCAGAAATATGTTTGATTACAAAAGTGAAATTTTTCATATACTCAACCCATTTAACATGTCTCTGGTTTAATGTTTCCTATTGGGTCACAAATTGCAATGCATGATTGTCACTGTATAAGACAAACTCTTTGGGGATTAAGTAATGTCTCCATTTTTTCAATGCCTGAATAATAGCATAAAATTCCTTATCATACGTGGAGTATTTCATTTTTGCCTCATTCAGCTTCTCGTTGAAGTATTCTATCGGCCTGTCTTCTTGGCTTAAGACTGCCCCTATTGCAAATCCACTTGCATCACACTTTACCTGAAATGTCTTTTTGAAATCCGACAACACCAGAATTGGTTGTTCCGTGATTTTCCTCTTCAGCAAATTAAATCTTTTCTCAGCCTCTTTTGTCCAATGAAAAGGCTTGTGTCTCTTCTTCACTGTGTCCATCATTGGTGCACTAATTCCACTGAAAATCCTGATGAACTTCCTGTAGAAACTAGCCAATTTGTGAAAGCTTCTTACCTCAAATATGCTTTTTGGTGATGGCCAATTCTTAATTACCTCCACCTTATCTGGATCCATTCTCATCTTGTTTGCAAAGATTAAAAAAAAAACAAATATATGAGTTATGTCTTCATAAATGATGACTTCTTCATGTTTATCAACAACTTCTCTTGCTGCAATCTCTTCATCATTGTAGCTAAATGCTTCAGGTGTTCTGCTTTTGTCTGGCTGTAAATCAATATGTCATCAAGATACACAATGAAAAACATCCCGATGAAATCCTTTAGGACATGATTCATCAACCTCATGAAATTGCTCAGCGCGTTAGTTAGACCAAACGGCATAACAAACCATTCGTATAACCCCTCATTGGTTTTGAAGTTTGTCTTCCATTCGTCTCCTTCCCTCATACGAATTTGGTGATAACCACTCTTCAGGTCAATCTTTGAAAAAAAAATTGCCCCACTTAAGCAATCCATCAAATCATCCATCCTCGGTAATGAAAATATATACCTGATGGTAATTTTTTTAATCACCCTCGAGTCAGTACACATCCTCCAGCCTCCGTCTTTTTTCAGACTGAGCACTGTCGGAACAGCACACAGACTCAAGCTTTCTCTGACAAACCCTTGTCCATCAAATCCTGGAATTGTCTTTTGACCTCTTCATTCTCCTGCGGTGTCAGTCTGTACACTTCTTTATTTGGTAAACTGGATCCAGGTATGAGGTCAATGTGGTGACTTATACTCCTCACCGGTGGCAACGAACAAGGTAGTTCATCCACTATTATGTCAGCAAACTCCTCCAGCAGTTTCTAAATTTCTTCTGGTAAATCATCTACCCTTGTGTTGGTCAAAACAATATTTGGCTTCCTGAACACAATGAATTGTGTTCCCTCCTTCTTCTTAACTTCTGTAAGAAGTTCCTTCCCACTCATGAGAAGTACAACGTTGCTCACTTCAGGTTTTACTTTCTTGTCCTTAATTGGCAACAACATGTGAGTTCTCCCATTTTTCTCTAGGGTGTATGTGTTCTTCCTTCCATCATGAATCATGTTCCTGTCATATTTCCATGGTCTACCCAGCAATAGATGACAAACATCCATGGGGATAACATCACAGAGTATTTCATCTTTATACCCTCCTTTCTTAAATTCAACTAAACATTGTTTAGTGACATTTACCTGATGTCCTTTTTGCAACCAAAAAAATTTGTACGGGCTCGGATGTTCAGTCGTTTCTAGCTCCAACTTTTCTACAATCTTCGTAGAAATGAGATTATCCTTGCTGCCACTGTCCATAATGACTTTACACACCCAGTCTTTAGTTTTTCAAGCAGTCTGAAAAAGTCTATTTCTTTGGATTGAATTCTCCACCTCCTTCTTTGGCGTTAAGAGAACTTTTCTCATCATTAATGATCTTTCGCCTTTAGCGTCCTTTACCTCAAAATTTCACTTTTGTGCTTCAGAAATGTGAGTTTCTCCTCCCTCTTTCTTCTTGTCTAGACATTCAAAAGACTTTTTCCCATTCTTTCCACATGTGAAGCATTTTACCACTCCACCTCTTCCTCTACCTCTACCTCTAGTGCGAGGAAAAGTGTTGTTATCAGCGTATTGTCCCCTCTGTGAACTTCCACCTCTCTCATTCTGAGTCTGAGGTTTCTTCTAGTCTTCCTTTGGTTTCTAGTTTCTATCTTGGACAACTGTCTTTCCTCTGTCTTGGCTTATTCCTCGGCCTCTCTAACTTTGTTTGCGGCTCAACTTCTCCTCAGCTTTCAGAGCCATCTGATAAGAATCTTCCACATTTCAAAGGTTCATTATGCTCATCTCATCTTGAATGTTGTGCCGCAGACCATTCATATATCTGGAAGCCTTCTCATCATCGCTCTCTCTATGACCTGCCCAAATATTTATCTTGTAGAACTCCTCAGTGTATTCCTTCACTGAACCCAACTTCTACCTTAGATTCTGCATTTTTCTAAACAGAGTAATCTGGTAATCCTTGGGTATAAATTTTTCTTTCATGTTTGCAACCATCCAGTCCCAGCTCTTGATTTTTTGTTTGCCTTTGGAGCATCTGTCAGCTTGTATTTCATCCCACCACAATGTTGCATGTCCTTTGAGCCCTGTGACAGGATGCTTGACTTTCTTGTCTTCTTTAACATCTTCATAGTCAAAGTATTTTTCCAAATCTCTAATCCAGTCTAGAAGCTCCTCAACATCCAGGTTTCCCTCATATACTGGAATGTCCATTTTTTGCCTAGCACCCATCCTTGCAACAGCCCTAAACATGCATTCATTTGCTGCAACTTCTTCTCCTTCATTTCTAGCTTCATCTTCACTTTTATATTCACTGACATCTCCAACACCGGTTGTGCACCTCTGTGTTGTCTCCATGACCTCAAGTCTGGGGCATAGGTCACGCATCTCTCTTTCCACGACTGGATCAGGCATCTACCTACCCCTTCTTCTTGGAATCTCCCTCTCCTCTAGTGGATCGGGTGTTTGCGTGTCTCTTCTTCTTAGCAGCATGGCTAAATCCTTCTTCTCCCTCGATCTGCAATCTACAAACAGAGAAGGGCTCTGATACCACAACTGATGGTCGCAAACCCCCAAACCCGCAGGTCAAAAATATGCACAGGATCCTTTCCTTTTGGCCTGAGAGCTCGACTGGCTCTTCTATTTCCCTTTCGGGAAATCAACCCACAACAAAACCTTGAGGAAATTCCTTCTTTATTTCAGAATAATGGATTTCATGATTTCACGAATCCTATGGTCGAGCACCCTGTACCTTCTGACCTCCGAAACCCGAAATGCTAACCACTTGACCTTCCTGGTTGTTTTAATTCATCTGTTCAGCTTTTGTGAATTCGGGAGTTGCGATGGCATGCAAATCTACTCTCGACCCTTGGAGTCTTGAACTTCCAGTTCCCGATTTGTCGAAATACAAATGTCCCGGTCTTCCATTTCTCTATGTGCTTCTGGAATTGCAAACACTGAAATGTGCTTTTACTATGTCCTCGGTGCTCCCAAACCTCCGAACCCCGAAATGCCGAAATAACACCTTTTGGAATCCTTTCATACTTTCGCATACCGGTTCTCCTCTATGCTATGTCTGCTCTCTTGTTAATAAACCTCCCGGTATGTCGAATTCTGAAACACCGAAACTCCGATATTTCACCCAGGGAGAATCAACTGTTATGATCTCTCCCTTGATCCAACGGACCGCGCAACTTCGCGTACCAGGAGTTCAAGATGCAAAGTCTTGAGCTCTTTTCCTCTCCACCTTCTAGGTCCTGAAGTCCCGAAATTCCGAAATGGCACTTCTCCTCACTATTTCCATGAACCTCGACACGAAGTCTCTTTTTCCTCCACGTGTCGCATCCTCCGTACTTCATGTTTCTGGGTATCAGGAGTTTGGAACTCTCGAACCACCTTATGTCTTCGCAATCCCCGATTTCCCGAATTCCAATTTTCTGGAACATGTACTCTTCCCCGCTCCTTCGGGATCTGCAACTTCAAGAAACTCGACATGGAGTGTAGACCCTTGTCCATGGGAATGCCGAATTCCTATCTTCCGAAGTCCCGAACTTTGAAACAATATCGACTACGGGATCAACGGCTATAAGTCTTCCTCATCTGACAACCCGCGTGATTTTGGACTTTCGGGTACCGAGAGTCCAAGATTCTTGATCCCAAAACACTATCCTCTAGGGTTTTCGAACACCGAAACACTAAATTATCGAAACACCCCTTCACTCTATTTCAGGCTTCGCAACTTTGGGAGTTCTCATGTGAAGAACCCGAATTCTCATCAACGGGAATGGAGAAATCCCGATTCCCAAAATGACTATAATCCTCTGTAAGATTTCTAATTTTGGGTTTTCTTCCCTACTGTGTCCCGATCTCTCATCCTCGGGAGTTTTGAAACCCTAAACTCCAAAGTTCTGGAAACCTCAGCTTGATGGTTTCTACCTCTGCACGCGAAAATAACCTTATCACGTTTCGGGCATGTAATCAACCAAATACTTGGCTTACACTTGTCCTCTCAAACCCCGAAATGCCAAAATGCTCTCACGTCCTGAACAGTCAGGGTCAATGGCCCTTATCCACCCTGCAACTCTGGTAGATCAAACAACCCTCACTATTTTGGGTATCCTCCTCGGAGAATTATGACCATCCAATATGCTCTTCTCAAGGGATTTTTGATCCTGGGCTTGGTCTCTGTTTGACGACCACACTCCTCACCTTCTTTCGAACACTTCGAAGGTGTGAATCCCTCCTGAGCTTCCTTCAACAACTTTGAAGACTATATCCCTCCTAAGCTTGCTTGAAAATCCTCAAGTACTCTGGGGGTAACTCCTACATGCACTCCTTGTGGCACTTTCTTAAATACACACAAGTATTTGAGTCCCTTGATTCTGCACAACTCTGCGTCAGCAATCCTTCAACAAATCCACTCAGGTTGTAAACTATGAGACTTCACTCAACCTGCACACACCTTGCACGGCTTTTGTTCCTGACTTGCACCTATGCTGAAATGAGATCAACGATATCCCTCCTGAGATTTCAGAGACAAACTCTGACTTCTGTCAACACACATTGTTATCACTGAAATTTCGTCCGCACATGGTTACAAGAACTCAGTGTTGGGACTCAGAAATGTCGTATTTTCATCCACCTTTCCCTTCACTATTCCTTACATTTCATCGCCCAATTAAACCTTCATCATATCATTTTCATAAATACATTTGGGTTTCACATTATTATTTTCCACTTTATTCAT
>ML791538.1:230441-244549 GCA_009831015.1 Picea engelmannii
TCTAAGATATATGAGAGATATGTGTGAGGATTTGAAGGGATCATATCTTGTAATAATGGGAAAGTAGTTGAGAATGGTTGAGAGAATAGTGGATCTACAATTATGAGATGGTTATCTTCTTCATGTATATAAGAGAGTGCTCTGTCTTCATGAGGATTCAATTAGAATTAGGATTGAATCTTGAGTTTTTGGAAATAGTCTTGTAATCAGGAGAAGGGAATTCTTAGCTTTGTTATTCTTTCATGTTTTGTCATTTGACCATTGTAATATGATTTGAGATTGATATTTTGTATGAGCTCATTTTTGTTAACTCTTCACATGTTGTATTTCCCTTAGGCAATTTCATGCTTTCCTAGTTAGTGTTTCAATGCTTTCTTAGATCAGTTTGATTTCAGCAACATAGATTAGATTAGTTTAGTTCTACTTCAGTCCTGCATATACAGTGCATGTGCTTCGTCAGTCTACGTACCCCGAGTTGACAATTAAATGGTTGGGAAAGTACTACAACGTTATTATAACGACATATATTTCGCCTAACACTCAACATCGAAAACCAGTAATGAAGTCATTCATGAACCTAAATTAATACCACAGCATTCAAAATGGTAAAAAAACTATACAAAGTAGTGAAAAGTTGAAGAGCGCTTTGCATACATTGGGTGCGCGCACACATGCGCAGAACATGAACGTAGAAATCGCGCATATGCGCACGATGCGCGACTGTTAGCGCAAAAAGTCGTGCACCTTCTAAACGACGCATTTATGAAAGTGGTTGTCCTCCCAACCACTTATAGTTTAGCTCCCAAGACGATTTGACCCTCAAATCTAGGCTGGATCTGACTAGTGGGCTGGTCAAAGACCTAATAATGCCCTAAATGGCCTCTTTTCACACTACAAAGCAGTTACACAATAACCCAATGCAATGCTATAAAAAGCCATGAATGCACCTCATTTTCTCAAGGAATTATAAGTAATGTTATGCTACATATATTGTTTTAAGGACTCCATCCTTGACAAGAGCACATTGGCACCATTACATTGGACAATCCATCTCACCATTGAGTGGATTTGTAAAGAGTTCTTTCATCACCATTTTCATTTTCTTTGTTGTAAAAAGAGCTAGCTAGTGAGGGTCCAAGAGCCTTCCCTTGGAGGAAGAAGGGACTCATAGTCCCCTTTCTTCTTGGTGCTTTTTTTTCATCAATAGATCAACCTCAAACATTGGTGACATGGGTCTTTTTGTTCTTTTTATTGCTATGTCCCTATGCTCATGATTTTAATTTTTATTGCATCTATTAGTCTAATTCTTAGTTATAGTTTTTGTTTTCTTTCTCTAACTCTTTTCTATACAGTTGTCCTGCTCAACAGACCCAACTGAGCTTGCAAGCACATCTTATTTGCTCACCAAGGTGATGAAAGATGCGCAATATATTGGCCACTCCGCTGGGGAAAGGTATCAATTTCCTACCTCATTTGGGTTTATTTTGCTCTTCTTTTAGTTTGTTTAACTTGCAGGTGCACTAACCGGCCTAAGCCAACCTGCCAATCAGCCAATTCCAAGTCGAATTGAGAGAAATCCACTCGGATTTTTCATTCTTGGCCGTGTGCCACATATGCGCAGGTTTTTGGGCCCACAAACCCACATTGTGCGCCCATGTGCCTGACTCACAGTTTTGTTCTGTGCACGTGTGCTTTTTAACCTGTCTCTGTTCGCACGCATGCACTTTGTGTGCTTCTGTCTCCACTCGGACCCGCGCATCTGTGAAAAATTTCACATTGTAAGTTGTTGGGATGTGAGGAAGGCCATCTGCCCTCTTAAAAATGATGTCAAGCATGTTTTAAAGCAGCACCACACTTAGTCCCCTCATCATATAAAGGGGTTAGTCAAAAAACACATAGACACTTAGGAGGATAAAATCAATTTCCATTATTTGTTTTTTGCCACATGGATGGATTGTTGACTCACAAGATAAGGTGGAAATCATTTTTAATCACATTTAACTTACATTGGGACTAGAATTTGAATTACAATCGCTTAGTATGATCTTCTCTCGCGCCTTCATGCGACCTTGAGAATCAGAAAAAGATTTTGAAACAATTTCATCTCCCTTAAAGAACATTAAAGCCATTAGGAGAGGACAATGACCCTTCTTGGGACCCCTCTTAGTTTTATTTTTCAAACACATCTTAAAATTGTAATGGGCCCATACATGCCCACATGCTACAAAGATAGGATAGTGTTTGAATTTTTTCTTTCTTAGATCAAAACACTAGGGAAGTTTAAAGGTTTGTAACGGGCCCATACATGCCCACATGTTCAATCTAGGATAGTTTCAATATTTTCTTAGATTACATCACAATAGGGATTTAAAAGGATAGTAACGGACCCACATGTCCACATGCTAGCTTCCTAGGGATTTTGAATTACGTAAGGTTGTACCAAAGGCACTTAGTTAATTAGGTAATCAAACACTTGTAAGGACCAAGCGAAGTCCACATGTAGCAAGGTGACATCTAATTCACTAAAAGTTGGCACACTTTCACTCACACACAAAATTCACTTATCACTCACATAGCTTCTTCTTGAAACATGGAGGTCAAAGTAAGTTTCCTCCAAAGGGATTCTGAAAGTACCCCATCTTTTCTTGACGGGACTATCCACTCCCATTTTTAATCAATGAGTTTGGTTTGTACCCCCAACCTCCCAAAACAACTACATCTAAAATATTTCTAAAAACTCAATAAGTTTTCCTCCACAGGAGGAGCCAAAAGAAATTTTTTAGTCTAGGTAGGATTTCGGGGATAGGCATCCAAATAACCCTCTGTTATCTGGTTCTCACATTGTCAAAACATAAAGGTTGTCAAATAGGGAACTGAAAATCCTCCAAGTCAAGTGTTCCAATCACCATAAGGTAGGGAGATACTTGTGAAGGGTTGAAGGCTGAGGTCCGATTGTTCTGTGTGTCCCCCCTTGAGGCACCCACCTCTTGGACAAGATCCAACCCGTGACCCATTTCTTAGGCCGAAAATCTAAATGTCGCACTTTGATCGAGGTACCTAGTGACCAACTTTAGGACATCTACCCGGGTGGCAATTGTGGGCTGCAATTGCACCTTGATTGGATTTTGTGTGGCTATTAGAAAATATTGCCAGCTCTTTCGGGATATTCCCCCTTTACCCCTCATTATAACCAATTATTTCATCCTTCACTAGTTTCTCTTCCAGTGACTTTAGACCCCACCGTTGAGTACTATTGGAAGGTCCAGTGCTATTTGAGACGAAGGACATTACGTCCTCTAGGACATGAGTTTTTTATTTCTTTTGATTCCCCCACGTGGACAAAACCCACTTACCCACATATATGCTTCTTTCTCATTTTATGTATGACGCACATCTAATTACAGTTTGATTTGGATATATATATTGTGTAAACAGTCAACGCAAAGGCTCTTGTTTCTATATTACTCTCACCACTTTTTGCACACATACACATAGCTATTCTGACATCATAGGGGAACACCAGAACCCCCGTCATTCATGACACTTTCTCAACCTCCCTCCTATCTTAGGGGGAGTATCTGGTCGTGCCTGCTCATCGACACCTCCTTCACACAGTCCTGTGAGTGCTACTATCGTAGGATCAAGTTTGTTTGGTTCTACATTACTTGGGTCAACTTCCCAAGGTCATCCATTCACTCGCTCTCCTTTACACGGAAGCAGGGGACCCACTTCCTCTCAAG
Source organism: Picea engelmannii (assembly GCA_009831015.1). Classification (NCBI taxonomy): domain Eukaryota; kingdom Viridiplantae; phylum Streptophyta; class Pinopsida; order Pinales; family Pinaceae; genus Picea; species Picea engelmannii. The sequence goes on from ML791538.1 coordinate 234,182, forward strand.
GAGGGAGCACCAACCCACCTAGCCCCCCTCATGGGTCAGGTTCACAACACACTATGGTCGGAGCTAGTCCTCCCCCCCCACTGCAGATGCCATATTTGGCCTCTCTCAACATACCGGATCTCACTAAACTCACCAATGATCCTATATTGCATGATCCCACATGGCCTGCAATGCCAACCAAACTACCTTCAGACATACCAAAATTTGAAGGAAAGGCAGGGGATGACCCTACCAACCATGTTATGACTTTTCACCTATGGTTCTCCTCCAACAACATTATGGATGATTCCATCAGACTGCGATTATTTCAATGCACATTCACTGGCCCATCAGCTAAATGGTATGTCGAAGAAAAATCGGGGTCTCACGCAACCTTTGAGTCATTGGCCAAAGCATTCTTGACCTTTTTCCAATTACCCATCCGCCATGACAATGGTCTTGAACTACTATCTAACTTCAAACAAACCTTAGCCACACACATCGCTGACCACATTCATGAGTGGCGTAGGTGACGTAGTTTGTGCAAAGAAGAAAACACCAAGAAACAGTGTCTCGACTGGTTTCTTAGATCACTTGTCTCTCTCCTCGGTAAGGATGTAGCTTCCACCTTCCCTCAATCCGAAGAGGAATCCATTAGTAAGGCCCAACAGTATGACCTCATCTATGCATAGTCAGGGTACTTATACACAGTACTTCCTGATCTTCCAAAACCTGTGCCATTTGGCCAAGACAAACCTGGGATGTCTCACTCAACATATGGACTAATAGGTGCCACCAAACACGATGGTCCACAACCCCAACCACCACTGATGTATGGAACACCTCAATACCTGCCAGCATACGGGGGCACTCCTTACTACCCCCCACCCCCTTATCAAAAACCATACCCTGTTGTTATACCTCCACCCATCAGTGGACCACCACCGACACCTCCCATACATCCACCTATTCCACCAAACAGTGGTACTCCCTCAACATCAACTTATAGTACTAGTGAAAGCACTAGCCTTCCTATGTACCTTATGGATCGGTACCACCAAAAAATCCATACTTCCAATTTCCTGGTCCTCCACAACCCATGTCTCCCCCACATTCTCATGCGGGGGTAAATTTTGTTCAACCCTCTGCTACTCAAAAATACCAAAGATTTGAACAGTTGAATATAGCCAACCCAACTCATCCATCAAACAATGCCAAGATGAAAGGACGGAACAGGAATAACAACAACCCAGGTCAAGGCAGGAATCAACCCCCACAATAGCAACCAACTGGGGGCAACCAGAACCAAGGGAACCAAAACCCCCAAGGGGGAAATAATAATAAACGCCAAGGGAGAAATAATGTTAAAACTATATTCCCTTGTGCCCTTTGTGGTGAATTCGACCATTACACTCATCATTGCCCCCAGATCATTGATTTCAAATGGTTGAAAGACTCTGGTAGTCTTCCCCATTCTCTTGTACAACCTGCCCCTAGCAGGCACCACAACAATACGTGCAACAACCCCCTCCCGCTGTGCTACAAAATCCTATTCCACATCAAGGTGTGATAAACACCCAATAGGACACACAACACCCCCCACCTCAGGTGGGACAATACCTCAACCCCAACAACTTAGCAAAGCATACAATTCTCCTCACCAGTGAGGAAGAAATCCTTCTGCAAATGCATAGTCGTCAGTATCATACACCCGCTGAGTCTCCTTCCATCCCTCTAGAAACAAACCCTCCACCGTCGGGACCCCCATTGGTGATCCCTCTCCCTTCCGTCGAAACATAGCTTCGCATCCCTCGCATCCCATTGCACAGGAATGTCCACAACCCACAAGCTAGGGCAACTCATAACTATAGTTTGGTAGATGACTTAGCACAATCCTCGGCCGCCATGTTAGTCTTGGAAGTCCTCCAGACTTGTCCTACTCAGTGGAAATCACTACTTTCTGCCTTGGGGGCAATCGACCCTGTAGATACCCGACTCATCACCTTTGATCTTGATAATGGACAACCTCGTCTTCCCACCTTGATCGCTTTTCAAATACCAGTGAAAATACGGAACATCACCGTTCATCGGTGTATCATCGATGAAGGTGCATCTACGTGCATCATGTCCAAAATAGTATGGCAGAAACTTGGTTCCCCGGAACTCATACCCTCTACCATCACATTACGAGCTTATGATGGACGACCATCCTCTCCTGAAGGGCTCTTCCAAAATGTCCCCATTCTACTCGGGGGCAAGACTATTCTCATCAATATCGAAGTTATCGATGCCCCGCTCGATTATAATATCTTGTTCGGTCGCAGCTACATGTACGCCATGAAGGTAGTGGCATCTTTCGTCTTTCAGACAATGGGAAGATTGTGACCATCGACCAAGTCTCACATTATGAGCCTAACCCATCTGCCAACCTCGATAACATTCTTCCTCTCATCCACACAAACCAAGACGCATATCCACTCATCGATATGGGTCTTGGGATTTTTAAAGATCCATCCTTGTTAGGGACATACCATGGAGCACCACCACTCCTTCATCCTACTAATCAAGTATGCGTCATATCATCTAACGGAACTCACATAGAGGATACCCTTCCTCCTACAGAGGCTTCTGTCATATCTGTCGTCCCATTCATCACAAAAACCCCTCCTCAAAACCCCCATGGACACTCGTCGACCCCATCAGTCCACGATTCCACCTCTCCCCAAGGGCATAGTCCAGTTTGGGAGACAGTTCCCCAACCTCTCACTCAAATTCCCTTCTTTTACCCTCCACCCGGTATAGAATCTTTTCAGGTAGCAGCAATGCTCACACTACCTAATATGGTGTTAGCAATCCCAGTGTGGTATTTACACCCACCTGAGATGGTCCCTCGACCATCCCTTCCCCCACAGGAAGGAATCCCCATGACGATTCCCATCCTTACCCCCACCACTCCCCCACTCACTAATCCCCCTGTTACAGCTGGGGGCAGGAGAAAGAAGAAGGAGCCCACTGCTCCACTTCCTCCACGCATCCCACCACCTTGCGCACTATGTGAGAAAGAGGGCCACCAAACCAACAATTGTCCATCACTACCTGAATTACAAAATTTGATCCCCCTCAGTCAAACTCCCACAACACCCACCACTACTACTAGTCCCACCACTACCACCCACCCTTCAAGTTGTAAAGGGTTCAGGACCAAATACGCTTGTTCTATCTATTCAGAGTATGGCCATTACACCCATTATTGCCCAACACTGCCACGCTTTCGACAGACATTAGCCGCAGTACACCAAAACTTCCAGAACAACCCCAACCCTACTATGTCCTCCTCAACAAATATCACTGACATTCATTATGTCACCACTTCAGTCAATGAACGTATGAGACGCCCTTGCTCTCTCTGCAATTCATTAGCTCATTTTACATACCATTGTCCTATGATCCTTGAATACAGGCAACGTAAATTGGCCCTACTTCACTAACCCACAGAGGTGATAATGGACATTACCTCGTCACTAGAGGATCTTCATGTAATTTCTCCCGAGCCCGAGGCACTCCCAACACCTCTCTGGTTCTTAGATGAAGCATCTGAGGATTTACCCTCCAACCCTCCGAACTCTCCTTCTCATTTACCTATGTACACTCTCCACCCAACCACCATGGGTACCCCTCAAAACTTCAATATATGGTTCATGTCGAGTGAACCCTCACCATCTCCTAGCATTGTTCCCCCTGCTTCTTCATCAGGGGGCAACCACACTGTCACCGAAATCACTCCTCACAATCCCTTGTATTCCTGGAATTTCCAATGTGACGAGGAAATACTAGAAAATCTAAACCACCCGGACTCTCCCTAGGATGTGCTACACCACTGCACACTCTTCTCTCCACAGGAAGCCCCCATGCCTCCTAACCAAAACCCCATTTACACAATCGAAACCAAAGATTTTATCCTGTCAGGGCCTATCTATTGGTTCAACAATCCCATTCCTGCCCCTGATGCTTTTGAAGAAGGTAATATGGCCAACATTTCCATTAAAAATGGCATCGTCGAAGAAATCATCATTGGAGCTGCTTGCACTCCTCAGGGAATAGTCGCATATAAAGCGCTCTTCTAGGAATACAGGGATATTTTTTCTTGGTCATACATGTAAATGCCTGGACTCGATCCCTCTATTGTCGAACATCGCATCGACACCTAGCCTGACATCACACCAGTTCGCCAAAAACAACGACCGCTACACCCATCCAAAGCCATGGCTATCAAAGCCGAAATTGACAAATTATGCACTATCGGGTTTATTTACCCCATCACTTATACCTCATGGGTTTCCAACCCTGTACCTGTCAACAAAAAATAGGGCACTATCCGTGTTTGCACAGAATTTCACGATCTCAATAACGCATGTCCCAAAGACAAATTTCCAATGCCCTTCATCGATCAAATTATCGATAACTGTGTCGGCCACGAGGCTCTCTCCTTTATTGACAGATTCTCTGGTTATAACCAAATTCAAATCCACCCAACCGATCAGTATAAAACTGCATTCACTACCCCGTGGGGTACTTTTTCATATCATGTCATGCCTTTCGGCTTAAAAAATACCGACACAACCTTCCAGCGAGCGATGACATACATCTTTCACGATCTGGCTAATATCATCCTCACCTACTTGGATGACCTCACAGCTCGATCCAAGAAACGCACCCAACATCTCGATGATTTATGAACCATCTTTCAATGGTTTCGTCAGTATAACATCCACCTAAATCCTGTCAAGTGTGTGTTCTGTGTCACCGCAGGGCACCTCCTTGGTTTTATTGTTTCCCAAAGAAGTATTACCATGGACCCCCTCAAAGTCCAAGATATCACCGAAATTACACCTCCTCGGAATTTACGGCAAATTCAGAGTCTTCAGGGCAAAGCTAACTTTTTTAGATGCTTTGTCCAGGATTACGCCATACGCGCACACGGTTTCCTCTGCTTACTACGTCACGACATACCTTTTCACTGGGATGACCATGCCCAACAGTCATTTGACGATCTTAAAGAAGAACTTTCAAATGCACCTTTAATTAGTGCACCTGACTATAATTGCGACTACATCCTCTACGTATTAGCATCAACTGTATTAGTAGCTGACGTCCTCATCTAGCTCGGAGATGACAATCATGAACACGTCATTTATTACGTTAGTAAGAACCTCTCAGGACGACCCTTGAAGTATAAACATGAAGAGAAACTTGCTCTTACAGTTGTCCTCACAGTCCAGAAACTGAGCCATTACATTCTACTTCGCACCACAAGGGTCATCGCAGATTCCAACCCTATGCAGTACTTGCTCAGCCACCGTCAATTTAACAGTAAATTCGCTCGATGGATCATTATCCTTCAGGAGTATGACCTCGAGTTCTCAACACCTAAGAGTAAGAAGGCCCTCGTTCTCACCGAACTTGTCACGACCCTCCCCTCTGACACCACCAGCGCCCCCGTCAACATCGACTTCCTAGACGAACATCTCTTTTACATTAATTCAGATGACCCTTGGTACAGCAACTTCCTCATCTACCTCCTAACTCAAAATTTCGGTAACCACCTTTCACGAGATGATCATCAATGTATTTTCCATCAGCCCCCCCGCTACCTTCTCATCGGAGACATCCTATACCGACGGCGTGTCGACACCATTCTTCGTCGATGCCTGACTATCGACGAGGCCGACAGAGACTTAAATGACTGCCACATCGGTGCATGTGGGGGCCACCTTTCGGGTATATCCACTGCTCAAAAGATTATCCAAGCTGGTTACTTTTGGCCTACCTTGTTTCATGATTGCATTCATGTTGTGAAACGATGTGAGCAATGTCAGCTCTACGCCAACAAAGCCCAAGCTCCCCCCGCTCTTCTTCACCCTTTCATTACTGCCATCCCTTTTTGTAAATGGGGCATCGACTTCATGACTTGTAATCCCCAATCCAGCAATAGCCACAAATATATTGTTGTCGCCGTTGATTACTTCACCAAATGGGTTGAAGCTATGCCCACTTTCAACAACACCGCTGACACTGCAGCGTGTTTTTTCTTTAACCATGTCATATCCCTCTTTAGAGCACCCCTCCAACTTGTTTCGGATCATGGGAAACACTTCAAGAACGAAATATTCATCGAACTCTCATCTCGGTTAGGCTTCTCTCACGAGTTTGCCTCACCATATTACCCTCAGTCTAACGGACAGGTCGAGGCAGTTAACAAAGTCCTCAAAACCATGTTACAACACATGGTTAATAAACATAAAACCAATTGGCATCATATGTTATTTTCTTGTTCTATGGGCTTATCAAACGGATATGAAGACCGCTATCAGTTTCACACCGTTCCATTTAGTCCATGGGGTTGAGGAAACTATTCCCATCGAGTGAAAAATTCCCACCTTACGCACCGCAATTGAGCTATTACCTGACATTGCTCCAATGGAGCAATGCTTTCTGAACTTGGAGTCTCTGGATGAAGATCGTCGATCTTCCTTACAGAATAACGAGGTAGCTAAAAAATGATCCAAGGCTACCTTTGATCACCATGTCAACCTTCGATCATTCCGTGAAGGTGACCTCATCCTGGCTTATGATATCACTCATGATACCTTTGGCCACGGAAAATTCGAATCACTTTGGCATGGCCCTTACATTATCCAACATTGCCTCACCAAAGGAACATACATCTTGGCCTCCCCCGAAGGCCTCTCTCGCAAGGAACCCGTCAATGGGTTGTATCTCAAGAAATTTTATGCTTAAAAGAAGTCATTCTACTTTAGGTTATTTCTTTTTCTAGCGTTTTTAATCTTTTTTCTCCTCCCCTCTCGTCTAAATTATCATTTTTTCTCTTAACAGATGCCTCAACCATCAGCCTACCACATCGACTATGCCTCTACACCCCCTCACATGAAATACTCCATTCGAGCGACATATGTTTGGGTTCAGTGACCAACAACCAAGATGAATATACTACTATCATAGGCCTCCTGGCCGATGCTCAACATCATGATATTCATCACCTAAGCGTCTTCCTCGACTCTCAACTAGTCATTCTCTAGATCAACAATGTGTACCGCGTACGCAATCCGTGCCTCTTTTGCAAATACCTGCAGGTTAGGCTGTTATCTCGACATTTTGATTCCATTACATTTACACATATTCCAAGACAATTGAATCAAATAACAGATCACATAGCTAACATGGTGTTAGATTGGCATATATCACATCAAGCTACACATACATAAACATATCACAAAACCTGTCACGGCATATATATAGAATGGACGTAATCAACTCATAAGCAAAAACATGTAGACAACATATGGATCTCAAATATGTATACTCATGTATATATAAAATCCCATCAGGCCATCCGAATGTTTACATACAAAAATACATGTATCCGCAGGCCAATGCAGCACCTCGGTACAAAAATAAGCTCACCAGCCTATATACAAAAAAAGATATACATCATACACAACTCATGGTGCCTCTATCGTTCCACCACCTGCTCCTCCATTAGGTGGTGATGGTCCACCACCACCTGCCCCAGGCGGTGGTGGTCGACCCCCTACAGGACCCTCCTGCCCTGGCAGCAGGCGTCCACTCGTCATAGCAGAAACCACTGCTGCTCATCGCACTATGGACCGCCATGGTGGTATTACCCCTACACACTACTCCAGGAAGCTCTCATCCTGGATGCACGACCACATGCCCTCAGACACATCCTGTAAAACCGTCTCCAGATGACGATGTATATCATCAAAATCCACTCTGGCCACCACCAGAGGAGCGTGTGATGGCCCCGCACTAGGGTCATCAAACTGGCGCCTCCTCACTGCCCTCTCTGGCTCAACTAGTCACCCCACGACATCCTCCCATCGACGTCTCTCTCCTTGCGATAGTCTCTTCGGCTCCCGACGATCCGACGCTCTCTACAACTCTACCGCCCATGAGGTGCCACATCTGCACATACAAACAAACAATAGATAGTATAAGCATCTATATCATAAACATATGGAAGGATATCTCAAAAAATACGCAAACATACATATCTACATCATCAATCAACATACCTCGATGATCAAAAACCTCCCCAAGAGGTGGCACCATATCCGGATCATCTCGGAAGTCCACCCCGGCATAGGGGTACCGCAAAATCACCTGCGGCATCTGCCGCCATACCTGCGTGGCCTCTGCCGAAAATAAGTGGCCCCCTTCGCCACCACCATGGCGAAGCAATACAATCGACCACCGCCTCAACCGCGGCTCTCGCGCCCCAGGCACACTCAATAGAATCCTCGGGCGCAACATTGGCACCCTCTCTAGAAACTAGGCCACTAGGATGGACCCGAAAGGAAACTCCCCTGCATCAGTAGACCAACAATGGTCCAACTGCGCCACCATCCTCGCATGCAGCGTCAGCCCCCAAGCGAAATGCTCACCGACCAACACTCTCTCCAGCACCAGAAGCTGGCCACCACTAATCCGCTCGGTCGCCAGTGACCCATATACCCGCACAATCATCGCTGCTATACAATGATGTGCTAGGGAATCTATCACCGATATACTCACCACCATCCCGGACATAAAGTTCTGAATTGAACAATATCTCCGGCCAATATCGGCAAGCAAAGTTCCCCTAGGTAGCACCGGCTCCACCAGTAAGGGCGTTCCCCGAAAGGGGAGCCCAGTCAAGAAATATACATCCTCCACCGCAGTGAAGGGGATCTTCTCTCCTCAGACGAGGAAGCAGTGTAGCTCCGAACTCCACATCTAGATCAGGAACTGTAATAGATACTCCTATACCCATATCAACGAGCACTCAAAGAACTTTAGCAACCCACAGGTTGCCAAATTCGCACGCACACCGGGCTCCTCAATGGCCACGACATCTCACAACTGAGCCCAGTCTCTCTCTCGCCACCCCACTGACATCGTCACCACCGTCCACCTGCAGACAACATAGAGCCCTATATTAGCTCAAGAAACCATCCACAACATAAAAAAGACTCGTTTCTATACACCCCAACCTTGCCTCCTAGGCGCGGTTTTGTTACCCACAGGCGCACACAAATGCGCACCTGTTCACTACACAGATGCGTACGCATGCACACTTGTTCATTACACAAGTGTGCATCAGTGTGCACCTGTTTGTTTCACAAGTGTTCCCCTATGCGCACTTGTTCACCATATAGGCACGCAGAGGTGCGCGCCTGTTCAACCCACAGACGCACACTGGTGCGCGCCTGTTCAACTCACAGGCGTTCCCTTCGAGCGCACCTTAAACTCTCTCTACCACGCCCCCATGCATGTATATCTAGTGTACAGGTGCACACGTATGTGCGCGTATCACCGGATCTCCCGTGCATGTGGGGCCCATATCCCCTAAATGTCTCTGTACGGCCCCCCGTATAGCCCCTGCCCAAAAAATGAAATCCTATTTCTATGCAGGATGATCAGACTACTAACCTGACACTCGCTAATCACTACTCGGATGCCTCGGCCTCCTCGAATCTCTAAATCTCCTCTAAAAATTGCTCGTCTAGTCACTATTGCAGCAGGTACAAATGAGGTGGCAATGTGGGCCCTACAGCTATATATAAGCCTTTTGCCAAACTTCCACTCACCATTCTGGGAGCCCACGATGTCCATTTTTTCAATCCATCTTCAGCCACGAGATCAGCATCCCGTTACCTACATCACAGCAGTCCCTGGGTTGCTTTTCATCCTGCACCCCCGAGGCGCCTTTTTTTCATACCATGGTCAGGTACGCATGCGCAAAGTCACACTTATCAAATACATGCTCATATTTTTTATTCTCTTCAGATATTGTTCACTTTAGGTATTTGGTTTTCATGTCTGTAGGGACTTGATCATCATCCATCGACACAACCCCTTCAGGTATATACTCAGCACTGGCATGTAGTCTTTCCAGATGTATTGCATTTAGATTTCCAGTCACACCCTCTGATATTGGCCTCTAGGATCCCCACTCCCGGCTCTGCAGTACCCGCACCTCCATTTGCATCTTCGGTACTGTTACCCGGTAGCATTCCTACCCACATGAGTTGTCCCATTCATAGCACCTTTTGCCACTTTTTGACACTCATGTTGTTTTTCCTTACTCTTTAGGGATGGGAATCCCGATAGTCTTTCATCATGTCAGAAATCAGCCACATACTCCTTCCCCTCATTTTGCTAGCTTCCCCACATGGACTCCCATATTATCTCTTTATGGTTCTATTTTTTACCTGCACCTCCATAGTATCATGAACCCTCCATTTCATCCACCATCAGTTTGCCCATCTGCAAACCTACCTTCATTTCACCCACCACATACAGAAACTC
>ML791538.1:244599-263612 GCA_009831015.1 Picea engelmannii
CCATATCACACTGGGGCACTTGTTTCTGTATTTGTACATTTCTCCCCAATTATTCGTTATTTATTGTATACACGCCTTTATTTCCAGTCATTACATTATCTTTTTGTCATCACCTTTGACGACCTGCTTCCCTCCTTTTGGCCAAACGCAACACATGTCACCCTTGGTTGGAGCATTACTTATCATCTACCCTTTCCGGCATCGTCCATATCTTCAAAGTACCCCACAGGTCACTTACCTCTACCCTATGAATTTGTTCAACTTATCCCGCCTTTGGCACAACTTATCACCAGTCTTGTCGTCCCCCTAACACTCAACCTCGTTACACGGTTGTGGCCATTGTTTATCTCATACATCCTCCAACCAAGGGTAGTCTTGAGTCCTCCCACTTCTTGACTTCGTCCATGTACCTCTGCCACTTCCTCACCTCAGTAGATTTCCCAAAGCCCTTTGCTTCTGGGATTCATGTTCCCCTTTTTTCGACATCAGCACAATTTTCCAGAAGGGTGACAGTATCTTGATTCTCATTATCCATTCAATGAGAGATCTCGGATGAAACAGTGTGAAACACCATTGCTCCCTGTTGTCGTTGACCCCCATAACATTCAACGCCAACACTTTCTCATGTTATGGTGGGTCTTACTTTGTGACTATTGCAGTTATTTCTCTCATTTGTCGAAGACCTTTGAACTAGGCTGGGCTATCAATGCCCACATGATCGTTGCTACTATTTACCACAATCACTGCCTACTATTCAGAGTATGTTCACTTGCAGAATTATCTTTTTCCTTTATCAGAACCGCCCCCGAGGGTGCTGCAGTTGTCTGCACCAACACTTCAGTCATCTTTTTTCAGAGGTACATGACACGAGCATGGGGCATGCCCGCCTCATTTGTACACAGTTTTCTATTTTGTGCACCTCATAGAAGGTCGGGTCCTACCGGTTCCTTTTTCCCTCCAACAGATCACTCTGGACAATCACACTATTACTCTCTCTTACAACAACATTCTCAGTAGAAGAAACATTGATGGATTTCGGCTATACGTATGCTCCTAACCTCATCCATTAGGGGGCATCTGTTATCACTGAAATTTCGTTCGCACATGGTTACAAGAACTCATTATCGACAACCAGTAATGAAGTCATTTACGGACCTGAATTAATACCAAAACATTCAAAAAGGTCAAAAAACTATACAAAGTAGTGAAAAATTGAAGAGAGCTTTGCAGACATTGAGCGCGCGTGCACATGCGCGAAACATGAACGTAGAAATCATGCATATGCACACGATGCGCGAATGTTCGCACAAAAAGTCACGCACCTGCTAAATGACACATTTATAAAAGTAGTCAGCCTCCCAACCACTTATGGTTCATCTCCCAAGCCGATTTGACCCTCAAATCTGGGCTGGATCCGACTGGTGGGTTGGTCAAAGACCTAATAATGCCCTAAATGGCCTCTTTTCACACTACAAAGCTGTTACACAATAACCCAATGCAATGCTATAAAAATCCATGAATGCACCTCATTTTCTCAAGTAATTCAAAGTAATTTTATGCTTCCTATATTGTTTTAAGGACTCCATCCTTGACAAGAGCACATTGGCACCATTACATTGGACAATCCATCTCACCATTGAGTGGATTTGTAAAGAGTTCTTTCATCACCATTTTCATTTTCTTTGTTGTAAGAAGAGTTATCTAGTGAGGGTCCAAGAGCCTTCCCTTGGAGGAAGAAGGGACTCATAGTCCCCTTTCTTCTTGGTGCTTTGTTTTCATCAATAGATCAGCCTCAAACATTGGTGACATGGGTCTTTTTGTTATTTTTATTGCTATGTCCCTATGCTCATGATTTTAATTTTTATTGCATCTATTAGTCTAATTCTTAGTTATAGTTTTTGTTTTCTTTCTCTAACTCTTTTCTCTACAGCTGTCCTACTCAGTAGACCCAACTGAGCTTGCAAGCACCTCATATTTTCTCACCAAGGTGATGAAAGAGGCGCAACACACGCCTTGCAGACAATTTCGCTGCACTCCTTGCACGAAAACTCTTGGTCAGACAAAAAAACAATTGAAACTCATTCCTTACTCTCCCTCTCTCAGATTTCAAACATTCAACAAGAAATCATTCATACATAGCATAAAAGAAAATGTATAATCAGAAAGAGTAAAACAACTATAAGCCCAACATTCAGCATATGCACACAGAAAGCATTACAACACCATGAGTCTGGATTCAAAGCTTCATATATTAAATTCAAGACTTTTGTACATGGATGTTTTTCAACAAAATCTCTTTGCTCTCTTTTCTACAATAGCTAAAAAAACTTATGATACAATGATACAATGAGGGTGTCTATAGTCATTTTCCCTCCGCTCTTGAAACTGTCTAATCTAGGATTCAAAAATACCTACTCTCATTACTACACATAAATGCCTCCATATCTTTCAGACGAGAGTGGGTCACTCAAGGTCTGATTACAATCAAGAAGTACACCCCTTCTTAACTACTTCGTTTAAGTCTGGCGCATCCAACTTCAAAACAATTTCAACACTTTTTGATCATGTGCTAAAATGTGTTAGCGTTGCTCCATGCTCGCTTGCTACTGACGATGCTCCTGCATCACTTAGTGAAGGCAAATCTAGAAATTTAACTTTTGGAAATGATGCTCTAGGTAAAATAAAGGGAAAAGGGATGGTAAGCTAAGTAATGGAAAAGGAAAAGCCCAAGATGTCCTACTTGTAGAAGGGCTGAAACATAACCTACTCAGTGTAAGTCAGATGTGTGACAGAGGATGTGAAGTGGTGTTCACGTCCAAGGACTGCAAGATAAAGTCTATAAACTCTGGTCAAGTGGTGGCCAAAGGCATAAGGACTGAAAATAATGTATATGTGTTGAAAGAAAATAGAGAAGAATGTCATCTAAGAAAATATGATGAAAACTGGTTATGACATAGAAGACTTGGACATCTAAACTTCAATCACTTAATCAAACTCAAAAATCTCAAAGAAGTAAAATATCTTCCGAGAATATCAAAGACCCAAGATTCAATATGTAAATCCTGTCATGTAGGGAAGCTAAACAAGACTCAATTTAAGTCCAAGAGCTTTACTTCAATAGAGAAACCACTCCAACTAGTTCATATGGACTCATGTGGACCATCCAGACAGGAAGGCACGGGGAAAGAAAACTACTTCATGTTGATTATTGATGATTACTCCAAACTTACTTGGGTTTCCTTTCTCAAGGAAAAAGTTGAAGCATTTGAGAAGTTTAAAATATTTAAGGCTTTAATAGAGACTCAAACAGGCAAGAGGCTAAAGGAAGTAAGATCGGACCAAGGAGGAGAGTTTATGTCAAGAGACTTCAAGGAATTTTGTGATGAGCATGGAATCAAGAGAGAATACACAATCCCTAGAACTCCACAACAAAATGGAGTTGTTGAGAGGCAAAACAGAACAATGCAAGAAATGGCCAGGCCAATGATGAATGAGAAGAACATTGGTCAAACCTATTGGGTTGAAGAAATACACATAACAGTTCATGTTCTTAACAAAGCTCACCTCAGACCACAAAGTGACAAGACACCTTATGAGCTATGGTTTGGGAGACCTGCTAAAATTAAACACTTCAAAATCTTTGGGAGTAAATTCTATATAAAGAATAATGATGAGAACCTTGGCAAATATGATGACAGGGTTGATGAAGGTGTCTTCTTAGGGTATGCTACAAACAGTAAAGGCTATAGATGCTATAATAAGAGGCTACACAAAATTGTTGACTGTGTTGATGTAAAATTTGATGAAGGAATCCCAACGAGAGAGATGTATAGGAATGAGTCTTCTACAGAAGACACAGCTGAAGTTGAAGATGAACAAGTCCAAGAATCAGAAAACAAAAACTCTGAATTGGATGAAGACTCAGACACTCAGACAGACTCAAATCAACAACCAATTTCGAATCCCTCTTCCAGAATCATTCAAAAGAATCATCCTGCAAATCAGATAATTGGAGAAAAAGACAAAGCTTTACAAACAAGGAGAAAGCTAATCAAAAACATCGAGAAATCACATATGACATTCCTGTCCATGTAGGAACCCAAGAATTTTAATGAAGCCAGCAAATATGACCTTTGGGTTAAATCAATGAATGATGAACTTGATCAAATCGAGAAAAACAATACATGGGAGATGGTCCATAGACCAGAAGGTAAAAATGTCATTGGCTCGAAATGGATTTTTAAGAATAAATTGAATGACCAGGGACAAGTTGTCGGGAACAAAGAAAGATTGTTCTATAAAGGCTATGCTCAAATAGAAGGACTGGATTTTGATGAAACATTTGCGCCCATAGCAAGGTTAGAAGCCATCATAATATTTCTTGCCTATGCTTTTCATAAAAGGTTTAAAGTTTATCAAATGGATGTCAAGTCAGATTTTCTAAAGGGAGATTTAAATGAAGAAGTCTATATGGAACAAACAGAGGGTTTTGAGCTGTCTGGAGAACTTGACTTAGTATGCAAGCTAAAGAAATATTTATATGGGCTAAAACAAGCTCCTCGTCCCTGGTATCACAGACTAGATATGTATCTCAAAGGCAAATGATTCAAGAGAGGAACAATTGACAACAATCTTTATATCAAAATAGAGGGTGATGATTTGCTCATTGTGTTGGTATATGTAGATGACATCATCTTCGGATGTAATAACCATCCACTGGTAAAATGGTTTGCTTCTTCCATGGAGTCTAAGTTTGAAATGTCCATGATAGGTGAACTGTCATTTTTTCTTGGTGTACAAATCACTTAGAGGTCTGAAGGGATGTTCATTTCTCAAGAAAAATATCTAAGAGAAATGCTAAAAAGGTTTCAAATGGAAGATTATAAACCTTTGGGTACACCTATGGTTACTGGATGTAAATTAAGCAAGGATGATGACTCACCTGATGTTGATCAAAGCTCATATAGATCAATGATAGGCAGCATGTTGTACATCACAACATCTCACCCAGACAGAATGCATGTTGTAGGAATGGTAGGAAGATACCAGGATGCACCTAAACAAAGTCATTTGCAAGTTGTCAAAAGAATATTCAGGTATTTGAAACAAACAATGACTTATGGTCTATGGTATCCTAGAAATCATAATTTTCAGCTAACTGCTTATTCAGATGCAGATTGGGCAAACTGTGTTGATGAGAGAAAAAACACCAATGGAGCAACATTCTTCCTGGGAGACTCTTCAGTAGCATGGCTTAGTAAAAAGAAAGGATCCATTTCTTTATCAACTACTGAAGCAGAGTATATTGGTGCTGCTACCTTTTGCACTCAGGTATTATGGATGATTCAGACACTTGCAGAGTTATAGGTAAAGTACGTTGCACCGATCCCAATTCATTGTGATAACACTAGTTCCATCAGTGTGTCTAAGAACCCTATCTTCCACTCCAAGACCAAGCATATTCCCATAAAATATCATTTTCTAAGAGAGTAGGTCACCAATTAGGTTGTTCAAGTTCAGTACATTCCAACCACAGAACAAATAGCAGACATCTTTACTAAACCTCTAGCCAAGACACCATTTGAATATCTCAGACAGAAGCTGGGTGTTATCCCATCTCACACCTAAGAAATTCCATCCTATTAGGGGGAGTCTTGTATTGATTGCATATCTGATACCTCCTAAAAATACTGCAACATCTTAGGGGGAGCATGTTCTCTTTTACATTGATGTCAAAGGGGGAGAAAAGAGTCTAGGTGCCTTTGTTGCCATCAATTCCAAAGGCGGAGATTGTTGGAAAATATTGAACAGGAAGCATATGCTTATAATTGATGGCAAGTACAGTAGAAAATATGGCATGAGTACAGAAAGAGATGGGCAACAAAAGTATTTTGGGAAGACGCTACAGAGTAAACGTGAAGAGGATTGTAGGCAGGTCATTGATGGCAAGATCAAAGTAAGCATCGATGGAAAAACATGAACAAAGTACGCTCAAGTGGAATTAGAGTAGAGTTGATCGCAGTGCGTAAACTCAGGAGGAGAAATGTCAGTGATCATTGGATCCCATTCAAAATTCCTGAAAGAAGGAGGACCGTCCATCTTCAGGTAGGACACGTGGACACTGATCAACATTTCCCTGAATGGAAATTCAAGGGTATGAAATGCTCCAACCTTTCACCTCTCGAACTTGCGATATGCGAAATTGCGAAAGAATCTCAATCGTTGGATCGAGGAAAAATTTGGACCATTGATCAGGCAAAATGAAGGCTCGTGGAGTTGTCAAAATCATGAAAAGATCTAGACCGTTGGGTCCATAGGACACATGGCGAAAGATTATCATTTCGCTGACTGGAAATTCAAAGGATTGAAATACTCCAACCTTTCAACTCGTGAAATCGCGATAATGGAAATCATGAAATAATCTCAACTGTTGGATCAAGGACTGATCTGGACCATTGATCTGACTCCATTTCGGAGTTTCAAGAATTGTGACTTGGAGATGCAAGAAACATTACCACAGGAATGTTGAAATCGTGATATGTGAAATCGCGAAATGATCTGAGCCGTCAGATCAAGGTTTGATTTGGATCATTGATCCGACTCCATTTCGGAGTTTTGCGGATCGGGAGTTGGAGGTATCAAGAACATTCACTACAGGAATGCCAAAATTGTGATATGCAAAATCGCGAAATGATCTGAGCCGTGAGATCAAGGTTTGATCTAGACCATTGATCCGACTCCATTTCAGAGTTTCTTGGATTGCGAGTTGGAAGCGTCAAGAACATTCACCACAGGAATGTCGAAATCATGATATGTGAATTCCCAAAATGATCTGAGTACTCAGATCAAGCTTTGATCTGGACCATTGATCCGACTCCATTTCGAAGTTTCGTGGATCGGGAGTTGGAAGTGTCAAGAACATTCACCATGGGAATTTAGAAATCATGAAATGATCTGATCCAATTGGTTCCAAGAGATCGTGGACCATTGATCTGACTCCCTTTTCGATGTATTGGAGACTGGGATTTCAGTTACCGGGAGATGGAGAAGTCAGAGACTCTCAACATTAGGAGTCCCGAAATGATGAAACGTGAAATTGCAAAATACCTTTTTGATTAGGCCTGTGGTCTCAACCGGTGGTCACACCATCGAAGAGATGAAGAGAAGACTATGTCCAGACAATACCCTTTTCAGTGTTTCATGAATTGCAACTTGGAGAGGCAAGAAACATAACCACAGGAACGCCGAAATCACGAAATGAAAAATCATGAAAAGAACTTTATGGAAAATCGCTTGGTCATGGCCATGGTCATATAGAGGAAGGAGCTAGTGCAGAAAATATCCTTTTCATAGTTTCGGAGATCGCAACATGGAATGTCGAGACACTTGGCCACATGAATGCCAAAATTTCGAAATGTGAAATAAAGGCAAGATTAATGAAAATCATCCAACGATGCAGATGAAACTGAAGGAGATCGGAGGGCTATTGTTGCATGTCACAGTGTAACTTCCAGAAACCACTGATGGTTTCTTCCAGAGGACTCGAAAACACTTTGAGGTGATTGACAGAGGAGGTGAAGAGTTTCAAGGGATCTACCAGTAGAACAAATACTGTTAGTGGAGGCGATTGACAACTAGATGAGCGTTAGATCCTATAACTGCAGCAGAGAGAGTGAGTTATACTGTAACAACGAAGACAAAGAGTCTCAATTCTCAGAGACGCTAAGGAATCTCAGCATAACACCCGGTGATGCTGAACGCGTGGGGAAAACTGCCAAAGAAGTTGAAGAGTCGCGATGATGATGAGGCAGAGCACTCGATATGTGGAGGAGATTGGCACGGTGTGAGCATGCAGAGGAATGGTGAGTATTCCATGCACAAGGAGCACAGAGACTATAAGAATGAAAAACAAAGAAGAGATAGGTTTTTGTTGTTGTTGATGATGATGGTGTTGTTGTGGAGGTTGTTGTTGTTGAGAGTGAATCAAGTATGAAGAAGGAGGAGAGTGCAGCAGCTGAAATGCACAGAAGAGGAATTGTGCATTTTGTGGAGATGGCACACAAAGCATAAAGAGAATAAGAACAAAAAGTTCAAGGCATGTGTGAAGGAAGGCAGTGAAGCAGACAGAGCAAGGAAATGCAGCAGAATAGTGATAAGTCCGACAAGCCATTGTTGAATATAATATCACTGTAATAAGGTTTAGTAGCAAAGATTTTTATAATTGAGGGTGGTAGGGAGGTGCTAGGGAGGACTATGTGTCCTCAGTGGTTCAAGTGGGTGCTTGAACATAGGGATTTGTAGCTTCCATCTGGTTGCAGCTAGAGAAACTAGGGTGGCAGGGTGGTGCAAGGGAGAATTGTTGTTCTCTGTTTTATAGGTTGGTTCCTGTATGATTGGAAGTTGGTGCTTCCATCCAATTGGTGTTGGAAACAATCAAGGAGTTGGTGCTTCCTTCTAGTTTGTTCTAGAGAAACCAGGGATTTGGTGCTTCTTTCTAGTTGGTGCTAGAGAAACTAGAGAGTGAGTGCTCTCAGCAAGTAGCATCTTGCAAAACCAAGGTTTCAGCCTCATTATGATTTGGTGCTCATATGTATGATAATGTAAAGAATGTAAATATTACTTATCATATAAAGAAAAAGAGATTTTTACCCTTTATGGGTTTCCTTAGGAAATATATGTCTCTGTGTATCTCATGTATGTGACTGATGCTGAATATGTTATTGCTTACTTCCCTGCACTATTGTGAATGCCATTAAGTGTTTCAAGAAAGAGTTTAAAATAAATATAATTTGTTTAAGCACAGTAACAACTGATTCAACCCCCCCTCTCAGTTGTCCAACAATTTCTAGCCCTAAAGGGGACGCCATTTCTGGCGCTAAATGGGGCGCAATTTATGGCGCTAAATGGGGTGCAATTTCCGGTGCTATTAGCACCTAATTTAGCTCCTAATTTTTTTTTTCAGCGCAAAAAACACCATGAATAGTTCCATCATGATAAATAGCACCGACTTGTTAAAAAAATGAAGAAAAATACACTAAACCAACTTTGGAAGAAAAAAAGGGAGCAAATCATAAGGATTTGTTGTAGTGAGTGAACATGGCCGTCAAAGACATGTCTTGGGAACTATTCGAGGAGTGGTTTTGGGAGAGGTATTTTTCAGAGGAATTCATTGAGCACCAGCTCAATGAGTTCAATACCTTGTGGCAGCATGGTCGTATGGTGCCCGAGTATGAGGTCAGATTCATGGAGTTTCTTAGGTATGCTCCACCTCTGAACACTGAGAAACTCATGGTCAAAAAGTTTGTGTTCGGCCTTAAGATCGACATTTGTGTGAAAGTGAGGATCCTAATGCCTCAGATGCTACACGATGCAGTCCAAAAGGCCCTCATAGTTGAGAAAGAGTTTATCAACGGGGGTCAGAGTAGGAATCCTGCAAGACTGACGGGACATGCGACATCTAGTGCACAACAGCATGAGACACCATCTAGACATCCATCAGGGTATTGAGGTACTCCGAGAGGATCCACGTTCATGACACCATAATGACCAGTGTTGCATCAGAGGAATCCCTTCAGAGGACCCCAGTACCAGAAGCAACGTCGTCCACAACAACAGCAATTTAGGCCTGTTCAACATAATAGACCAAGGTTTCAGGCTGGTGGGCCAACAACTTATACTTCAGGGACCAATAGTACTCGACCGAAGAACAAATGTTGGACTTGTGGAGAGCCACATTACCAGCATGACTTTCTGGTTGAGAGTGCGAGAGTAGTCGGGTCAGTTGGACACACTACAGTAGGAGATTTGAGCAAGGTCCATCAAAATCATGCCGTGGTGAATAAATTCTAGGCCGAGCATCATTCTATTGTTCTCAAGACATCAGGTACCATCATTGACCGGGAGTTTAGTATTTTGATAAATCTCGGTGCTATAGAGAGATTTAGTCCTAGTGAAACACTAAAACTGATAAAGGTAAAGGCATTTGAATAGGGAGAGTTTAGCTGCGTGGAAATGTCTTCAGGAGCCAAGAAGAAGGTTGGAGGAAAGGTTACAGACTGTAGCCTCAACCCCAGATATTTGGTAATGAAGGAAAACCTATACATCATGATCTTTGGATCTTATGATGGCATGATCGGTATGGACTGGTTGCAATCGCATGATGTGATACTCAACTATAAGATGAAATAGTTGAGTTTGATCGATGATGAGGGACAAACACAAGTGATTGTAGGAAGAAACTAGGGAGTTTCCCTAGGGTTTATTTCTTCCCTACATATACGGAAGAGAATGTGCAAGGGATGCAAGCTATATGTAATCCTAGCACTGAATGACAAGGGCGTGGTGGAAGGATTAGAAAACCATTTGGTAGTATGAGAGTTTGCGGATGTGTTCTCATAAGAGTTAACACATTTTCCACCAGAAAGAGAACTGGAATTTACCATTGAATTAAAACCTGGAACTAAACCGATATCAATAATTCCTTATCGGATGTTGACCCCTAAGTTAAATAAGTTGAAAATGCAATTGAAAGCGTTTTTGGACCTAGGAATTATATATCCAAGTGTGTGATCTTGAGGTTCACCTCTTATTTTCATATGGAAGAAGGATGGGTCATGGAGACTCTGTATTGACTACCGTTAATTGAACAAGGCAACTATCAAGAACCAATATTTGTTTCCAAGAATAGACGATTTGTTTGATGAAATGAAGGGTGCGACAGTTTTTTCAAATATCAACTTGAGATCAGGATATCATCAGTTAGGATCAAAGAGGTAGACATTCCTAAGACCTCATTCAAGATGAGGTTTGGGCATTACGAGTTTACCATTTTATCGTTTGGACTGACAAACACCTCACGGGTATTCATGAGCTTGATTAATCGGGTGTTTCATGAATACTTGAAAAAGTTTGTTCAAGTATTCATTGATGACATATTGATATATTATCAAATGGCAGAAGAACATGATGAAGATTTATGCTTGGTACTATAGTGTTTATGAGAGAACAAATTATACGGGAAACTGTCGAAATTCTCTTTTTATCAATCAGGGATTGATTACTTAGGACATGTTATCTCTAGTGAAGGAATCATTGTGGATCCAAGGAAGGTAGAGGCTATTATGGAATGGCCTGTGTCGAGGAACATACTGGAAGTACATAGCTTTATGGGTTTAACTAGATATTATCGATGGTTCATCGAACGTTTTTGGAAGATAGAAAATCCAATCACGGAATTGCAGAAGAAAAACAAGAAGTTTGTATGGACCGAGAAATGTGCGGAATCATTTCAAAGGATCAAGGATTTGTTAACTAAAACATCTTTACTAAAATTCCATGACATGGACGAGGACTTATTGGTATGCACAGACACATCCAAAGAAGGCTTGGGTAGAGTCTTGATGCACGACAGTCGAGTGATCGCTTACATCTCTAGGAAATTAAGAAAGAATGAGGAGAACTACATGACACATGATTTGGAGTTGTTGTCCATTGTGTATGCCCTGAGAGTGTGGAGACACTACCCGATTGGAGGAAATTTGAAATGAAAACAGACCATTGTGGTTTGCAACAGATTTTTATGCAAAGTGACTTAAACGTGTGATAAAGGCATTGGTTAGAACTGCTTAGAGAGTATGATTTTGAGATTACCTACATAAAAGGAAGAGTGAAAAGAGTGGAAAATGCGTTTAATCCGAGACCATGCATACTTTTGGTGATACCTCTTCAGACAATCTTCGAGTAAATATTCTAATTATACAACGCGATGATGACTGGTATAAAGAGGTTAAGGAAAATAGCGGACGAGACATCATGTTGGTACCTAGGTTTGAAGGTTATACTTTGGAGAACGACAGATTGATGAGGTGTAATAATTTGATTTATTTACCGCCTAATGACGAGTTGAGAAGTTTGATCTTGAACGAAGCTCATAGAGAAATGTACATGGCTCATCCAAGAGTCACGAAGATGAGGCCAGATTCCTGGAGTTGCTTAGCTATGCTCCACATCTAAACACTGAGAAGCTCAAGGTCAACAAGTTTTTGTTCAGACTTAACGTCATCATTCGTTTGAAAGTGAGGATACTAATGCCTCAATCGTTGCACGATGCAGTCCAAAAGGCCCTCATAATTGAGGAAGAGTTGATCAGCGGGGGTCAGAGTAGGACTCCTGTGAGACTGAGGAGACATGTGACATCTGGTGCACAATAGCATGAGACACCCACTAGACATCCATCAGGGTATTGAGGTACTCCGAGAGGATCTACGTTCATGACACCACGGTGACCGGTTCCACAACATAGGACTCCCTACAGAAGACCCCTGTACCAGAAGCAACGTCGTCCACAAAAATAGTTTAGGCCTGTTCAACAGAATAGACTAGGGTTTCAGGTTGGTGGGCCAACAACTTCTACTTCGAGGACCAGGAGTAATGGAACGAAGAAAAAATGTTAGACTTATGGAGAGCCACATTACCAGCGTAACTTTCTGGTTGAGACAGTGAGAGTAATCGGGTCAACTGGACACACTACAATAAAATATTTGGGCAAGGCCCATCAGATTCATGTAGCGGTGAATAAATGCCAGGCCAAGCACCATTCTATTGTGATCAAGACGTCAGGTACCATCATTGACCAGGAGTTTAGTATTTTGATAGATCTCGGTGCTACAGAGAGATTTAGTCCCGGTGCAATGCTAAAACTAGTTAAGGTAAAGGTAGTCGAACATGACGGGTTTAGCTATGTGGAAATGGCTTCAGAATCCAAGCAGAAGGTTGGAGGAAAGGTTACAGACTGTAGACTCAACCCGAGAGATTTTGCAATGAAGGAAAACCTATACGTCATGATCTTAGGATCTTATGATGTCGTGATCAGTATGGACTGGTTGGAATCACATGATGTGATACTCAATTGTAATATGAAATAGATGAGTTTGATCGATGATGAGGGACAAAGACAAGTGATTGTAGGAATAAACTAGGGAGTTTCCCTAAGGTTCATTTCTTCCATACATCTACGGAAGAGAATGTGCAAGGGAAGCAAGCTATATGTAATCCTAGAACTAAATGAAAAGGGCTTGGTGGAAGGATTATAAAACCTTTTGGTAGTACAAGATTTTGCGAACGTGTTGTTAGAAGAGTTACCAGGTTTTCCGCCAGAAAGAGAAATGGTATTTACCATCGACTTAAAACATGGAACTGAACCGATATCAATAATTTCTTATCGGATGTTGACCCTTGAGTTATAGAAGTTGAAAATGAAACTGAAGGAGTTGTTAGACCTAGGAATTATATGTCCAAGTGTGTCACCTTGGGGTCCGCCTCTTATTTTCATATGGAAGAAGGATGGGTCATGGAGACTCTGTATTGACTACCGTCAATTGAACAAGGAAACTGTCAAGAACCAATATTGTTTTAGGATTAATCCGTAAGCGCGGACATAAACCGATCTCCCTAGATCCACCTAGATCTAGAACAAAGCAAAACAGAATAGGACGCTTTCCTTAAGTTTTAAATATTGAATTTACTAAGAGGCAAGAATCATGGACATACCTTATGATCGCTTCCTATAGTCTTTGTTGCTCCCACTTTTCTCCAGTGCTCTTGTGCAATCAAGATCAAAACAAAACAAACCAACCAAACTGATAGCGATAGCATAATCTCAATATAAACCTATGTATGTGATCAATGAATCATACAATAAAACACAACAAGCTTTATAGGAAAAAATCATATTATTGTATCATATTAAATGTGAAGGAGAGATTACAACCATTTCCTTGATGTCGTAAGGTCCCTTCCAACTATCCTTCGCTCCCCACACAATTCTTTCTCCAAGGATTCTGAAACCATAGATCTAATGGCTACTCACAATCTATCTTGACAAAGAAAATCTCAAAGCCACTCTAACCAAGCCAAAGCTAACAAAGCTCAAGAACAAGAACCCACAAGCTAACTTTCTCCATGAGAATTCCTCTCCTTTTATAAGTTGAAAAAGATAAGGTGAGGAGGTTAGGATGATCCCACTAAATCATGAAAGCGAGTAAGATCCAAACCATTCGGATGCCACCTCACCATAGAAGCTTCTCCTTCTAGAAGATTCGTGAAAACACTCATTTTTTCCACGTGCTGGAATTCTCGCACCCTAGCTATAGAGAAACCTGTGAGCACCTCACACGTTGGCTATAGTGCAACCTACAAGAATGGGTCATTCTCACACCCTGCCTATATAGCAACCTGCGGACTTCCCTTTTTATAAGGTTTTTACATAGGAAAAAGAAATTTCTTTTCTCAGGAGAAGTTCTTCCCCCTTCTCTCTTTAGGAACTCAGGCCACTGTGACCCCTCTGAAGGCAACAGATAGGTTTACATCATTAACGATCATAGGGATGACGAAAATAATGTGTAATAGAGAGCCCCCCAAAGTATGAAGTTAGAACAGAGTGATAACTGAAATACTTTGTCGAGTGTGTGTAGAGAACAAGGAACAGTCGGTCGGAAACCTGCCAACAAACAAGGATACATTACAATAATATATCATCACTGAGGTAGGCATTTCCATACTCAGAATACAAATGACTCAAAGCATAAATGCCGACATGTGAAGATTCATGTCAAGTAAGACAGGTCATAGCCACCAAACATACACTGTGGATCCATGCCAATATGACTCAAATCTAAACATAGCCCCCAAAAATACACTGTGGATATATGTATTAAAGACTCAAATTTGAACATAGCCACTAGACATACAATGTGGATTTATGCAACAATACACTGAATATACTCCAACGCAACCTGGATCTATCAGAAAATATCCAGGGTCTTCATCTCCACCGCTCTATAGTACGAATCTAACCATGTGAATACATGTGTTGAAGTCGAACATGGTAGAAACCACTTGATTACCGGTCATTAATGTATACCGTTAAAAAGTGCAAGGGAAATCACCATTAATGTCAATGACTCCCAAGGTACATTAGTACAATCCAACAAATGTGAATAAATGAACTGAAGTCGAACACTCAGAGGAATCTCTCGATCATGGGTCAATAATGAAAACTCACTGTCGAAAGCGAGGAGACCTGCCATTGAGGCATGCAAGTTCCAAGGTACCAATTAGTTTCTATGTCTAATTCCTGGATAATGAGTTGAAGTCGACAGGAAAAGACTCGTCACAGGAGGGCCTTAATGTATCCCACATCAATGACAGAAAACAAGTAACAAGATTTGATGTAGATCAGAGTAACAAGTGATTCAGGACTGACTTAGGGATGGTCGATGCAATAGAAGGCTTAAAGACTGCAGGAATGGCCGACGCAATAGAAGTCTTTTCGGATTGAACTTCTCTTTGAACATATTGACGACATGATAACTGTCTTGGAAACACTAACTCAACAACAAGGATCACATACCAATTTGTAATATTATAGGATTATGATCAAGATACAAGTGGATTTTCCAAACTAGACACAAAGCAAGCGAAAGGGTGTCATGTTCAAAAGTGACTCTTCCACAGAATACAGGTTTAGACATAATTCTTTCCCAATTTTTCCCCCACCATTTCTGGCGAGTACCTCTTTATTTTTACGCAAGCTTGAGGAGGATAACATATGCTTGTAATTTAAGCTCATCCTTCAGACGAGTCCCTCAGAGTATGTTTAACGAACCCTAGGAAGGAGTGGTTCGGTCCCATTGCGGGTATTTCAATGTTTGTTTAACGAGTCCAGAGATAGAAAACTCGAAGGTTTTTCAAGATTATAGAGTTTGGAAAAACACTTAAAAGAGAACTCTCTCAGTTCCTTTTTCGTAAAATAGTCTCATGAGACCAAAAAAGAGATCAATTATCACCCAACATATGCTTTTTTCAAATACTTTAACGAGTGTGAAAATAGAAAGGTCGCTCGGCAATCTTTTCATGCTTAGAGAGTCTGAAAAGAGCTTAAAGAGAACTCCAGGGGGTTCCTTTTTCATATAACCTTGACGAGTCCGAAAAATTGATAAAAGTATACTCGGTTATATTCTCATTGATTTATGAGCACGAGAAAGAACAAATAGTAAGCTCGGTAACTTATTCTCATGTATTTACGAGCATGAGAAAGAACAAAGACTAAGCTCGAGATTGTTTTTATTTTTACGCAAGCTTTAAAACAAAACAAAACAATGCTTGGACCTGGTTTCATTTTTACACAAGCTTGAACCAGAGGAAACTATGCTTGAGGTATGGTAAGTGGTTTCATTTTTACACAAGCTTGAACCATAGAAAACTATGCTTGCGACTTCCCAACGCATAACACATGCATGGTTGGTACTTAGCCCCCAGCTTAAGAAACTAGCGGTTTAACTTCAGCATGAAGTCCAGAGGCTGAGGAAAATTCCCCCCAAGCTTCATTTCATCCAACGGAAAACAAGAATGAAATGAAGCTTCAAATACTAGACGAAGGACTTGACTCAAACAGAGAGGGGGCAAACTATTTCATTTTTTAACGATCTTGACACAGAAACGAGAACTATGCTCGTAACCTCTGTTTCATTTTTTAACAAGGTTGCCACAGAGACGAAAAACTATCCTCAAGTGGTTTCATTTTTTAACGAGCTTGAAATTGGAAAACCATGCTCAAATACCTCTATTTCATTTTTTAACGAGGTTGCCTCAGAGACGAAAAAACTATCCTCTGAACCTCTGTTTCATTTTTTAATGAGGTTGCCTCAGAGACACAAAAACTATCCTCGAAACCTTTGTTTCATTTTTTAACAAGGTTTCCGCAGAGACGCAAAAACTATCCTCGAAGACCTCTCTTCTTGATCACGGATTTCAAGAGGACAATTCTCTGGAATGATGCCATGTCAAGGGACAAAACTCGGTCATGGCTTCCAAGAGGTCTTCACGGGAAGGAAGAAATACACTCTGGAAGGACACCATGTCGAGGGTCGCGACAGGAATAAAGAGATCAGGCTCTAACAACCCTATCGAAGAGATCACCATGTCAACTACTGGATCTAAGTCATTAGAAGTTGAAACCATGGGCGACAATGCCACATAATTGACCTGTGGTGGGGGCGATACTGTCTGCATACAAGAACCATTCAGGGAGGCAATCCAGGCGGGGTCAATGAATGAAAGTTGATCAACAATCACAACTAGTCCATCGTGAGGGAAAGATATCACACGAAAAAGAGTAGACAAAATAGCTTTCATGGCATAGACATAATCTAGCCCAAGGAGTAAAGATAAATCCAAGGAATCTTGGACTACCATGACATCAATAAGGACAGTTTTCCCTCCCAAAGTTATAAGAAACTGAGGAAGGGTCCCTAAAGGTTGACTAGTTCTTTTGTTAAAATCCAACAGATTCTGCGTAACCGACGCAAGTGGAGGACAACCCAAAGCTTGCCAAGCAATAGAGGACAAAATGCTAACAGACGAACCTTCATCTATCAACGTTTTGGTAATGTACTGACCACAAACCTGTACTGTAATCTGGAAAGGAATGTAAGAGGGAAGATGAGGTCCAGTTAGCACACCCCAATCAAAATGGATGGCCTCATTACTTGGAGGGGGTCCTACGAGAGAAGGAGGAACACCCCCTGACACGACAGATTCTGTATCAACGAGAAAAACATGGGCAATATCGGGTTTACTCTCGAGCAGGAGAGTAGGATCGACCGATGGAGAGATCAGATCGACCACTTGGGTTTCATTCTCCAAGGGGAGAATGGGGTTGACAGGTGTAAACGGATCGACCACTTGGGTGACACTCTCTAACAAGAGAATGGGATCGACCAAGGATGGGATCAGATCAACCGCTTTAGGTTCGCTCTCTAAGTGAAGAGTGGGATTGACCGAGGATGGATAGACCAGGGCAATCCTTAAGAAGATGGCTACCCTTACAAAGACTGCAAGGGTACTTCGGCTTACGAGTTGTTTGGGTGATCTTGACATCATCAACACTCCCAGCATGATTAACATTAACTGGTTGTTTTCCAACATGTTTGACAGTGGTTGGAAGTTTGGATCCTTGCTTATTTTTCTTACTCTTATTCTTCCTTTTCTTCTTCTTCTTATTCACCGAGTTACTAGCTTTAGAACTTTTACTCGATGAAGAAGATGAAACGAAAGGTGACCTTGCAAGTGAAGAAGGTGAAGAAGACCTTACTAGTGAAGATGGTGAAGGATCAACATGAGGTTAATGTTCTTGGGGGGAAGTGCTTACAACCAAATCACTTACTACATTCTGGATTACCTGAGTGGAAAACAACCGCATCGGCAATCCAATTGTGAGACCTGGAAGGCTGAAAGTAGCGATGTGAGGAGGACCAATGTTTCTGTAAGAAGGAAAAATAAAAGGTTCCCCTGGAGCATAGGTTCCTTCATTGATCATTTCGGGAATTGACGCCATGAAAAACAAAAATCCAATCTAGAGTCCACTAGTGAAAACAAACAACACATGGTAAAAATCTAGGAAACAAGCAAACAAACAAAACCTTCACACAATGAACGCACTATCCAACGTCGCGGGAACAAAGTAAGAAAGGGATGAGATAGAACGGCTAGAAAAGTTACGTTGATGACCTGCTTAAAGGACTTACACCCTGGTGCAAGCTCCCACACATAATCGTGGGTATACCCTCCAAGGAGCCCGAGTGAGTTTGGCCAACGTCGATTCTAGGTACCGTGAAGACTTGCCCCTCCATAGTCACCTCGTGTAAAGAATCTAGAAAGATAGGCCGCTAAGGTTACAACCAACAACAATAAAGCCTGGGGGGACAATCGACAATCCGATCCACACACAAGGGCAGGGTATCTAGCCCAAAATCAACTCAAAAGGCTTTCACTCATCATTGTGGGTATACCTCCGAGTGACCTCCATAGTATGTGCAATCTCTACACTGATATCAACAAAGCAGGGTGAGTAACTCTGCCAATATCAATGTGACCTCGTGCTTGACCCTTGTGTGAGAAGGGCTTCCCAGGACAAAATGTAGTAAGTGGATTTAACTCTCCCTATCACAAGATAC
>ML791538.1:263662-289943 GCA_009831015.1 Picea engelmannii
AACTAATCTAATGTAGGTTTTCTACCAGAAAAGATAAAAATGTCTAATCAATTTTTATAAGCGCTTTATTTTATGGTTGTTGTTACTCAAGAGGAAAATGGCATGGACAATATGGTGTTTTGACCGACTCGAAAATTATGCAAGGATATGAAGATGCAATCTTTTCATTTCAATGAAATCTATTCTACGAGAAGGAGAAAACATTTATCATTCCCATATGCACAATGTCCCAAAATATATTAAACTCATCAATATCAATCATGCAATTCCGTTACTTCAAATGCAAGAATGCCCCCAATCTAATATAAAGCAAGAAATTAAATCTTTTTTTTTCAAAAATTTCACTAAAAGCAATAATGAACTTTCTTAAAACAATGAAACCCAAACTAAAAGTTTTCTTTTAAAGCTAACTATTCAGAATAAATCTGATATTTCCCTAAACAATTCTAAAGAAAACACACACTTTGTAATTGAAAGACACTTAAAGCAAGAGACTAATCCTTCAAAACCAAACAAAGCAAAAGTGGCTAAAAGAAACTCAAAGAATGTCAAGCAGACGGTAAACAGATCAATATAGGCTCCAAAAGTTCAATCTAGCTGATCAAAGCAAAACTGGGCATCAAAAAGTAAGATATCCTAATTCCAAACACAAATTTCAAATGGGTTCGCAGCCTAGCTATAGGGTGCAGTGCGAACATTAGTGAAGTTCGTAGGCTAGACACAGGTAGGGTGCGAACACCTCGCACTGGATTACACAATAGGGTGCGAACTCAGATGATTCTCACAGGCCACTAAAGGGTACAGTGCGAGAATGTCTGTAAACACAAAATTTGGAAAAAAGACAAAAAATTTGAGTGAACTTTCAAATCCAGAGAGTCTTGATGGATCTCCCATAGACTCAGAGACCAGAAAACAAGCAATCAAAGCAAGGGAAACTAGACTAACTAAGAAACAATCCATTCCCCAGTGGAGTCACCAATTTTGTTTCAGGATTAATCCGTAAGTGCGGACACAAACCGATCTCTCTAGATCCACCTAGATCTAGAACAAAGCAAAACAGAATAGGACGCTTTCCTTAAGTTTTAAATATTGAATTTACTAAGAGGCAAGAATCATGGACATACCTTATGATCGCTTCATATAGTCTTTGTTTCTCCCACTTCGCTCTAGTGCTCTTGTGCAATCAATATCAAAACAACACAAACCAACCAAAGTGATAGCGATAGCATAAAATCAATATAAACCTATGTATGTGATCACGGAATCATACAATAAAACACAACAAGATTTATAGGAAAGAATCATATTACTATATCATATTAAATGTGAAAGAGAGATTACAACCATTGCCTTGATGTCGTAAGGTCTCTTCCAACTATCCTTCGTTCCCCACACAATTCTTGCTCCAAGGATTCTGAAACCATAGATCTGATGGCTACTCACAATCTATCTTGACAAAGAAAATCTCAAAGCCACTCTAACCAAGCCAAAGATAACGAAGCTCAAGAACAAGAACCCACAAGCTAACTTTCTCCATGAGAATTCCTCTCCTTTTATAAGTTGAAAAAGATAAGGTGATGAGGTTAGGATGATTCCACTAAATCATGAAAGCGAGTAAGATCCAAACCATTCGGATGCCACCTCACCATAGAAGCTTCTCCTTCTAGAAGATTTGCGTAAACGCTCATTTTTCCCACGTGCTGGAATTCTTGCACCCTAGCTATAGAGCAACCTGCGAACACCTCGCACCCTGGCTATAGTGCAACCTGCGAGAATGGGTCATTCTCGCACCCTGCCTATATAGCATCCTGCGAACTTCCCTTTTTATAAGGTTTTTACATTGGAAAAAGCAATTTCTTTTCTCAAGAGAAGTTCTTCCCCCTTCTCTGTTTAGGAACTCAGGCCACTGTGACCCCTCTGAAGGCAACATATAGGTTTACATCATTAACAATCATAGGGATGACGAAAATAATGTGTAACAACTATCCATTGCCAATAATAGATGATTTGTTTGATCAAATGAAGGGTACGACGATGTTTTCAAATATCTACTTGAGATCAGGATACCACCAGTTAGGATCAAAGAGGAATACATTCCTAAGACTGCATTCAAGATGAGGTTTGAGCATTACGAGTTTATCGTTTTATAGTTTGGACTGAAAAATGCTCGAGGGGTATTCACGAGCTTGATTAATGGGGTGTTCCATGAATACTTGGACACGTTTGGTCAAGTATTCATTGATGACATTTTGGTATATTCTTAAATGGAGGAAGAACATGATGAAGATTTATGCTTAGTACTACAGTGTTTATGAGAGAACACATTTTACGGGAAACTCTCGAAATTCTTTTTTTATCAATCGAGGATTCATTACTTAGGGCATGTTATCTCCGACGAAGGAATCATTGTGGATCCAGTGAAGGTAGAGGATATTATAGAATGTATTGTGTCAACGAATGTACCGAAAGTATGTATCTTTATGGGTTTAGCTAGATATTATTGACGGTTCATAGAAGGTTTTTCAAAGATACAAAATCCGATCACGAAATTGCAGAATAAAAACAAGAAGTTTGTATGGACCAAGAAATGTGTGGAATCATTTTGAAGGATCAAGGATTTTTTGACGACAACGTCGATAGTAAAATTCCTTGACATGGACGAGGACTTTTTGGTATGCAAAGACACATCCAAAGAAGGGTTAGGTAGAGTCTTGATGCACGATGGTCAAGTTATCACTTAGATCTCTAGGAAATTAAGAAAGAATGAGGAGAACTGCATGACACACGATTTGGAGTTTTTGGGCATTGTATATGCCCTGAGAGTGTGGAGACACTACCTGATTAGATGAAAATTTGAAATGAAAATAGACCATTGTGGTTTGCAGCACATTTTTACACAAAGTGACTTGAACGCGTGATAAAGGTGTTGGTCAGAACTTCTTAGTGAGTACAGTTTTGAGATTACCTACATAAAAGGAAGAGTGAAAAGAGTGGAAAATGTGTTGAGTCGAAGACCATGCATATTTTTGGTGATACCTCTTCAGATAAATCTTCGAGAAAATATTCTAATTATACAACGCGACCATGACTGGTATAAAGAGGTTAAGGAAAATAGCGGATGAGACATCATTTTGGTACCTAGATTTGAAGGTTATACTTTGGACAACGACAGATGGATGAGGTGTAATGATCGGATTTACGTACCACCTAAGGACAATTTGAGAAGTTTGATCTTGAACGAAATCATAGAGCAGTGTACATGGCTCATCCAGGAGTCACGAAGATGAGGGCAGACCTTAAGCCCTTATTATTATGGAAATGAATGAAGGAAGACATACTAAGCTACATGGAGAGGTGTCTAGAATGTCAGCAAGTGAATGATGAACATAGACATCCTATTGGATTACTACAACCACACGCTATTCCAGAATCAAAATGGGAGGTAATTTCGATGGAATTTATTGTGGGATTGTCACTGAAGGCAAGGAGGCATGACTCGATTTTTGTGGTGGTTGAAACTCTGACGAAGATTGCACATTTTATTCCTATGTGTACGATGTATCAGGTGATAAACATAGCTAGAGTTTTTATCAACAATATTGTGAGATTGCATGGCATGCCTAAAATGATCATATCTGATCAAGGATCGGTGTTTACAATATGATTTTGGACTAGTTTCCAAGAGGGCTTTAGAACCCAACTTAAATTTAGTACAACATATCACCCGGAGACAGACGAGAAT
The DNA here is from genome assembly GCA_009831015.1 of Picea engelmannii. NCBI lineage: Eukaryota > Viridiplantae > Streptophyta > Pinopsida > Pinales > Pinaceae > Picea > Picea engelmannii. The sequence continues at coordinate 267,405 of ML791538.1, forward strand.
ATAGAAATAATGAACCAAAGATTGGAGGATATGTTGCGTATCTATGTGATGGACTAACATAAATGTTGGGAAGAGTCCTTGCCACCGGTAGAGTTTGCATACAACAACAACTATCAAAGCACCATTAAGTTGGAACCATTTGAATTTCTTTATGGGAGATCATGTCAGACACCTTTGAGATGGGATTGACCTGAGGATAGGGTCCTGGTAGGACCAGAAGCGATCCAAGAAATGGAAGAACAAATACAAATGATAAGACAAAGTACTAAAGAAGCGCACGATTGGTAGAATAGTTATGTTGATGCACATCACGTTGACCATAATTATGAAGTTGGGGATCGAGTCTTCTTGCAAGTGAAATCAAAGAAGAGTTCGATCAAGTTTGGAAAGGGTGCTAAACTCTCTCCTAGGTTTGTGGGACCTTTCCAAGTCATGGAAAGGAAATGGTACATGGCCTATCGACTAGCCATGCCTAATTCTTTGAGGCATATGCATGATGTTTTTCATGTATCTATTTTGAGACATTATGTTAGTGATCCTACACATGTGACTAACTTGAGTTCCTTGCAAGTGTCAGACAAGGGTGCACTCACGGCGGAGCCAATATGCATTCTGGACCATTGCATTCGACAACTACGACGTTGAATAGTCGATCAGGTCAAGGTCCAGTGGGACAATTATAGTCCATACTCAACTACCTGGGAGGACGCATATGATATGCACCAACAATTTCCATATTTGTTTGATTGTTAGACATTTAGAGCTTTTCAGATGCTTTATTTACTGAATTTACATACTGTGAAACTTCGAAATAAAGTTTAGTACAAGAGGGTGTATGCAACATCCCTCTCTTGTGAGCACATGTTATTGACTTATTCTTTGAGGACACTTGCATGCAAGCGATCCAGTTGTAGTATATGTTTGTCTGTTCACTTATGGATTCTTATGATCATGTTGATGGATTATGATGTTATGTTATTTGATATCTTTGTATTGAAAAAATATATTGATGAGTTTCCCCTAAGTGTGTAGGAAACTTGGCAGATTGAGGATGTCGATGGCATCGATGGACCTCCTTGGACTCCAGATTGAGTCAGGGAGTGGATTGTATTGTTTTTGATATTTTATTATGCATATGTGACATATGATCGGGTATAGTATTATGTTGTTTATGGATCATTGAAAATGTTTCATTGATGGATGCAGGCTGATGATTGCTTAGTAACCAAACTCACATAAGGAGTAAAGGGGCCATGCACATCAACTGAATATTGAGGGAGAGGTGTGGCATCAACCCTGTCACAACCTATTAGCACTTCTGTCGTGGATCGAATTGTACGTTAACGATTACCTAGTTCGAGAGATCCACGACGTCATCAGGGCAGACTAAGACAATCACTCATAAAGATTTAAAGGGGTGCGCAATAAGGTAGGGTCATTAGTCCTTAGAGGCTTGTAGTCTCTCACAAGGTCACCTAAATGGAGTATTGACTCCAAGGGTTGGACAACTACCAAAACCAGTCAAAGGCGAGTGACACCCTTATAACACATAGTGCGTCTTGAAGGGCACGTCTTGTAATTAAAAATTGAGTCAAAGACGAGTGGCACCCTTGGAGGACAAAGTGTGTCTTGAAGGGCACGTCGTGGTATAAACAAAATGAGTCAATGAATCTAGGTGGCCTAGAAAACTTGAGCAAATGTCGAACCTTAAAATATTGAGTATTTGCCTAATTAATTAGTTAATTAATTAACTAAAGAATGAATTTATTAAGAATTATCCCTAAAGGACTAGGCATTTGCAAATAAAGATTTAACTAAGCCTAAGTCTAAGTGAGTGAGAGACTAAAAACTAAATTTTTAAGTTAAATGATGAGGGGAAGAAATAAATCAAATTAAGAATCAATGAAAATAAAAATAAATCCCAAGGAGTGATTAATACACTTGTGCAAGTAAATAATAAATCAGAATTTAAATTGAGAAATGGATAAATCATAAAGATGTGTAAGCATAGAAGGGCATCTAGAGTCTAGTCTAACTAAATAACTTTCCCAAATTAAACAAAACTTAGTTTTAGAGAACTTTCCCAAATTAAACAAAACTTAGTTTTAGAAAGGTGTCACTCATTAAAGGGAAATAAAGAGACAACTAGAAGTGATTTTAGGAGCGCTTTTATGATGGGTGAGGAAAATTGACATTTAATTAAATTAAATTGTGGATTTATTGGTGCAACTAAAGGAATGGGTGACAAGTGTATGGAGGAAATAATTCCTAATTAAATTATTAAAAAAACGAATTAAATAGAAAAATGGCAAGATGTCACTAAGAAAAAAATTCTACAAAACAAATGGCCGAGAAGAGGATTATGTTGGAGAAATTAAGTCTGGTTTTACTTTTGAGAGTTGGGATACCCAACTCGGAAGACATAGTGGTGGATCTACCTTGCAAGGTGAGTTGAGAGCTAGAATATAATATCCTGGTTGTGTTTGTATGTAACCCCTTTGCGGCTCGGGGAATAACTAGGAAGAAGAGTACCCCTATCGTTGGTTGGGAGGTACCAGTGAACTCTCAACAATTAGAAAGAGGATGCGGGAAAGGAACACGGTCGCCAAGGATCATCATCAAGCCCATCTTCGTCGGTCATGATATTTCATTGACTTGCAATGTATTAATTTTTTATTGTATTTTCATTTGAAATTGCAAGGTATTAAGTTTATTCTATTTCCTTTTGAAGTTGAAATGAATTAAGTGTTTATTGTATTTCCCAGCGATTTTATTAGGTTATCACCCAACGATTTTACGAGACTGATTACTCTGTGATTTCCCTTGTTGATCAACGTTTTTATGCTCACCTTCTCTGCGTTTTATTCCTTCCTTTTGATTTATTAGGTCATCTTGCAATTTTTGGGGCATTAAACTAGCACCTTGTGTGTTGGGGCACCTCCCATCGTTTCTTTGGCAACCTGCGATTTTAATTCTTAGTGGTTGAATGCCCCGACGTTGTTTTTTTTAGGTGTAAAACTTGCCCACGACTTAGCTCGTTTTTATCTCTGTGTTTTCTGTGGGGTTAAGGCTTCACGCCTTCACAATGTTTCTCAGCGTCTTAGCCTGTTTTCACTGTGCCTTCTATTCTTGTCGGCGATTTTGAATCCCTCTTAATATTTGAGTCCTTCATACCTTTTCGTCTAGAAATAACTCTATATATAAGTCCTGGGCAAACTATCAAGGAATTCTTACAGGTCTGGCTATGTAAGGAAGCTAAGAGTTGAGGATACAACACACTAATGGGATTGGAAACCGATACATGACATTAGAAGAATAGACTTCGGCTAAGATGCGAGCTGGAAGAAATGTCAAATTTGTTGCTCAGTGATTCTTAACTTTTTACAGCGAATTTTCTCCAATGCTCATCGAATTTTTAAGCCTTTTTACCCCGCGAGTTGTCTCCAAGTTGCTCTGCGTTTTTTATTGTAATCCCAACATTTTTGAGAGCCCAAGCTATGAATCATTACTCAGCGTTTCCGATCATAAACCCCTGCTTTTTCCTTTAAATCTCTGCGAATTGGTTTGCCCCAGTGTTTCTTATTCTTTCGCCCAACGATGTTCTCTATTGCTCAACATATATTATGTGTATTCTATGCATTCTCCTTCTCTGTGTTTCCATTAAAGACTCAACATTTCTTCCCTTCTAATTTTTCTGCGATTTTCAGACCGTTTCGCCCAGAATTTCGCCCTTCTTCCTCGCGTTTCCAGTTCCTGGAATCATCTCTGCGTAAGACACTTAATTTATCCATGAATTTCATTTCTTCCTGCGTTTTTCACTTTCTTTATTATCTCTGCGTGGGAAGGAAACCACCCACCCAGCGTTCGATTCCTTGCCAAGACTTATCCTCATTTAACTCCGCATTGGGTGGCAAGAATACTTTCCCATAACATTTGTTTCTTTTAAAGGATGTGACTTATGCTTTGAAACTGAATGGTTAAGTGGTTAATGATATAATGTAATTTATGGTAATAGATGAGTTTTAATAATTCGTTGGTTTTAATTCAGTGTCCTAAACATTAATTACTCTTTCCATCGATAATTTGCCTATCCTTAAGCTCTCAAAAATAGCTAAATGTTTCTCAATGTGCACTTCTCACTTAAAGGGTTAGATTAATGAATTATTGCACGCATATAATTTGGAAGCATTTTAACTGTATACCTTCCCTTTTTATTTATGGTTTTAATAATAATATTTTAGTTGATCTCTAGAGTTATGGTTAACCATATTCCAAGTGCACCACCATATTAAAGTCAATCTTTAAGAGGTCCTAATTTGTGTTGTTGATGTTCTAAAATGAATGAAAGAGAGTTATCTAAGTTATATATTATACCATAGCGTCTAATAGCTTGAACTACACTAAGACTATATTTATATTCTCTTGTGCAATGAAGAACCGATGGTGATGTGTTTAGTTTACTTGCGCCATCGATTTAATGTGATGTTTGATTGGTTGAATGATTGCTTACTTGCGCCATCAAATAAAACTAATTATTCTCATGCGCCTTGAAATTAATAGATTAGATTACTTTTTGTGCCTCAAAATTTAATTGATAACTATATTGCGCCATGGTTAATGATTGACTTGAATGATAAAGTGATTAGCTTACATTTCACCTTTAAGTACCATTGATGCATGATTTTTAGTAGTTAGATTGTGTTGCTTAGTGGACCTTGATGACACATAAAGGTTTATGCTTTTTGAATTAATCGTGTGCACTGTAACAATGTTGATGTGTGTTTTCCTAAGTGTTTAGATTAATTGTGCACATGGTAATGCTGTTGATTTATGTTTGATTCAGTATTTAGATCACACGTGCACCTTGGAATAAAGAAGATGTTTTATTTTGTGCCTTGAAAATAAATAAAGTTTTCTAGATTGCACCTTATCTTTTGTCATTGTATGATGGACTTAGTAATTAAAATTATCTCACGCCTTCGAATTTATGTGATGTGTGATCGGTTTTTAAAACATTATTGCGTCGTTGATTATCGTTGATGCTGTTGATATAGCTAGTTGGTTTGGACTTGATGGTGTTAGTGGGATGTAAACACCTCCTTGTTCCTCAGAACAGTCGCTAGCCCTGAGACCTTAAATGGTCAAAATCAATCAGATGAATCCTGGGCTTGAGCGTTGCTTATGTGTCTTGGAGGTCTTAACCTTGCAGGGTAGGTTGGGTGGGTAGTATCTTTATGTTATCTAATGTTATATTATGTCATCGTTATGTTATCTCATGTTATTCTTGTGTTATCTGATGATTATATTCATGTGATGAGTTGAGTTATTTAAAAGTATTAATGATTTCAATATATCATGATCAATTGATCTTGCATCATCATTCATGATGCTTGTTGATTATATTTCATTATTTAAATACAATGATGTGTTAATTATGTGTTGTTACTAATTTTGATTGATGCGTTGGTTACGTCGTTATGGATTACGACGATGATTCGCTTGTAATGATTTTATGGTGACATCATTGATCAGGCATTGTTGTGATTATGTGTTGATGTTAATTTCTTAATGAAAAAGAAAAATTACCTATTGTACTTCCCTTTTACTATTTGTAACAGAGGGGGCATTACAAATGGAGTCGGGAGGGGAATTAATTGCATTTGTTGAGTTATTTGATAGAACTGATGTTATCTTGAATAACGATACACAACTTTTTTTCCTCTTTGAAGTTCTTGAATCTCCATTACGTTTTCTTTGGAGTATCTGGTCTTATTTCCAAATTTCCAGTTTCACCCACTTCCCCCAAATTCACGATACCTACGGGTCAAGTCACCATTGATTGGAAGTTAGAAGTTTTTCTTTATTTTTTCTATGGATCTTATGTTCCAGTTTCCATATTTCCAGTTCCACCCATTTCTCTCAGATTCATGATACCCACGGGCCAAGATGCCACTACTTGGAAGTTGGAAGTTTTAGTAACAATGAGTTTCGAAGTTTTGAACAAGGGGACGACTTCTCCAAACCAGAAATCCAAGGTCAGATCCAATGTCTGATTGGGAGTATCTCATGGTTTGCAATTAGGGTTTCAAGTTTGTTTCTGAATTTTATATTGAAATTAACATAGGGTTTAGAAATTCGATGTTTGTCCAATGTCTTTCCTTTTAATTTTATTTCAATGTCATGAGTCAGAGCTTATCAAATTAGAGGTATTTTATGGTATCAAAGACTTCGTTCAGGTTTCCATCCATATATCCATTGCATTATTCTATTTCATGTCATAAACATGAACATAGAACCCTAAAAATTATTTTCCTATAAACATCTCATAAGTATGAACAAAGAACCCATAAAAACTTGGGATGAATCTGTTTTGCTTGCGTGAAATTGAGGAGGAGCTTCGCATCACATTAGTCGATCACCCGTAAACACTGGTCGATATGGGGTTATTAGATCTCTCCTTTAATGAATATCATTTTATGTAGTTATTTAACTTATATAATTTACAACATTCCCTTCCTACTTAGGTACTATGTAGTCTCCAATATTCCCTATCACTTCAATTCTTCACATACTATGTGGATTAACTTGTCGAGATTTTTTATCACAACAGTGAGAAATCCATCCATGTTAAGAATGGCTTCCAATCAATATTAGATTTTGTATCATTTTATCTCATAGGGATTTTCTCTAAATATTGATTGCATTACAAGTTTGTGGCATATGTGGTTTGAGATTTAGTGTTCATTTTTCTTCCTTTGACATGAGAGTTGTTTGGGCAATTTTGTATCCCCTCGGAGGAATCCAATTATTCAAACTAGTCAAATTACAATCTTAAATCTTAAACAATTAGTTTCTAAATCCATATTTATGCTTAATAGGACAAGTGAGATCTTGGATCTCTTTCAAAATTATGGAAAATCCATGAAGAGTCAAATTGTGTTGTTTTAATATTTTCTGTAAACCTATGTTGCTCAAAGTATTTCTGATAGAGCATTGTTATGTGCATAGAGAACACAATACACTCTAAACTAGTCTTGTATTGCTCTGCCATATTTGTAACTGTAAGCATGTGTTGTTCATCATGAAATTGTATCTCCTGTATAAGTCACATAATATATAGTGAGCTAATGTTAGAGATTAAAACTAGACTTTATTTTGAAGTATCTAGTCACCTGGAAAGGGTTCTCTTCTTGTTAATGAGTCTCTCACTTCCAAGTACCTTATGTGGCTGTTGAACTTTTCCATGAATATTTCCATTGATCGCAGTTCCTTTTGGGCGCGATGAATTTTTCTATTAGTTGCAGTTCCTTTTGGGTATGTTTCATGGGATTTTGGATATTTGTATGATATTTATAGAATACACAATCTACACAAAAAACTAACGTGATTGGTTAATAGTTGGAGTTTATTTTCAAGTATCTAGGCATGTGGAATGAAATGATATTTTATTGCTGACCATTATTTCTCTTCCTTTTCCAGCCACCCCCTGGGTGATTGAATTGTTTCTTCAGCTACAACATTAGCTGCAAATGATGCTTCATCTTATTTTGTAATTTACAAGCTATTGATAAGTTTGCAAACAAGGTTTATTCATGGCTAGGGAAATCTACTAAAATACATAGATAATTGAAAGAGTTAATGGAGTCATTTCAAATGGATAGAATTGTTACAAATTCATCACATTAGATGGCTTTCTAGAGGAAAAATCATGGAAAGACTCATTACGCTCATGCCAGTTTTGTTAAAAGATTGATAATTAGGGGAGAAAAAAATGTATCAGATAGCCACGATATTTCAAGTTCAATAAATTTGCATCCATTTACTTGCAAATGTGATTATTGAGTTGAATAAGATGAATCCAAAGTTCCAAGAAGATCATGTTGACATTACATCTATTGGAACTACTTTGGATATTACTATTAGCTTGCTTCATAAGTGATTTCCAGGAGGCATATTTGGGGAAGTACAATGCACATACCTTCTTTTTTAAGTAAAACACAACAAGGAACTCTTGAGTTTGTATATTGCATAGGTATGGTACATGTACATGCATTGAGATTTGAGAGTTTGACAAAGTCAGAAAGACCGGGGACATTGGATGATTGCATTATGTTGGGAAAAGGTTTTGTAATGAAATTGATTGACTCTCTAAATGAAAGGTTCATAGATTTGTCTATGTTTAATGCTACTAAGTTGTTTAGTATCATAATTATTACGAGGTTATGGATGATAGAGACTCTTAAAAAACAAAATAGCTAACATGTTTATGTGAGAAATTTAGTGTTGGGGACTCACCTATTGTGGATAGTTCTAGATGTTCGGGTGAAATGGATGAATTGATTTTCCTATGCATAGATCATACCCTAAAAAGAATATTTTTGGAGAATGGAATCTATGTGGAGGTGAAATTGAATGGTTTGAATGATTTTCATGTTTGATGCAGCTATGGAAAGCAATTCTTTTTATTCCAGCTAATATAGCAGTATGTGAAAGAGGATTATCCAAATTAAATCGAACGAAAAATGATGATAGATTAAGACTTTCCTAAGAAACATTGGATATCTTAATGTTTCTCTCGCTTAGTGCACCTCATTCTCTAAACAAGGTAGATTGGAACGGTATTTATGAATACTGGAAACAAATGAAAGATTGAAAGCCTCTTCCACTAGGAAAATAGATTCATATCTATAATGATCTAAGATCTGGAATTTTTGAATAATGTGAATGTAAGTTTCAATATTTATTATTAGCATTGGCTTACCTTACATAACACTTGGAAAAACCTATCCTCATTTATTTGAAGTTTTTTGTTGTAATTTATTTCATTAATAGAGTACTGTAATATTTTGTTGGAGACTGTGCTTGTTGTCTTGAATTTATGGATTGCAGATTTATGTAGAATAATTCCTAGTTCTCTGTTGTTTGAAAAAATTCATATAATATATTGTTTGTACTCCTGAATTTACCAAATATTTCCTTAGTAGATGTGTTGGGATATTTAGACACTTAGGAGTTAGTTAATATCTACTTGGTCTAGTGTGTTGTTAGGTAAAAGTTTGTTTCTTTAGTATGCATTTGTAGTTCGGAAATCCGACATTCAAAATATGTTCTCGACATAGAGTGATCTGATGGTTCATATTCTCCTCGATCTTAACAACCATTGATTTATGGCTTAACACCCGATTGTTCCATGATCTATATTTAAAGAGCATGGAGGGTTATTTGTCAATGATTAATTGTGAGAAGCTCTCTTGTAAAATATCTATGTAATCTTTTTCTTTTGCATTAATAAACTGCTCCAAGTGGCCATGTTGGTTAGGGTCGTGGATGTTTCCCCATAGGGGTTTTACCATGTCAAAAAATTGGTGTGTTAATCTTTGATCTAGTTATGTGAGTGCCTACTGAATGTGTTCGTCCTTTGTTATAATACCTGTGTTTTCAAACATGGTATCAGAGCTCTTTTGAAGACCCTCTCTTATCATAGATCGAGATCATTAATCTGAGTTGCCTCATCTCCATTTTTTGCAATATTCGTACATTTATGGGCTGAGAGGATTGTTCCAATGCATCCAAAGAGATCATTTCATTTAGGAATGATTTTCATTTCACTCGAAAAGGTTTATTTTTTCCCAAGATACGACCATTTCAGCTAGATGCATAGGTATAAAGTCTGAATATGCCCTTTTTAATTTTTTTTCATAGTATTATTTTGGTTTTATTCTAGTTTTATAATGTTTTTTTCTGGGTTGCTACTCTTTTATATCTATGTATTCTCTTTTCCCCATACCCTGTGTGATCTTGTAAAATCAGAAACAGATAGGAAAATGTGCATTTTTCGGGTAAGCTAACTGAGATCTAACCCTTGTTGTCATTGAGCAGAGAAATTTTTTTCTTGTGTAAAAAGGTGTTTTTTTAGCACGCTCTCCAAGGCCATCTTCAACAACAACAATCCTCTTACTGAACAAAACAATATGTTTTTCTAGCCCATTTGGTTAAAATTTTATTTATTAAGTAAGAGGTCTTGAGTTCATGTCTCTCTTTTTGTTACTTTGTTTTTGAAAAAGTTCATACTCCATTGTAAAATCTATTTCATTCCAAATATAAAAGTGAATCACTATAAGTAGCTTTAATATTTTAGATTTATTTATTTTGCATGCAACTTTTATTTTATAAAGTAACTTCATTGTAAATGTGATCCCCACTTATTTTTATAAAAGTGGGTCACTTCATCACGTGGTCATTTGGTTACCGTTTATGCATTTTTTTAAAAGGGCATAACTTTCACATCCAAAGTCCACTTTTAGTGCCATTTTTTTTAAAACTGCCTAATTTTTCGAGATATTTCCATCTAGATAATTAGTTTCAATTTTTAAATCCATATTATCTACATATTTAATATGGATTCTTCAAGTAATTTTTTTCTTACCAACACCAACTACTTTCAATGGAAATCCCATATGGAGGATTTATTAAGAAGTAAAGGATTGTACCAGATTACCTTGGGAAAGGAAACACAACCTATTGATGTTGATAAGAAAGTCAAATGGGATAATAGGAATGAAGAAGCATGTGGACTAATCAAAATGTTCATCTCTCCTAATTTAAGGTTATGCCTTCAACAAATTGATAAACCTAAAGAAGCTTGGGAAAAGATTGAATTTGTATTTGGTAAAAAAAATATTCTTCGAGCACAATAGTTAGAAATTCAAGTACCAACTTTAAGTCCAAGTGATTTTTCTTTCATTGAAGACTATCTATCTAAGTTTAAAACACTCAGAATTTTATGTGAAGAATGTAAAATAAAGATAGAATACAATCGTTGCATCTATGTTATTATTTATAAGCTAGGTAGTGCATATTATATGTTTGTATCTACCTTTTATGCCATGCAAGAGGATCTAGGGACAGTTTATCAAAAACCCAGTCTTGAGAACTTTTTTTGTGCTTTTATTAGAGAGAAGGATAAGCTTGTACAACTTGGAGTGATCAACACTGCAGGTACCTCCATCAAAGTCTTGGTCATCCATCAGAAAGATAAACCCAAGAATCCCAAGAATAAACATCCTAACCACAACAACAAGTAACATAAGGCTCCCAAACCCACTTAGACAACTTTCGCTCCTAATGGTGAAAAAGGAGAAAACTATAAAAATAACAAGACTAATAGACATTGCAACTTTTGTAATAAACATGGTCATGATGAGTCCAAATGTTTCAAGAAGATGGAATCTTTAGAAGCAACGATGAAGAAGAACAACATCAATATCGATTATACTTCTCCTTATTCTTCTCATGGACATGCACTTTCTGCTTCTAGTTTCTTCTTTAATACAACTTCTACTTCTTCTTCTGATGAGTGGCTTATTGATTCTGGAGCATCTTATCATATGGCTAAGGATAGAGAAATATTTTCTTCTCTAAATGAATGTAACAAAAATAAAATATTTGTTGGTGATGATAGATCTCTTAGTGTTGAAGGATCTGGAATAGTTCAAGTAGAAAATGGTCATTTCAATGATGTATTATGTGTTCCAAGTCTTTCTTGTAACCTTCTATCAGTATATCAAATCACTCATTTAGGTGATGGTAAAACCATAGAGTTTTCACCTCACCAAGTTGTAATCAAAGATCTAAAAGATCTTAAGAACATTCTTTCAATTGGAATTTATAATGATATTACCAAGTTGTACAAGTTTGACAACTTTGGGTCATCATATTTTTCATGAGTTTTTGTTGCTCATAGAGATGACCTGAGCAAACTTTGGCATGATTTGTTTGGTCATATAAACTATCTCTCATTGCAACAACTATGTAATCAACATATGGCCATTGTTCTTCTTCCTGTTTCATGCAGAGATGGTTTTTGTGTCGATTGTTTTCTCGGCAAACATCATCATGACAGTTTTGAAAAACGGGCCTCTTGGCACACCTTGGGCCCTTTGTAGCTTGTTCACAGTGATTTGTGTGGTCCACTTCCTTCTCCTTATTTTTGTGGGAGTAAGTGTTTCTTAACTTTCATTGATGACTTTTCTAGACGTACTTGGGTTTATTTCTTAAAACTTAAGAGATAAATTTTTGACAAGTTTTTGGCCTATAAGGCGTTTGTAGAGAAGCAATCTGGACATCAAATTCAAAGGTTAATAACAGATAATGGAGACGAATATGTGAACAATAATTTTACAAGTTACTGCACTACACAGGGCATCCAAATGAAACACATTGTTCCATATACACCACAACAAAATGGTGTTGTTGAGAGAAAGAACCACACATTAAAAGAAATGGCTAATTGTATGATCCAATCTAAGGGATTAAGTCTAAAGTATTAGGCAAAAGACATCAATTGTGCAAATTACATAGTAAATCACACTCCCACAAAGGATCTTAAAATTATAACACCGCAAGAAGCTTGTACTAAAATTAAAATCAGATGTAAGTCACTTTCATGTATTTGGAAGTACAACATGGGCTCACATTCCTTATGAGAAAAGGAAAGAATTGCACCCTAAATGTGAGAAGTGTATATTTTTTGGTTATTATGAAGATGTCAAAGGTTATATATTTATTCAACCACATTATAATGAAATTATTATTAGAAGATATGTTAAATTTGATGAAAATATCTTGTCTTGTGAGGCTAATTTGGTGTTTGTGCCCTCTTTGGCTTGCGAGCCTAATTCGACGTTTGTATTTTCTTCAGTCTGCGAGCCATATTCAACATTTTTTCCTTCTTCTGTTCTGGTTTCTTCTTTAGATGATGAAAGTGAGGATGAAAATAAACCTCCACCTATTCACCTTCTTCCAGATGAGTCCTTTGAACCTGAACCAACACCACCTCCAGCTCCACCACTTCCTAGATGGGTCCGTTCAAAATGAGAAGCAGTTGGTGATATTGTCAGTGATTCTTCAGATCAACGTCAGACATGTTCACAGTTCCAGCAAGGATCTTCTCTTTTGGTTCAGGTTTCAGAGAGTCATGATCCAGAGACATTTGCAGAAGCTTTAGGTCATCCAGATTGGGATACAACAATGAATGAAGAGTGTTGTTATTTAATGGAAAATGATACTTGGGATCTTGTACCTCTTCCAAAAGGAAGAAAACTTGTCAGATGTAAACAGGTCTATAGAACTAAGTATGCATAAGATGGAAGTGTTGAAAGACACAAGGCTTAGTTAGTTTCCAAATTATTTTTCCAAGTTGAAGGAATTGACTATAATGAAACCTTTTCCCTTGTAGCCAAAATGAATTCCATCTGCCTTGTTCTTGCCCTTGTTTCTTCCCATAAATGGGAGGTCTGTTAGATGGATGTTAAATATGACTTCTTGCATGGATATTGGAAAGAAGAAATCTACATGGACAACCTCCTGGCTATGTCCAAAATGACTCTAGCCTTGTTTGTCGCCTTAAGAAATCTATTTATGGTTTTAAGCAAACTCCGTCATCTTGGTATGCCAAAATGGAAAACTTTCTTATTACCATTGGATTCTCTAGATTCCATTATGATCCTAATGTATATAACAAGAAAGTAGGACAAATTCTCATAATATTTTTCCTTTATGTTGATGACCTTATCTTTACTGATAGTGACTCAAAAATTTTAAACCATGTGAAGACCAACCTTAAGAAGAAATTTTAAATGACAGACTTAGGCATTTTGAATTATTTCCTTGGCCTCCAAGTTTTGAAAACCAATGAATGGATTTGTATTTCCCAATCTAAGTATGCTTCTGACCTTCTTCATCGCTTTCACATCGACGATTGTGAACTATCCCCTTCTCCCTTCTAGTCTGGAGTCAAGATTGGTGCCACTTGTACTTCTCATGAAGTTGATGCCACCTTATACTTTCAGTTAGTTGGTAGCCTCTTTTACTTGACTCATACCCATCTTGATATTTCCTTTGTTGTTGGTATTTCTTCCTGGTATATGCAAACACACCATGAAAGCCATTGGAAAGCAGCTAAAAGGATACTTTGCTATGTCAGTGGTACATTTAAGTTCGAGATACATTACATTTCATGGGGGACTCCATTATTGATTGGATTCACTGATTCAGATTGGGCTGGTGACCCCGATGATCAGAATTCTACTGCAGGTTATGTTATAAACCTTAGTTCATGACCTATCACTTGGGACTGTAAGAAAAAATAAGTTATTGCACTTTCTTCAGTAGAAGCAGACTACCAAGAACCGGTAAATGCAAGTGAGGAAGCCTTATGGCTTCGACATATTCTTTCATAGTTTGGTTTCCAGCATCATCATCCGACCAACCTTTGCTGCGACAATTAGTGTGCCATCAAGCTCACCAAAGACCCAGTTCAACATCAGTGCAACAAACACATCGAGCTACACATGAACTTCATTAGAAATCTCATTCATGATCAAGTTATTGAAGTTCTATTTTTCCCTACAGAAGATCAAGTTGCATACATTTTCACAAAGTCTCTTACAGAAGCGAATTTTTCCATACTTCGATCTATGTTAGGAGTTCAATAAGTTGTCATCAAGGGGGCATAATCTCTAATTCTTCCTTCCTTCTCTTATTGTGTCACTATTGTAAATCATTCAATCCTATCTCAAATTGTTCTTAAGGGGGGGTGTTAGGATATTTAGACACTTTGGAGTTAGTTAAGATCTACTTGGTCTAATGTGTCGTTAGGTAAATGTATGTTTCTTAATGTGTTTTTTTAGTATTCATTATTATGCATTTGTATTTAGTAAATTTGAAGGTCACGATATGTTCCCGACATAGAGTGATCTAACAATTCATATTATCCTCGATATTAACAGACATTGATTTGTGTCTTAACACTCGATTGGTCAATGATCTCTATTTAAAGAGCATGGAGGGTCATTTTCCGATAATCAATTGTGAGAAACTCTCTTGTAAAATATCTTTGTAATATTTTTCTTTTGCATTAATAAACTGCTCCTAGTGGTTGTGTTGGGTGGGGTTGTGGATGTTTCCTCATAGGGGTTTTACCACATCAAAACATCGATGTGTTGATCTTTTGTTGATCTTTGATCTAGTTGTGTGAGTGGTTACTGAATGTGTTCGTCCTCTATTGGAATACCCGTTTTTTCAAACAAGATGCATATATGAAGTTTTGACAAAGGTTTCTAGACTTCAGTTTGTGGCTGTAGGTTGTGATTCTTTCAGTGCAGTTATGAACTATAAATTAAAAATTTAACAAGCATCCTCAATGTGTCTTGGTAGATGGACATTTCCAAAATACATGCTCAACCATTTCATCCTTATCATAAAGCATAAATCATGCATAGATCTGGTAATTTTGAAGAATGTGAATGTACGTTTCAATTGTTATTATTATCAGTGGCTTACCTTAAAAAACACTTGGCCGAACCACTCCTGATTTATTTGAATTTTTTTGTTGTAATTTCTTTCAATAATAGAGAACCGTGATATTTTGTTGAAGACTATTCTTGATGTCCTAAATTTCAAGACTACAGATTTATGTATCATAATTCCTGGTTATTTGTTATTTGAATTAGCTCATAGAATGCAATCTTTGTACTCTTGAGTTTACCAAATATTGTTTTAGTAGATGCATATGTAAAGTTTTGATAGATATTTCTAGACTTCAATTTGTGGATGTAGGTTGTAATTCTTTCACTGTAGATCTAAACCATAAATTAGTATGATCTAGTAATCCAATATATTTTTTGATTGATTACCCTTATGATCATAGTTAACATCATATCAATGGTTATACTAGTATCAATAAAAAAAAGGTACTACTCTGAATATGGGTTAGTTGTATGCCCTAATCATTGTCCTTACATTAAATATCATATCACTGTTATATCAACCTCTTCGAAAGATAGAATCAAAGTAAACACATGGAATTAGATAATGTGGAGTGATGTTTAACCACCACATTCAAATTACATAATATGGAGCTTATATTTCCATTACTTAGATATCATAAGTGTTACACTATGTTATTAAGAAATATCGATATAAGGTTTATCTGACTCCTATCTAAGATTCAATACTAGTCCATGATTTTGTGTCTACTATTATCTCAACATCATTCATTACTATTACTTAGGGATGATACGTACTTAGTGAGTGCATTACCTATATAAGCTTGATATGGGATAGTTATTGTTATAGTCATCATTATATTAGGGATCAATCTATCTTAAGTAGAAATACTCTATTTCATCTAAGTAAGTTTTTGTTTGTGCGACATGAGCTTACACCTACTTTCCTTTGTTCCCCATGCTCACCTATTAATCTATGCAATCTATGTCAACAAACTAGGAATATAGAATACACCCTTCTTATCATGTTTCCATAATGATTCAATCTATATTATACATAGACCTTAGTTCTACTAGCATGATGTGATAAAACGTATGAGTAAGCAATATGAGTAAAGGGATAGCTACAACAATGTCTACTACATAAGGTTGTAAATGATTGTACTATGATGATAGTGTGACGTATTCTTCCTATTCATTAATAGAGAATAATTATCAATACAAGCTCGAATCAAAGATAGAGATCATACTAGTATCACCTTTATTCCTAATACCAATACATGATCTTATTAGTAAGAATGTAATTCCATTGATCCACTCTTATTATAAGCTATGATATAGAGTTATGATGTTACATTATACATGCTTGATTAATAAGGGTTACTGATTACACAATATATGTAATAACCACATAGATGCCATTGTATATTTTATCCCTATGAGTTACCCCTTCATGTTTCTTATAATCCCAATCAATATGATGTAATTAGGGTGATATTGTACTCATTCTCCACAATGTTACTCTAATTATAACACTTGTGTAAGTTAAAGCAGATTCATGGTATTCATTCAATGGTGTACAATATCCTCATTAGCTAATCTAATCATGGTTTAACTTAATCTTCTTAGTTATGGAAACTAAGCACATGTTGATATTAGTATATGTTAGATCCATCATATAATCTAGAATCATTATATGCTCCAGATTATTTTCGGCACGAAATGAGAGCGGAGATATAATAAAGAAATTCATAGAGATATCGTAGATATTCGATAATATAACAGAAATGTATCAGATATGAAACCCTAAACACATATTTACAGTAATACATGATTTCTATTAATAAAATAAATGTACAGAGACTATAAAAATACAGAGTGAAAGACTCGCTACAATGGTGGCATCTTATCTCTGAGAAGATATGTGATGGCTACTTGCATTCGCAAGAAGATGATTACAATGAGGCTCTGAAGGCCCTTTTACAATAAATAGGAATTCCAAAAGTCCTAGACATCCAAAAGCCTAACCCTAGGATATGAAGAGTCAAAAATCATGTGGGCCCCATTTGAGTAAGTTAGTGCATCAACTTCCGAGGGTCGTAACTTTTGCATACGATCTCCATTTTAGGCGCATGATAGCCCGTTGGAAAGGTATCACCGAGGAGATTCATTTTGGGGCCTAAATAATTCCTTCAACTATAATTGAGTTGGGTCGATCCCGAAAAACCTTCATTTAGGCCCTCAAAATGGCCCTGGAAGTTAAAACCCGCTAAAAATAGTAAATTGTTAAAATTGCCAGAAAATTGTTTTGAGCCAGTTGGAAAAGGTAGGTGGCCAACAATATCCATCTGTATCAATCCTCCCTCCTTAGGAATCAATGGTATCCATTGTGTTGATATCCTTTGGGAGAGGGAAAAGCGTTTGTTGAATCTGCATCTTGGTGAGTTGCTTGCCTTGCTAGAGGCGTCGCGTTGCTCAATTTGTGGAAGTCTTTCATGAACCTGTTGAGGTTGAGGTTGTTCAACAAGTCAAGATACACAAGAGGACAGTGTGCATAAAGAATCTTTTCATTTTTTTGTAGACTTGCCGACCTGCTTCTGTGGGATAGAAGGGGATTGGGGCGAGGCTATAGTGGTTGCAGTGTCCTTCTGTTCTCCTTTTGAACAGATTGTGAAGAAGCTAAATTTTGTAGTATGAGATACTACTTTTCGACGCTTTTTTGGTGGAACAGTAGTGGGAACTACCTTTGGTATTCTGTAGAGATCACCCCCCAAAGTGACAATGACACTACGAGGTCGAAACTCATAAATAGCATGGCGCTTCCACATATATGGTTGGCCTAGGAGAACATCACAAACATCTAGTGGAGAAACATCACATAATACCTCATCCTTGAAGGGTTGGATTTCGTATGACAATCAACATTGTTGGCTGACATGAAGATCTCATCCTTGGAAAAGCCACCTGATGTTGTATGGTTGTGGGTGTGGTGTTGTCGACAATCCCAACTGCTTGACAACCTCTGCTGAGATGAGGTTCTTTTGGCTTCCACTATCAAAAGTAAAATGCAGTGGGGTCCCCTTCACCCACATTTGTGAATGAAACAGGTGCTCCCCCTCTTCAGGATCTATTGGTTCTTTTGGTTGAATTGTTGCGGTCGCGACAATAACAGTGGGGTCTGTGTCAATGATCTATCCTTTACCAACATTTTTATAATTAGATTATGAATCAGGGTTTGACTCCTTGTATTTGATCTCGGCCACCAATGATTTTTTTGAGCGACAGTCATCGGTGTTGTGCCAGGGGATTTGGTGGAAATCATGCCATTTTTTGGTGTCCTTCTTGGTCTTCCCGTGACCCTTCTTTTCCTATTTCTTAGACTGGTTTTTAGGAGACTGTTTGTTAGGGTTGTCTTTGTTAGACTTTGGTTGTTACGGATTTGCAGACCCGAACTCCTGTTTTTTCTGGTGCTTAAATTTCTTCTCGATTTTAACATCATATCGATAGGCAACACCGATTGATGAGATGTCCAAAAAATTCATTTCAGTTTGGATGTATCTGTGTAGATCCCCACGGTATTTCAGAACCAATTGTCATTCAGAGTCTTTGATACCCAGCTTGGTGTGCAAGGTATGGAAGGTATTGGTGAGATCCAGAACTATTTGGGCCCTCTCTTTCCGTAGTGTGGTCCATCTCATGTACTGGTCCTCATAGATTCCAACAGGGTAATAATTTTTTTTGTAAATAAGAGGTGTATAAGTATATTAAGAGCCTTCAAAATCTGAAGCAGAGTGGCAGAGTACATATATGTCTAGGATGCACTTACTGGACTACCCCAACCATGGGGAAACCAGTCCAGCCAACCACGCCAAACCATTATTTAGACCAGACATAAGTTAAAAGAGTAATAATACTTTTTATCAGCTAATCCCTAGAGACTCGAGAGACTAACAGACACTAAAATTTTAAACACCTGGCAGGTATCCGAGCCACGTGGCTTGAAGGTCTCCTGGCCAGGGCTCTTCCTCAATGTACGTCGGCTCATCATCCCACTGCTTTCCACCTTCCTCATTGCTCTCATATTTCTTGATGTCGTCCTCGCGCATGTCCTTCTTCCGGCTTGGTTCAACTGGACTCTGCATCTTGCACTGACCCCCACCTGTAGCAGCTCTGGGGTCCTCCATTGGACCGGTTTCAGCAGAATCCGAAAGTAGAGCCTCTTGCAGGGAAGAGA
Source organism: Picea engelmannii (assembly GCA_009831015.1). Taxonomy (NCBI): domain Eukaryota; kingdom Viridiplantae; phylum Streptophyta; class Pinopsida; order Pinales; family Pinaceae; genus Picea; species Picea engelmannii. The sequence continues at coordinate 286,926 of ML791538.1, forward strand.
GAATTGTAAGAAAGTTGGCCACCTTTGCATCCATAGTCTACAGACGATAATTTACATCCACTACCTCCTGTCGTAGTTTGAAAACCAAGTCATGTAGTGCAAACAGGATTTCTTTGCATTGTGTTCTATCAAAGGGCTCATGGAAGCGTGTTCCTTCCCGCTTAGGCTCACCGTGAGGAGAGGTGTCGTCGCCCATGTTACCCAGAGGGTCACGAATTGGCAGGGGGTTAGAGGGATACGCTAGGGGGTCTAGGGAGAGCCGCAGGATGGAAACTGGCGTGTGTGGAATTATAGCCATGGAGTTGAACTGTGGAGCTCACAAAGAGATAGGAGGAGAATTAGTCAGCTGGCGCGGGGAGGAATCTATGGAGGTTGAATCAGGAGGCATAATCGAGGGCCATCGAGGCTTCCAGGGGGAGCCCATCCTCAGTCTGCCTCTGGGTCTGGTCATTGGAAAATCGGTGTAGCTGGTCAGGGAAATTAAGACCACTCGGTGGGGGAGTATGACAGGGTTTGCCTCTCGCCGGTGGAAGAGAATAGAAATGAGACCGTTCTGTGAAGGGATGATCCCTACAACCATCATATAGAAATGCGCCCCAAGCATAATGAACCAGGGCATTCAAATTCACGGCGAACGGGAAAGGACTGTCGCATAAATGCGCCTTCGCTTCATATTAAAGACCATTTAAACTGCGGGTAGGGTGGTGGGCTGTGGCACAAGCCCATCACGTGGTGTCATGCCACGGTGCCCAGTACCTTCTCCCATCGCTTGCCACGCCGCACACTCTGACACCCCATCCGGGGGTCCAACAGGGTAATATTGTTCCTTTACCAAATCCAAAAAAAAAAATCCCAAGTGGGATCGACCCCATATATTTCAGACTCCTCTGTGGAACTCTGCTCCCAATAATTTTCCCACCAATGTTTGACATGGGGGAGAGTTTTAAGGAGTGAGAATGTGATCTTTTCTTTTTTGGAAAAATTGTGAATAGAGAAATAAGCTTCTAGCTGATTTAACCATTTGTCTACGACTTTTGCATCTATGTGTCCTTCAAATATAAGAATATCAAAATTAACTTGTACCTTGAAAGGCGAGGTTCCTCCAAAGTGGTCGCTTGATGAATATGCACCTGTTTCTATTGGCAGGCGTTGAAGGATGTGAGAAAAATTCTCCATCATTTCGTCCCTCTATCGCGTGAGAGTTTGCTCAAGCAACAGACTGATAGGATCATCTGCTCTGTCCTTTTTCTTTTCTTCCTCCATTGAGGGTTTCTTAGGTTTTCTAGAGCGATTCTATTCAAGAGAGACAAGCTTGAGACCCAACTTTCTATACTCAAACCTCATGAGGGACATGCACAAAAATGATCAAGAGCATCCTTCCTTGATAACACTAATCCAGATTATTTTCGACACGAAATGAGAGCGAAGATATAATAAATAAAGGCATAGAGATATCACAGATATTTGATAATATAACAGAAATGTATCAGAGAAGCAACCATAAACACAGATATACAGTAATACACAATTTGTATTAATAAAATAAATGTACAAAGACTGTAAAAATATAGAGTGAAAGACTCGCTAGAATGGTGGCAACTTATCTCTGAGAAGAGATGTGACGGCTACTCACATTCACAAGAAGATGATTACAATGAGGATTTGAAGGCATTTTAACAATAAACAGGAATGACAAAATTCCTAGACATCCAAAAACCTAACCCTAGGATATGAAGCGTCAAAAGTCACGTGGGCCTCGTTTGGGTAAGTTAGTGCATCAACTTCCCGAGGTCGTAACTTTTGCATACGATCTTTGTTTTAGGCGCATGATAGCCCGTTGGAAAGGTATCGTCGAGGAGATTCATTTTGGGGCCTCAATAATTCCTTTGTCTATCAATTATTAGGTTCGATTCCAAAAAACCTTCATTTAGGCCCTCAAAATGGCCCTGGAAGTTAAAACCTACTAAAAATAGTAAATTATCAAAATTGCCAGAAAACTCTTTTGAGCCGATTGGAAAAGGTGGGTGGCCACCAATATCCATCTGGATCAATATAGATTAACAAGCTCAATGCATTGTTTAAATAGATATTATTGTAATCATAAAGTTACAAGTATAATGTAAACGTAAACAAACCAATTAATCTATAGGACATATTGTCTCATCAGAACAATTGGTTGTTTATTATGATATAAGCGTGAATATACGCTATGTTTCATTAATGTGATAAAAATACTTAAGCTATCGAGTTGTTGAATAAGCTGGTACTCATAGAAATATTATGATTATTGAATAACTCTAAACTTCATCGTATATGTTATGATGTCACAACTCTCTTCATTACGTAAATACAATATGTTTAAGAGAATAATTCCTAGTTATATGTTGAATCTTGATTGAATTATCTCATAGAATGAAATGTTTGTACTCTTGAATTTAATAAATATTGTTTTAATAGATGCAGATATGAAGTTTTGACAGAGGTTTCTAGACTTTAGTTTGTGGTTGTAGGTTGTAATTCTTTGAGTGCAAATCTAAACCATAAATTAACAATTTAATAAGCATCCTCAATGTGTCTTAGCAGATGGGAATTTCCAAAAGACATGCTCAACCATTTAATCCTTATCATAAAGTATGCATGCAAGCTAAGACATTTGTAACACCAATGTTTTGAACCGTGATCTTGCCCTCCAAACCTTGGTTGAGAAAGCCACCCTAATACTTAGTGGTTTCAAATTTGAAGAAAATTATTGTACCTTTTATTCAAATAGCCAACATGCTTCGAGATCCAAAACATAGAACCACTTTGGAGGTGTCTTACAAGTTAAAAGGTCATAAACATCATTTTCCATAGTTGTAGAATTGATTTCCACTACTCTATCTCCATTTTTTCCATACAAGACATAACCCATGGAGTTGCATTTTAAAAAGACAATCTTTATGAATCATTCTTCAAGTGTCCTCATAAACAAGTTTTTTTTATCAATTTAGATTTTGAACGTGGTTAAGGTCATGTTAT
>ML791538.1:291166-309396 GCA_009831015.1 Picea engelmannii
TATATATGTATGATAATTAAATAAAATGAATTCTTTATAGTATTTATAGTGTTTGAAACATACAGATCTTGATATTATATTCCAAGTGTATGTAAAATTATACAAGATATCAATGGCCTTGATGTTAAGGGAAGGCAATACAATATTAAAAGATGAGAGAAGAGAAGAATTGACAAAATGTGACAAAGAAACCTCAAGGATAGTATTCACTATGATAAAAATGATATATCATAAATATTCATATATTATTTATCTTTTGTAATGGGCATTTCTCATGCAAGAAGGGTAGTTAATTTCCAAAAGGAACAATTTTTTGGCGTTTGTGGTTAATTTCGAAAAAAAATTAAACATATGTATTACATAGTATCCTTTTTGGGGTGACAGTTAATTTTCAAAGTTTTTTTTATGAATGTTTTACATAATTGTCTTTTTGGGGTTATGCTGGTTTAAGGACTTGAGTTGAGGATACATGAAATATGATGGATAAAAACACTTAAGTATACCTTTGTTTTCACAAGAAAATGTATTATTTCATTTTCAAATGAATTAATACAATTTACAAATTTTGTTGTTCTATGAATTTACATTTTCAAACTTGATTAAATATTTATTTGATTAAAATTGTAATATTTTTCAACTAGGTAGGTATTTAGCTTGTACTAAGTCCTTTATTAAAAACAAATTTAATTGAAAATGTAATATTTTATTTAACAATTTTTTTTATATAAATTGTGAACTTAATTTATTATTGTTAATTGAAATACAATTTTTCTATTTTTTTTTTTGAAAAGTTACATGATTATATATCCTTCTCACTGAAATTAGAACGGACCCTTCAAGTTTGATTACTATAGGTATAGGTACCATTAGATGAAAATATTTCAAAGGAGACACAAGAATCACAACATACTGACTAGACCGAGATGTTAAAAGCCCTTTTGGCAATAAATCTTACAAAATGGAGGTGAAATAATTGTAAAGAGCAATGGAGCTGCAAATACCTAACAAAGGAGCGATAACTCTGATATAAGTAACAATCTGTATGGCATGATAGAGATACTCCTCACCTTTCTATTTTTCAAAACCCTGTTTTGAAAAATGTATGTAGATTAAGTCGATTACCTCTTCCATTCACACAGCTAACTCTATCTCTCTGACCCGCCATAAACTATGAGCACCAAAACTGCACGCTGCACGCTGCTTTCTCCCTAGGAGAGGTTGTCCCCGATATGTCATCCTGGAAGTGGGCCGTGCCCTATTACCAAGCTTCTGGCAGAATAGATTACTTGTTGGAACGGACAAACTATATCGGAGAAATGGATTTGCATAGTGATTACCAGATAGGGTAGTTAACACAAATGACAGATGACGCGTTCTTTGTTAAAAAAAGTAATGCATTGCATTATTTATGCCGCAAGCATTTACGTCTTCCGCACTTCAGAATACCCGATTGGCAGGCCGATTATTAGCTGTGCCCACGTTTCCGATCGCATTGTTATGCGCAGGGAAGGAAAAATAACCTACCCCTGACAGACTTAACATCGCTCTATTATCGGCTTTCGATTCCCCATTCTACACTGCAAAGATTGCGGCCTCCACCCGCAGATGATCGTGAATAAGAGAAGTAAAAAATTTGGAAATACGACAGAGATTAGATATCATCCATACATACCCATAAATGTTGGAGGCTTTTTGGAATGACCATTTTGATATTACTTCGTTTCTCAAGCAGAGCGGCCACTCTGGCCATGTGGGCAACTGCATGATGAATGTCGCAGCCATCCTGAGGCTCATAGATGCCGAATGATGAATGTCACAGCCATGCTTTGCTGTGGCTGATTAGAGGAGGAGGAGAAACCATCTACCACTATGTGGCTTGCTTGTTTCAGCAAATTCCAATTTGAGAGACATTAATTTCTTGGAGAAGAATGAAGTATGAGACAACATGCTTAGCGTCCCACGCAAATATTACGATAGCTTGCCTGAGAAGCAAGTCCATCCAGTCAAGATTATCATATATAATACCCCTTTCTAAAAAGATGGGTAGAAGATTATCATGTATCACGCTCCTTTCTAATAAAAATGCATAGAGAATCTAAAGGCTACGGCTCTATTCCCCACGTTTATTGGCAACAGATGCGTAAGAGTTCAGACATTTTCTTCGCCACGTTTATTGGGAACAGATACTTAAGAGTTCAGACATTTTCCAAACGCCTTTAGGAAGCGATTGTCATTATTCATCGTGTTTTATTTGTGTTACCTAAATCCACCACTTATACATAACATAGTGTTCCAATTAAGGTGTGGCGAAAATGAATGAGAATCGTTACCGTCTTCATCGTATAATTCAAATAATCATGTGTTGCAAAGCGTTTACTCCCAATGGAGTGTAAAGGAAAAATCAATTAAATGGCATATATGGCTGAGAGAAGATGCAAGAGGTTCTGCAAAAGTATATTAGATAAAGAATAAAACACCATGTTTGATCCCCGGATGGGGTGTTAGTGCAGGACATGTGCCCTGAGGATGGGAATGGAGATTGTCAATGCGACAACAGCCATGTGAATGGAGATTGTCAACGCGACAACAATGATGTGACCGGCGCATGCCCCTCTCCACCTCCCACACCATGAATTTAAACCCAATTCATTGCTACCAGAGCGCCATTAACACTCCTAGTGCGCTCTGCTCCTAGTGGGGTCTCCTTTGGTCTCTCATCTAATCGATGGATCTGCCATTACTTTGGTCACCTCTGCGCGTGTGTGTCCTTCCCACTCAGTGGTATTCATACCATGAAGCTCAACAACATCTCCACCTTTTTTATCCTGTCTTGCCAGAGCCATCCCACAGTCTATGCCCAACTCTGGTGTTTATTAGCCATTCCTGCCATTTCATTGTGCCTGCTTACCTTTGCTCTATTCCGGCCATGCCGAGACTGTGTGGAAAGTCCAAGTACGGTTCGGCTTGGCACCAAAATCGACCGCGTTTGGCAATTTGACCCTCGCCTACCCCTTCACCCTCGCATAATTCTTCATTTTCCTCCCCAACCTCCTCGGAGTAATCTGCTCATACTCTCAGTGGTCTTCTACCTCTCTCATCGCCCTATGCGTGTAGAGTTGAATGGTTCGACCTCCTCGGGAACTCATTGGTGTTCAACCCATGGTCTATACTAGACCTGGCCTCCTCTTCAAAACCTACCCTGGTCGTCCCTCCCAATTCACCTGCGAACTTAGCTCCTCCGCATTCGCCAACGCAATCTCCATCAATCCAATCTCCATGCCAAGGTTTCTTCAGTTGGCATGATAAGCATCCGAAACAGGCCCACTCCTGCTCAAACTGCGCCTCCTGTGCCAAATTCCAAGACGGCCTTGAAGTTCTGCAAGATTTGGTGTTCAAGGTTCGAAAAGAGGTGGATGACCTACGCTTTCGCCTGGAAGTCTTAGACAGAAAGGGGACACAAATCCTACAGATACTCTCCTCTTTGCACGGTTCTTGCCACCCATCAAAAGCGACACCAAATGCACCAATGGACTCAGAGGCGATACTCGTCCCATCCCTGCAAAGGTCTCCAGTGGACGAAGAGACACCAGACTTGGCTCCAATGCTCTAGGCACCCACCTTGGATATGACGCCACGCAACACATCCACAAAATGGGTTGCAGAGGTGTGAGACTGCTTGGCCTGTTGGTTGTTTTGTTTATAATTTGCCACTTTTCTTTTCAGTTAAAATCTGTTATGATTGTCTTATGTCGGACCTAGAGGGTCTAGAAGCCTCGATGAATCGGTTTCCTCATGGGGTGATTCCACTCAAGCTGTTTAATAATGCTAGATGAATGATTTTCTGAAACAATAGTTTTGAACTTTGAAAGCTGGTTGAATTGGTTTCCCATGAAGCAATTCAGTAACTACAGTCCTCGGCTAGACATGGTGACGCTGTAATTTTTTATTTTTATATTAGATATAGAATAAAAAAGCAAGGTTGATATTAAGTATTAAATAAAATAATTTTTATTTAATCATGATTTGAAGAGAGTAGTTAAAATCTAGATTAACCATTATGAATTTTTAATAGAATTGATATTATATTAATTTTAAAATATTTTAAGATATATGTATTTATAAATTTTGTAACACATTAAAAAAAATTAAGATTAGCCTTATTCATTTAACCTATTATATTTATAATATTAAATAATTTATTTATTGAATTTAATTATTTTGAAATATTTATTATTTTTTTTTTTTTTTGTAAGTAAGTATAATATATTAAAGACCTCTCAAAAACAGAGTATCAGAGCAAATTACATGATGTTCAGTCTGAGATAAATGGACTGCCCCAACAGAGGGGAAACCAGTCCATGAACTCAGAAGTATCAACTTGTTCATTTATTTACCTATTTGCACTTAAAACCTTTAACAAAAACATCAGGAAATTGACAAAATAAACATCTGGTATCTCCAGCATAACTGATGAGCTAGACATACGGAGAATACTCGGGCCACTTGGGCTGGAAGTCTTCTGTCCACGGCTCCTCTTCTATGTAGGTGACCCCATCGTCCACAGTATTATCAGCTTTGCTGCCCGAGGTTGCTCCCACGTCCACTTCCATAGCTCCTACGTCCACGTCCACGTCCATAGCTTTACCCCTGGTCACACTCGGTGCCTGGGCTGGAGAGTCCTCGTGCTGACTAGGGAGCAGGGAGTCCTGCAGGGAGGCGAGAGTGTTAAGGAATGTGTCGACCTTGACATCTGTTTCCTAGAGACGGAAGTTCAGGTCGTCCACGCCCTGGCGAATGCCAAACGCCAAATCATACAGTGCTGCCAAACTTTCCCACATCTGCTCTGGAGTAGCAGCGTCCCGGGGAAGAGGACCTGCGCTGCGAAAGGACTGATGGAGGTCGGGTTCGGGGTGGGGGGGATGCTCTGGAGGGTCGCCAGGAAAATGAGGGGGAGGAGTAACCGCACAGAGTACCAGCGCCCACGCGAGGGAGTGATCCTGCTCCCCATGAAGCGATGTGGAGGAGAGATGGCCGGAATTGCTGCGGGAATGGTGACTGCGAGAGGAGGAGTCCAAAGAGGACGAGGTTGAGCAAGAAATGGATGGACGCCGAGGCTTCCAGGGCGCTCCCCGCCTTGGCCTTCCCCGAATGCGCGTCATGGTGCACCGGCTGCTGTAGGCGAAGGTGGTATAGTGCCCACTGACGAAAATCAAAAGAACAGAGAAAACTGAAGCGATGATAACCCGGAGCTGCTGCAGAGCTTGCTCTGCTAACACCCCGCTGCAACAAACAACAAACATTGCGAACCACAACATGATTTGGAGCCCGGAGGGAAGACTGCCTGCGTTAATGGGCGCATTAACAACCATCGAAGTGCGCTTACGGAGCATTTAAGCTCTGGGGGGAGGCACGAGTATATCACGTGCCTCCATGTCTAGGAACTCGTCATCTGCCTCCAATGGCTGCCACGTGTTCGGGGGGAGATCCCGCCCTGCCACCCCATCCGGGGGGGAATATTTATTAATTTAAAAATGAATTTGAATATAATATTTTTCTTTTTAAATTAATACACAATTAATGTTATTAAAAATTCATAATTTAATTACTATTTCAAATTTATTTACAAATATAAATAATATATAACTAATTTGTTTATTTTGTTTTTTTCTTATATAAATTTATATCAAATAATTTTTTTAACTTATTAGGAAAATTACAATGAAATTACTCATCCACAAATTATTTAGGTTATAATTTATAGTGTACCATTAACTCTTTTAAATATAATGATCACTATTTATCCACTAGCATATAGTATTAGAGTAATTTAAAATTTTAAAAAATATAAGTTTGTGTGCAATTATTTTTTATTAATTTATTTTTTTTCATTAAAATGTACTTATTATTTAGGTGCGTTGTAGTGCACAATTCACTCTCGATTATTTATTCACTATTATATAGCTTTAGATTAATTTCAAACTTTTAAAAATATAAATTTGTTATTTTTCTATCACTAAATTATAGTAACATAGTTTTGTAATATTTTTAAATGTAAAGATATATGATTCCAATAAAAGTGGTTTTCATAGTACAATTCATTATGTTAAATTAATAATGATGAATTTATTATATATTACATAATTTCATTTAAATTTATAAATATCTGTTTATATGTGCAATTTACTTTTTAAAATATATTAATGATTTATTTTTCTTTTTATTATTAAATTATATATTAACATTTTATGGTAACATCTACTATAAAAATGTATTATTCCAATAAGTTGTAGGATGTAATTTACATTTTAAAATATGATAATAATGAAGCTGGTTAGTTTATTCTTTTATTATTAAATCATATATTAATTTCGTAATCTCATTTATTAATATTAATATTAATAAATAAAAAATTAAATATTTTATGTTAGGATGGTTCTCTTCAACAAAGAGGGTTTAGATGGTGCAATATAGAAGGAAAAACTAGAATGTAAATGAATAGAAAGAAAAGGTCAACAAGGGCTTTGGGCATTTGTTTACCTCCAAGATTTAGCTTGCATTAAATTCTCCGTATGGGAACTCACCTAGAGCCAAGTCCCCTTTAGGCTATCGTTTCCCCTTAATAAGTTCTTCCTATTTTCTTCATTTCTCGAGCATACAAAAAATATATATGGTGTGAAAAGTGTTGGAGAGACATGGTGAACTAATGAAGAATGCCTCTAGCATAAAAAATAGTTTAGCACTCGAACATGAATGTATGTTTGTATGATTTGAATGAACATATATTTTAATTGGATGAAGGTTGTTTATACACCAGTGGATAGTAGAGTGCATTTATTGCAGAGGAAGTTAACTTAAATTATATAAACAAGCAACAAACCAAATCTAAAGACATTAAATTTATTTATGAAAAAGATTTATATTGAAAAAATGAATAGGTCATAGGCCCACTATTTATGGATTATTTTATACCATGAAGAGTTGGAGAGAATAGGAATGGTAAACACATACAATTAGTACCAAAGTAGTGGACAAACATTGCTTCCATTCCTATAGAGAAGTAGAGAACCAACAAGGGTGGGGAGTGTTCATGAGGAACATGACAAGGAAATACCCTGAGGTTAGATTTGATGAGTTGGAGAAGATCATTCTGACATTGATATAATTAGTGACACAATAACTAGTGAAGAAAGATAGGGAAGCAAACTCAGTACAAGCTAATCTTGAAGAAGATAAGGCACATCAACAAGATCCCACTTACAATGATTCACTTAAAATCTATTCATTTTCTTCAACTTCCCGTATTCTTTTCAAAGTTGAATAAAAACTTGAGATACCCATGTATGATGGAAAAATTAATGTTAAAATATTGGATAGTTGGTTGAAACAATTGGAAGTTTACTTCGATTTTTATCAAATTTAAGAAACACAATGATTTTTATTTTCCCACCTAAAGATGACCGAACATTCTTTATTATGGTGGGAGAGTTGCGTAGATGCACTTAGGATACCAAACAATCCAATGGTTATGAAATGAGAGAAATTCAAAGAATTATTCAAGTCACAATTCTATCCCAATAGCTACAAACAACAAAAACTCGTGAATTTGCAGTACCTTTGGGAAGAGTAGGGACAAGGAGTGGAAGAATACACTTTTGAATTCAGGAGGTAGAGAATCATGTTGGGTATATCTCTCAAAGAGTTTGGAGTGATGGTGAAGTACCTTGTAGGGATTTTCATCCATATATGAAGACAATTGTAGCTTTATGGTGTGAAAAACATAGACTAGGCAAGTAAGAAGGATATCTATATTGATTTACATTCCAATAAAGCACATGATCCAAGAAGAAACGATGAACAAAAGAGACAAGAAGATGGTAGACACATCTGAAAAAAGGATGGATCCCAATAGTCATTGCAAACATTGTGATGTGGATGGGAACACGAACTATAACTGTTAGAAACTTCATTGAAAGTTACATCCAAAGTGACAAAAGTCTAAGGGGAAAGCAAAGGAAAACACCCATAAAAAATGAGTGGTAGAAATCACCTCTGATATGGGTAAAGTCATAGTTTTCACCACATTGCAACAATCAAAGGTGATTGGATATTAACATGCACTATTCTGAATCAAAGTTTAGGTGAAGAACTTGAAAGTAAATGCTTAGTTTTACAATTGTTCTTGATGTAATTTGGTTTACGAAACATTAGTTCATAACATTGGTCTATAAACCTATGACCTAGTGCAACCAAGTTCACTAGTTTGGTTGCAAGGGAAAGCTATTATGAGAATTACTAGGAGATGTAAAATCAATTTTCCATTAGTGCAAGCTATATTGATGAAGTAGAATGTGAATTTTCACCATTAGATACATGTGGAGTGACTTTGGTATCTCGTACATGTGGGATAGGGATTAAACCTTCTACAAGATAGAAAACAAGTATAGTTTGATTAAGCATGGAAAGGTCTAACTTGTCAAAGCACACCCTAAGAGAGAGACTAACTTCTCTAGTAAAACAATAAGGGAAAACAAGAAAGACACAAGAAACCTTCATTAGCAATGGAATGTTCCATATGGAGAGGAAAATGAGGCCCTATGCTTCAATTTCCTTAATGGTCCATATTTTGGGGACCTAAATTCGTGTTTCTGAAACATTATAATAAATTTTGTAATAAGAGTGCCTTTGTTTATTTTATTTTTAGTCTTTTTGAAAAAATTGGAAGTGGAAATAATTATTGTGATGGTTGGTCTTCCAAAGGAAACCCATTAAAATAAATGAAGGTTGTAGTGAAGACATCAATGCAGGGAGATGCAAGGAGACCTTGGGGAGAATAGAAACAAAAATGAGAGCTCGAAGAGGGAAACCTTCTTGATGGAGTGAAGGAGCCTGTCCACTAGGTTCCACTAAGCCATGACCATTTGCATATTTCAGCAAAGGATCCTGTGATCCATGATCATTTGCATATTTTTATTATTATTATTATGAGTGAGTAACAATACACATCTTTGTATATATCACCCCTATGTATTTATCTCATAATCCTAATAAAATTCCCAATAACTGTTGAAATCTGTGTAATTGTTTCAATCTCATGACAACTGTGGGTTTGTTGAATTCTTGTCTAGATTGAACATTCTCCACACATTGAATGTTTTCTTCCCCCTTATTGTTTTAATTATGTTAAATCAATTGCTTGAATAGTAATAATCTAGTCTCTATGTGTGTTTACGTTGAACAACGATATGCTACAGAAAATTAATCCTCTAATTCAACATTGGTTGACATTGAGTCGTGTCTATCCATCCACAACACCATATCATTAAGAGAGACTTAGGCTAAAATTGAAACCTATCATAACTGAATAGTAATGCTACTAAGTTTAACTCCACCACCCTGTCATCGAGCGATCGACTTAACTTACTAACTTATTCCTAATCCTAAATTATTTGAATTGGAAAAGCCTGATTTCAAAACAATAACAGCTTTTGGTACTGGAATTAGGACTATGCAAGGCAAAATTTTATCTCAAAACATACTCATTACATGGGATGAGATTTTGTAGAGGATTACAAGGAGAAAACAAAGAAGGGAAAATTTAGCATAGGAAAAGAAAAGTAGAAGCTAGAAAATACTAATGTAAGCTCTCTCATTTCAGAAGAAAGTTTTGATGTCCTCTAAATGATAGAAACCACAACTATTACAAACAAAAAAAAACTATTGTAAACATCCCATTCTTGATGCATACAAGTTGAAGATTGTCAAGATTTATTTGAGAAAGGTGAAAATAAACCAAATTTCACAATAGACATTTTGGAGGTTGCTTTGGTGGTACTACCAACATAGATTTTCAAGCTCATTATTGGTCGAAAGAAACAACTTGTTCATAAGGTGGAGTTAAAAAAGTTATCCTTATAAGGATGGTTCTGCTTTTGAGAATAACAAAGAAAGTTAAGATGGTTTAGTAGAGAAGGAAAAATTTGGAGATGAAAATGAAATAAAAGGAGAAAGTGAACGGTACCCACCAACACATTGAGCTATTTTTTCCATGTCATATTTAGCTTGCATTGCTATCTCCATATGAAAATTAACCTATAGCCAAGTTCCTTTCTACATATGTATTTTCCTTTAGTAAGTGCTTCCTATTTTCATCACTTCTTGAGCACACACTATATATATATATATATATATATATATATATATATATATATATATATATATATATATATATATATATATATATGTTGTGACAATTTTTGGGTAGGCATGGTGGACTAATGAGGAACACCTTGAGCATAGAAAATATTTTATTATTTGAATATGCATGTATGTGTGTATGATGTGAATGGGCATATATTTGAACTGGATGAAGGTTGTGTCTACACCACTTGATAGTAGAGTGCATTGATTGTAAATACAATGAATTCAAATTACATAAACTAGTCCTGAATCAAATTGGAGGACATTGAATTTAGTTTCACAAAAGATTAGTGTTGAGACGTCATAAACCCACAATTTATGTATCACATGATGAAGATGAGTAGTAGGAAATAGTGACCAATAAGATATTTTTGATTTCATGGTAAAGTGTTATCCTTATGATAATTTTCTAAGTAATTGAAAAAGAAATAAATGTAGGAAATACACCACTTGAAACATTTCTTTAAAAAATGCGTATTTCCCACATTAATTGGAAACAAATGCATAAGAGTTTAGAATGATTTCAGATCCGTTCAATGTTGGGTAGCAGGATGGATATTCCTCGCCTTCATTTTTCATCATGTTTTGTTTGTATTACTTTCATGAAATATGGAGTTTAATAATGGTGTAATAAATGATAAAGAAGGTTTAGATGGTGCAACATAGAAGGAAAAAACTAGAATGTAAGTGAAATAGAAGGAGAAGGTGAACCATACCCACTAGGGATTTGGGAATTTTTTTACCTCCAAGATTTACCTTGCATTGAATTCTCCATATGGTAACTCACTTAGAGCCAAGTCCCCTTAGTAAGTGCTTCCTATTTTCTTCACTTCTCGAGCATATAGAAAATATATTTGGTGTGAAAAGTGTCAGGGAGGCATGGTGAACTAATGAAGAATGCCTCTAGCATAAAAAATAGTTTACCACTGGAACATGCATGTATGCTTTTATGATGTGAATGAACAAATATTTTAATTGGATGGGACTTGTTTATGCACCAATGGATAGTAGAGTGCATGTATTCTAGAGGAAGTGAACTCAAATTACACAAACAAATAACAAACCAAATCTAAAGAAATTAAATTTATTTATGCAAAAACTCTCTCTTGACAAAATGGATAGGCCATAGGACAACTATTTACGGATCGTATTATACTATCAAAGTAGGTTTCAAAGAGTTGGAGAGAACCTGCATGGTAAACACATACAATCAATACCAAAGTAGTGGACAATAATTTCTTCCATGCCTACAAAGAAGTAGAGAACCAACAATGGTGGGGAGTGCTCATGAGAACATGACAAAGAAATACCATGAGGTTATATTTGATTAGTTGGAGCATAGAATTTTGACATTGATAGAATTAGTAATAGGACTATTGGTGAAGTAATATAGGGAAGCAAACTCACTAGAATATAAGCACATGAAGAAGATAAGGCTCATTGAGAAGATCCCACAAAACATATTTATTTTCTTCAACTTCCCATATTGCTTTCAAAGTTGAAGAAAAACTTGAGATACCCATGTATGATGGAAAAATTAATGCTAATATCTTTTATATATGGTTGAAACAATTGGAAGTTTACTTTGGTATTTATCAAATTTAAGAAACACAAAAAATTTTCTTTTCCCATTTGAAGATGACTAGACATTCTCGACTATGGTGGGAGAGTTATGTGGGTGCACTTAGGATACCAAAAAATACCATGGTTATGAAATGAGAGGAATTCAAAGAATTATTGAAGTACACCATAAAATCATGAACACCATAAATTATAGGTTACGAACACCATAAAATCATGAATTTGTAGTACCTTTAGAAAGAGTAGGGACAAGGAGTGCAAGAATACACTTTCGAATCCAAGAGGCAGGCCACCATGTTGGGTATATCTCTCGAAGAGTTTGAAGTAGTGGTGAAGTACCTTGTAAGAATTTATCCATATATGAAGACAATTGTAGGTTTATGGTGCAAAAAACATAGTCTAGGAAAGTAAGAAAGATCTCTATATTGAGTTAGATTCCCATAAACCATATGATCCAAGAAGAAATGATCAAGAGAAGAGACAAGAAGATGGTAGACACATCTGAAAAAAAGAGGGTGCAAAATAGTTATTGCAAACATTGTGGTGTGGATAGGCACATGAACTATAATTGTTGGAAACTTCATTGAAAATTACATCCAAAGTGACAAAAGTCTAAGGGGAAAGAAAAGGAAACCACCCATACAAAAGTATTGGTAGAAATCACCTCTCGTATAGGTAAAGTCATAGTCTTCACCACAATGAAACAACCAAATGTGAGTGGATATTAACAAGAACTATTCTGAATCAAAGTTTAGGTGAAGAAGCCAAAGGTGAATGCTTTTTTTACAAGGGTTCTCGATGTAATTTGGTTTCTGAAAAATTAGTTGATAATCTTGGTATAGAAACCTAACACCTAGTGCAACCAAGTTCACTAGTATGGTTGTATGGGAAAACTATTGTGAGAATCACTACGAGATATAAAATCAAGTTTTTCAATAGTGCAAGTTATATTGATGAAGTAGAATGCTAAGTTTAACCATCACATGCATCTGGAGTAAATTTGGTATCTCGTACCTTTTGGATAGGGATGAAACCTTCTACAAAAAAGAAAACAAGTACTAGTTGATTAAGCATGGCAAGGCCTAACTTGTCAAAGAACCCCAAGAGAGAGAGAATCACTTCTCTAGTAATAAAATAGGGGCAAACAAGAGCCTTCATTAGCAATGGAATGTTGAACACGAAGAGACAAATGAGGACCTGTGCTTCCATCTCCTTAATGGTCCATAGTTTGGGGACCAAAGGTCGTGTTTGTGAAACCTTGTTATGAATTTTGTAATAAGAGTTCCTTTATTTCTTTTATTTTTGGTATTTTAAAAAAAATTGGAAGGCTAAATAATCATTGTCATGGTTGATCTTCCAAAGAAAACCCATTAAAATAAATGAAGGTTGTAGTGAATACATCAATGAAGGGATATTCAAGAAGACCTTGGTCATGAGAAAAAATGAGAGCTCAAAGAGGGAAACCTTCTTAAAGGAGTCAAGGAGTGTGTGTACTATGGGCAAAGGTTCCTTTAATCCATTGTCATTTGTAGCTTTTTATTATTATTATCATTGAGTAACAATACAGATCATTGTATATCTCACCCCTCTATATTTCTCTCCTAATCTTAATAAAATGCCCAATAAGTGTTGAACTCTATGTGTAATTGTTTCAATCTCTTGACTATCATAGGTTCGTTGAACTCTTATCTTTATTACACACTTTGCGCAGAGATGTTTTTTTTTTTCTTGTTCGAATAGTATCAATGTAGTGTCTATGTGGATTAATGTTGAACAATTGTATGCTACAAAAAAGAAATCATATAATTCAACATTGGTTGATATTGAGCCTTGTCCATCCACCCACAACCCCACATGAATAAGAGCAACTTAGGCTAGAATTGAAACCTCTCATAAATGAATAGTAATGTTTCTAAGGAGAACTCCAACACCCACTCATCGGACGCTCTAATCGACGTAATTATTTCGAACCAATAGCACCTATTGCTACTCGAATTAGGACTATGCCAGATAGAAATTTATTTTAAAACATACTCATTACATGGGATGAGAGTTTGTATAAGAGTACACGGAGAAAACAAAGAAGGGGAAATTTAGAAAAGTAGAAGCTAGAAAATACTAATGTTTTAGGGAAATCTCTCTCGTTTAGAAGAAAGTTTTGATGTCCTCTAAATGATAGAGGACAAAAGGATAGAAAACATCCCATTCCTGATGCATGCAAGTTGAAGATTGTTGAGATTTTATTGAGAAAGGTGAAAAGAAATGAAAATTCACAATCAACATTTTGGAAGTTGTTTTGGTGGTACTACCAACATCGATTTTCAAGTTCATTATTGGTGAGAAGAAACAACTTGTTCATAAGGTGGAGTAAAAAAGTTGTTCGATAAGGATGGTTCTCCTTTTGAAAATAACAAAGAAAGTTAAGACGGTATAGTAGAAAAAGAAAAAATTGGAGATGAAAATGAAATAAAAGGAGAAGGTGAACCATACCCACCAAGGCATTGAGCTTTCTTTTCCATGTCATATTTATCTTGCATTAATATCTCCATATGGAAATTCACCTATAGCCAAGTTCCTTTTTAGCTATGTGTTTTCCCTTAGTAAGTGCTTCCTATTTGCCTCACTTCTTGAGCACACAATATATATGAACATAGATGATTTTATTGGCTAAATTTCGCAAATGGGCTAATTTTCCCATAAAAAGATTCACCATTTTCTTTTTTTCCTAAAAACGATTCACCTAAATTCCATAGAATAAATTTATTTTACCTTAAAAATAACCAAAAAATTATAGAAACTATATAAGATACTTAGAAATTTGAATATTTTTACAAAACTATCGCCAAACATTTTACATTTTGCATATTAAGGACTAGTAAGATTAGCCTATGTTTTGTACATTTCAATATAAATTTCCATCCTTAAAATCATCCCTAGTTGTGAAAAGTGTTGGGCATGCATGATGCGCTAATTAGGAACACCTCCATCATAGAAAATATTTCATTATTAGAATATGCATGCATGTTTGTATGATGTGAATGGGCATAGATTTGAATTAGATGAGGATTGTGTGTGCACAAATTGATAGTAGAGTGCATTGAATGTAATGGAAATGAATTCAAATTACATAAACAAGTAGTGAACCAAATTAGAAGACATTGGATTTATTTTCACAAAATACTAGTGTTGATATACCATAGATCCACAATTTATGTATCACATGATGAAGATGAGTACTAGGAAATAGTGACCAATAAGATATTTTTGATTTCATGGTAAAGTGTTATCCTTATCATGGTATTTCCAAGTTACTTAAAAAGAACTGAATGTAGGAAATACACCAATTGAAACCTTTCCTTAAAAAATGAAGGAATTTCTCCAAAAGGTAGACACACCACTTGGAAGTTTCCAACACTTTGTGGGGAGGTGTACATAAAAATAAGACATAAACCCCCTTCAAGTGTTTCATTTGAAATAGACATATTTCTTTAGTGATTTCCACTTACAAGAGTAGTTGTAAGAATAATGATAAACTACATCTCTTAGTAAAAGGGATGGATAATCTAGGGGTGGAAGTTGTTGGAGGGATTCCTAGAGGAAAACTAGTAGGTTTCTATGCTTGGGGTCTTGGTCAAGTACCAAACAACTAGGTTGAAGCATATGCATTTTTTTTGTGGCAATCTTTTACAACAATAAGCCAAGGTCAAGTTCTTGACATTCATAGGGGATTTCATGGTTGTTATCAAATAAATATTAGGAAAAATTACATTCATGGATAGTAAACTAATAATCACCATTGCTTAGATAAAAAAAATAAGTAAGTTTCGTCCATAAATCCTCATATTACCATGTGAAGTGAGGCTTGACTCCTGTAGCATACCGATGAGCTAATCATTGGGGTGTATATGCAAATGGGAGCACCATTGTTGTTTTATCCCCTAATTGTTTGATATGGAATGGCCAATTAATCATTCGACTCACACATGCGCCACACATCATTTCATTCACATCAAAATGAGTATCCAATGTGTGAAATTAACATCTCTCCAGGAAATGAAGGCCTTTGGCCTTGGCTTGAAATATTTTTTCCTTTGTGGGATAGTGGAGAATTCAAACACTCGAATTAGTGACACCTGAATTAGGCACATAGGTGATGGTTGCAATTTTTCTATTTGAAGAATCTTTCACATGAAGGTGGCAATGGTAGAAATTATGGATTATGGTGATGGTGAATTTATATTTCTTAGTGGGAAGCTCTATCATTTCTATGGTCTTCTTCTGCTATGTTTGCTCATTCCTAGGATTGTTTCAATTGGATCATATTGTGAAGAAAGTTTAGGCCCTAGTCTATATTTTGGGCTACTTGTTTGTTGTGGTTGTAAATTTAGGATTTGGAGATTCTTTCATAGGAAGTTGGTGTTGATTAAAGGTTGTGATTATGGTGATGGTAGTTGTTTCTCTTTTAGTAGGAAATTTTCTCTCACTAGGTATTGTTTCACTTTTAATTTCGTTTTCCTTGTTTGTTTGTTCATCCCTAAGGTTGTTTCCATTTCACAATGAATAAAACTTGGGATATGGGATTTATTTTTTCTCTAAGTTTAAGAAGAGCGGATGGTTTCTAGAGGCCTCTTAGGCATCTTCCCTCTTGAGCATGACATATAATTTTTCTTTGGTTCTACCATTTCTTATTTTCCTTAGTTAGGAGAGACATTCTATAATTCAGAGGAATTATGAGAATGCATGAAGAGAATATATAGTCCAACAAGAGCTCATTGTTCTCAATGAAAATAAAGGTGCACTAAAATGAGCACCATTTCATCTCTTAGCACACCATTTCATCTCTTAGCAATGCAATATCATGAGCTTACCGGTACATCAAAAAGAGAGGATCTACCAACATCTTATAAGTTTAATATAATATGTTGTGGAATTTTTCTCTAAATATTAAAAAAGACTCATTTTCGAGGTGTCAAACAACAAGGTAACTCACAATTCTACTTAGGATAATATGAAAGAGGACAAAATGGTTCATCATAGGAGAACTATCCCATATTATAGGATAGCCAACCAGAAACAAAAAGTAACCATGTTTTCCATTAATATTTATGTTTTTCAAAATTACTAGAATGCTAGGTGTTTTTGTCAAACAAACTTCATACAAGAATACTCTAAATCTATACTATAGAGTATGTTGTGAACTTTTTCTTGTAGCAACAAAGAATTATTTATTTGTTTTTTCAAAGTAATGGAAAATACTATGTACTTTTTTTTAACTTAGATATAGTCCTTAAAAAAGAAGACATGAATCGTTTGAAAAGAAAGAGATATAGTACATAACAAATTTTATTATAAGGTTTTTAACCGGCCTTAAAAACCATTGCATAGTTCATATAAGTGAAAAGCATCCTAATTTTCATTTAGTTGAATTGGCAAACATAAAATTACAAAAGGGTTGGTGGAACAATCAGTTAATTCACATAATTCAATCACAAACAATCAATTTAATTCACATAATTCAATCACAAACAATCAATTTAATTCACATAATTCAATCACAAACAATCAACTTTTATAACAGAATACCTCAAAACATTGAATCAAATTCATTAAATTTTCAATGTGCCAACCAATTAGCAAAATGCATTAATTACAAGAACTTACCAGACAGTAACATAATTTTATAAAACAATAAAATACTTTTGCAGTATCAATCAATAACTTTAAAAAACAAACCCTTTCCTCCGATAACCATATTGGTCAGCACCTTTGAAACATTATAGAACGAGAAAGCATATACCCAGAAAAAAGTTTTACTTCTGTAAGTTGAAGTTCCCTAAGTGATCATGACAATATAGGTGCGCCCTCCTTCAAAACTGGAAAATTGAACTGTTTATTGGCTACATGGGAATTGAAATAGTTCTCGGGCTAAGTTGAAGATCCAAAATGGAAAATCGAATTGTTAATGGACTACATGAAAATTGAAATAGTGTTTGTTGGAGATCCAAAGTGGAAAATCAAAATGTTCATGGACTAGATGGGAATTGAAACAGTGCTTGCCTAAGATGGGAATTGAAACAGTGCTTGCCTAAGTTGAAGATTCGGGACAATTGTTAAACAAAACATTACATTATGCTAAGCAAGATAAAACAAGCAGCATTGCAACTCCGAACAGAATTTCTGCAGTGGCGATTACAATAAATGCACGCATAAAGATACTAGCGAAAAGTACGATTAACACCACCTTATATCATGTGGGCAGATAAAATAAAAGCACAAGCACAGTAATTCTGAAAGAATTTATTTAATCCCATTTAATGTGCATGCTCTTACACGATAGACTTCATATAATGAACATATCTGATCCCAGGGTATGGGACTGTGACTAAATCCCCAGGCTTCAATAGCCATTATCTGCAGGTCCTAGTTTGTATTCCGAGGGGTGACAATTCAAA
>ML791538.1:309625-319782 GCA_009831015.1 Picea engelmannii
CAATGGAGCTGCAAATACCTAACAAAGGAGCGATACCTCTAATATAAATAAACTATCTCTATCTCTTCCATTCACACAGCTAACTCTATCTCTCTGACCCGCCATAAACTATGAACCCCAAAACCTCGTCCATTAACACCACAACTGCACCCTGCTTTCTCTCTATGAGAGGTTGTCCCTGATATCTCATCAAGGAAGCTGACCGTGCCCTATTACCAAGCTTCTCGCAGAATAGATTATTGGTTGGAACGGGCAAACTACATCGGAAAAATGGATTTGCAGAGTGATTACTTGATAGGATGGTCAACACAAATGACAGATGACAAGTACTTGTTCAAAAAAGTAATGGATTACATTATTTATGCCGCAAGCACACTTCAGAATACCAAGGTATGGTTTGTTTTTAAAGATAGGTATTGTTTTCATTTTTTCAATGCTCTTTTCGATCCTTTTTTTTTTTCATGCTCACGAAAGATAAAAATAGTCTGATCAAAGCTTTTTGCCCAGAAGTGAAGACAATATATTTTAAAATATATAAAAATGCAAATTTCAATCTAACCTTTAACCTTTCTCTATCTTTATATGTAGCAAATATTTTTACCTGGAAAGGCGTACATCTATTGATAATGAGTGTAATTAATCACCTTTTAATCTAAAATTCTAATCTGATGACTAACAATTGAAGATGCTGACATATTCTTAGTAGTCCTCCCAAATCAATAAATGTGATTTCCTCTTTATAACTTACTTGTATTTTTTAATGCATCCGTTAACTTGTTTACTTTCTAACATTTACCTAATCATATTAAGAAATTACTGTAGTACTTTTTGACATTTACCTAATCATATTAAGAAATTACTGTAGCACTATATGATTGACAAGTTTAAATGATTAAACTTTGGGATTATCACTTTTGGATTTGCTCAACTGTAGACACTCATTTTTTGGTTGTGAGTTGTGCATTTCATTTTCTGTTGGAGCCTTTCATTTTCTTGTTGTCCGTACATTTCATTTTCTGGCTATCAGTTGTGTCCTTGCGTTTATGGCGGAGGGTGGAAGACTATAACAGTGTGGTGGGGAAGGCCATTGTTGCGGAGGAAGCTTTGACATCGCCTTTCGAAGTTCATCAGCCACGGTTTTGAGTGGCTGTGCTAGTGGTTGTGGATTGTGAAAGTCTAAAGGTTTCGGTTGCTTCAGAAAAGGAAAGATGGATTCACATCTCTCCACTTTGTAACAAAACTTTAATCTTTGTTAATCACTCAAAGTGGTAATCAGCTAGCCATCTTACTAAATTTTAAATATGATTAAGTAAAAGTTAAGAAATAAACATGTAAACAGATGTCTTTATAATAGTAAGGAAATTAGTGGTTGAAATCACTAACAGATGTCTTTATAATACTAAGAATATTCCATCAATATTTAATTTTGTCCATACAAAACTAATTAATCACTAAAAATTTATTAAATATACCAATTATCAATAAATATACACCTTTCCACTTAATTAACTAATATATATATATATATCCGGTAACATAAAAACTTTTAAAAATATAATGATATTCCTTTCTCTGTTACGTTCCACTACAACAACGCTTTGCACTACACCGTGTAATGAAAGCTCAACCCTATACGTCTTCTAGTTCATCCTGAATTGTAAGTTTATGGACATATATAAAAGAGGAATCATGTTTCTTATTTAATCATGATTCTTATTTAAAGTTTATGGACATATATAAAAGAGGAATCAAGTTTCTTATTTAATCATGATGCTTATTTAATCTCTTGCTCAATTATAAAAGACTGAATATCCATCGGACGGGCAATACACTTCCAAAAGTGATTGTATGTCGCATGCTGCATCTCTAAAACTATCCGATATCAGAGCTGACTGAATCAAGTTATTATATTTGAAAGCATGGCCTAGAATTCTGTAGGCAGGGAGTCTGGCAGGTGACATAGACAACCTGGCAGACGTGGTATTTGAGCTTCTTGGCTCCCAGGTCTTTCCAGAAGGGCAACGCGGGGTTGGACTTGGGATTATTTTCGAGAAAAGAGGCCGATTCCACGCTATCCCATACTCCTAACCCTATTATCTTCGTCCCGTCAAGGGAGTCATAGAAGGAGTACGATAATATGCCTTTCAGCCCAGCGAAGTATGACTTGAGTACGGCGAGGCAGCAGTATGAAAGCACATCCTGTTTCTTCCAGTTCGGTATGTACATTCTGCGTAGGCTCACGATGTCGCTCAGCGATAACTGCCCATAGGGAACGCCTCTGCCGATTTCCTGTGAACTCTGCCGGAACCAACCCGAGTCCACTATTTTGACGGCCGAATCCATCCCCTTTGTGAAAGCCGCTGCCTGATCACACAACAAAATCAATGGGCAGGCCGATTGTTAGCTGTGCCCAATCTGCTTTTCCGATAACATTGTTATAGGCAGGAAAGGAAAACTAACCTACCTCTGGCAAATTTAACATCGCTCTATTATCTGCTTCCGATTCCCCATTCAACACTGCAAAGAATGCGGCCTGCACGGGCAGATGATCGTAAATAAGAGAAGTAAAAAATTTGGAAATAAGATGGAGATTAGATATCATGCATATATACCCATGAATGTTGGAGGCTTTTGAGAATGGCCACTTTGATATTACTTCGTTTCTCCAGCAGAGCGGCCACTCTGGCCATGTGGGCGATTGCATGATGAATGTCGCAGCCATCCTGAGGCTCATAGATGCCGAATGAAACCCACCTTAAGCTTTGGCTTTGCTCTGGTTGATTGGAGGAAGAGGATATCATTTTGTTCGGTTTCTCCGTCTCCATAGATGACATGATTAAGCACACTAGAGAAAACGGGCGATATGGCGTGTCCAGACCCGATAAGGCAAGGAATGGAGGTTTCCTTCCACGCGTTTAAAACATCCGTTCCATTATGGAATGTAACACATAATCGCCATATCCAACACACGGTTTCGTCCAACGTCTGAAAACATCGACCACTATGTGGCTTGCTTGTTTCAACAAATTCCAATTTGAGAGACATTAATTTCTTGGAGAAGTATGAGGCAGCATGCTTAGCGTCCCACGCAGATATGTCGAAAGATAGCCTCAGAAGCAAGTGCATCGAGCCAAGCCTCTTTTCTAAAAAGATGGGTAGAAGATTATCGTGTATAACGCTCCTTTCTAATAAATATGCATAGGGAATCAAAAGGCTACGGCTCTATTCCCACGTAAGACTTTTATTGGGAACATATCCATAAGAGTTCAGACATCAGACATTTTCCAAACGCGTTCAGGAAGCGATTGTAATTTTCCATCGTGTTTTATTTGTGTTACCTTCGTGAAAATATGGAGTTTAACAATGGCGTAACAAATGATGACAAAAATCCACGACTATATGATCCAGAACATAGTCCTACAATTATGGTCTGGCAGAAATAAATGAGAATCACTCCGGTCTTCATCATATAATTGAAATTACTTAGGTCATATTATTTAGGCTAGTTGTATTTCACAATTCACTCTTTTAAATATAATAAATATAAAAATGGCTATTTATTCACTATCACATAGTTTATAGTTTGTTTTAAAGAAATTTCAGATTTTTAAAAATATACAATTTTGTAATAATGGTTATTTATTTTAGTTTTAGTGTAATTTAGAAAAATTGAAAAATATAATTTTGTTTACAATTATTTTTTATTAATTTATTTTCTATTATAAAGTACACTTATTATTTAGGTGATTTTTGTGTAGAATTCACTAGTTTAAATAAAATAATGGTTTTTTATTCATTATCACATATTTTTAGAGTAATTTTAAAATTTGAAAAATATAATTGTGTTAAATTATTTTTTATTAATTTATTTTATTACATTATATTGACTTAGTTTTATAATAACTTTATAGATAACATGATTCCCATAAGGGTGATTTATAAAGTGTAATAATTTTAAATTTAAAAATATATGATTCTAATAATAATAATAATCTATTTTTAAGGTCTACGAAGGTATACATACCCTACTCCCTTTTGATTTGAACTTGTGACTTCTTAAGAGGAAACACATGTTCTTAACCATCAGATCCACTCAGCCTAGTTTTCTGCTTGCAATTCATTTTTCTAAATAAAATAATGGTTAATTTATTTTCTGTTATATAATTTCATTTAAATTTAAAAATTTCAAATAGTGGTTTGCATGAAATTCACTCTTCTAAATAAATAATGGTTAATTTATTCTCTATTACATAATTTGATTTAAATTGAAAAACAGTGTTTTGCCGTGTGTCATTTACTCTTGTAAACAAAACTGTAGTTAATTTATTCTCTATTAGATAATTTCGTTTAAATTTACAATGTATGATTCTATGCGTCATTTACCTTTTTAAATACAACAATTATTATATTTTCCCTATCATTATATTTTTTATTACATAATTTTATTTAAATTTACAAATATATGATTCTATCTGTCATTTACTTTTTTAAATATAACAACGATCACTTTTTTCCTATCATTAAGTTATTTATGGTCAAAGTTTTATGGTATTTAAATACAACAATTGTTATATTTTTCCTATCATTATATTTTTTATTACATAATTTTATTTAAATTTACAAATATATGATTCTATCTGTCATTTACATTTTTAAATATAACAACGATCACTTTTTTCCTATCATTAAGTTATTTATGGTCATAGTTTTATGGTAACTTCAAATCTAAAAATACAAGCTTGGGTTATTTAAATTTAATTTAGAAATATATGATTCTATGTGTCATTTACTCTTTTTTTCTATCATTAAATTATTTATTGGCATAGCTTAATAGTAACTTCAAATCTAAAAATACAAGCTTTCAATAAGCTGTAATAAATCTAAAAATACAAACTTTGAATAAGTTATAATATATAAACATAGTTTTTAAATATGATGAGATAATCATGGTTAATTTTTCATACACACAATTTGGTATCTGACCATGATTTTAAAAACAGATTATTATTATTATTATTTTGTCTTGAGAAAGAGCGATAAAATAACCTGGAGATCACACTCAGGTTTCGAACCGGTGACTTTAACATCACAGAGTGGCTTAACAACACACTCGAGACTGTCCTACACCTCGAAGACTCTTATTATTATTATTATTATTTTGATCTAATAACCTAAAATTATTAATATAAATATAAATAAGTATTAAAAATATTAAATATTTTATGTTTTATTAAAACTTAACAAAAATTTATAGGTTGGTTTCTTTCATATTTATATATTTTTATTTTAAATTTAGAAATATTGGAGATAATGCTTCCATTAATGTTGTGTGCTATGTTTGGATTTGGTTAGAATATGTTGGAGGTTGTTAAGAGATTCTCTCAACAATTATCTCTATGTTTGAAGATAGTTGGATTTGATTCCAACTTTATATAAGTGTTGTAATTGTGCAGAAAGGTAAGGTAATAGAAATTATTATTTGTGTGTATAATATTGTGATATCTTAGACTATCAAATTTCCAATCTAGTATTAGAGTTGATTTGGCTTAACTCCCTCACAAGAGTGCCATGAAGATGTGAGAGCCATGATAAACAAACTTTTGTAAATAGGTTACCATAGGAGAGTGGATTGTGTTGTTTGCTTGTTAAAGTGTTGAATTATTTTTTAGTTTCTCCGTGTGAGTATTTTTGTGTGAAGACGAACAACAAAGGAGAATTCATTGAGGCCCTGTGGAATATTCATTTCTATGGCATTTTTTTTTATCTCCTAACCCATCATCGATCCATAGTCCATCCCAATTTCTTTTGGATTATCATCTCAGTGCAGGATCTCTCTCTCAGTTTTGTACAATTCCATCGTAAATCTTGAATATGATTGTTTGTTCAAGATTCTCTTGATTGGAGATTCGAATTCATTCGAAGTGAAGGCATTGGACTTTGAGAATGGAAATCCGTGCAATTGTCATTGCTTGAGTTTGAATCACTCTCATTTATATTATTCTCTGCAAAGGGTTTTTCTAGGAGCACCTACACCACGTCATTTTGGGGTTATGATGTATTTGTCCCAAGTTCAGTGAGTTATAACTTCTTAAAAGATCCTACGAGCTTGTGCAAAGGAATTATTCCCTTTGCATTGGAGCTCGTGAGTCTGCTACGTTGAGATTGCCACTTGCACTAGTAGTCATTCTGCAACAAAGAGCTACAATTTTATAGCCATCGTTTTACAGTGAGGAGATCTGACGTATTGTATGCTCAAGCGTTGTAATTTGTTACCCACTTGCAGGATGTGCAAAGAGAAGGCTTCCTGCAATCTTTGTCCGAGTAAAGACATTGTATAAACTGCCACAATGCTCCTGCTCTAGCACAAGTCTTTTGTTTTATTTATAAGTCTACATATTTGTGGTGTGATGTGTTTACAATAGGTTTGTAAAATTCATATGAAGCAGAACCAATCAAGAACAAAGTAATGTAATCCGAATTAGCAGTTCTTTAAGTTCTTCGGTTCCGAGAGAACATATTACTGATTCCATTAAATCTACATTTTGTTATATGCTAGTGGATCTTGTTGTGCTTTGGGTTCAAGATCGCCAGTTACAGGTTCTCCTTGTGTATATTGTTGTAGATGTGTTTAAAGAAGGTCAGTTGTATAATTGACTACAGAAAATATCGAGTAATTAGACCATTGTCCTATATAACTGTCGAAATTTGATCTTAGGGGGAATTCCACAAATGGTAGTGTATCCATAGGATAATTCAGTATCAAGATTGTCCTTCAGGAAGTCGAGAAGCATCAATTCTACAAATTTGTTAATGATGATGAGAAACATTGTTATCTTAAATGAGTTGAAAGGGAAGCTCAAAGATATGGAGAAGAAAGAGTGTATACTGGAAGATTTCATAGTAGGAGTGTTGATGAAGACCAGTTAGACAAAGAAAGACAATGGTTAATATTGTAATTTGTTATTGAGTATTGTAAGTTTTTGTAATGTATGCATTAAGATGGGTTGTTGGAGATAATGCTTCCATTAATGTTGTGTGCTATGTTTGGATTTGGTTAGAATCTGTTGGAGATTTGTTGGAGGTTGATGAGAGATTCTCTCAACAACTATCTCTATGTTTGGATATAGTTGGATTTCATTCCAAGCAGAAATGTAACGTAATAGAAATGATTATTTGTGTATAATATTGTGATATGTCTAGCTATCAAATTTCCAATTAGAAATATAAATTTATATGATGATGATGAATCGCTCTATGAGACCTTAAGAGGATAAGGGATTACTTGCAATTCTTTAGAATTTTATAACTTTGCTAGAAAATCATAAGAGAAGCTTTCCAATATCAACGTAGTTTTGTTGAGTTACAAACTTAGGAAGGTTGGTAGTATGAAACATATTTTGAAATTGAGACATAATATGGGTATAAGCTCGACAATCTAAAAGAATGTGTTTTTCATATTCAACCTTCTTAGTGTAACAAAGGTACACCCTCTTTCATTCGATGTCGTTTTAGGAATTGACCAATGCCTAGTTTCAGTATGGTTCTCCTGAGGATTTGTTCTTATCTTAACAATGCTTATTTTTTAAACAAAGATATAATTTTGATGACATCCTTATAATAACTTAATTTTATTTTTTCCTCCAACTCTTTATCACACCACAATTTATCCTTAAATTTAGATTTGATGATATTTTTTATAGCATCGTTATTTTGCAAAATCTTTATCGCATCCTTAAATCTTATTTGAGTTGATGGTTGTTATGAATGGATTTTGAAGCAATTTTAGGAAGCCTCTTGTCTTCCATGTTGTTTAGATTTTTCTTATAGATTAGGTATCTAGTCATAGTTGTGCTCTCAATGGAGGGGAGGCTTGCCTTTAAGAGGAGGATGGGATAGGGCGTATTTCCTTTAATTTTGAGATTATGGGATTTTAAATTATTTTTTATTTGCTCTATCTTTCTCCAAGATTCACTAGAAATATTACATCCCTTCACATCCATAAAGAATGGCATGCTTAACAAGAGTCTCAAAGATCCGTTGATTTACAATTGTTTTCAAGCCCATAATAAGCTTCCCATCCCCCAATAATCCTTTTCTCAATGCTATAATTCCACTTGAGCTTGTGGTGAATATATATTCCAAGATATTTGTGGGTGAAATCATGAAGGTGGGTTACACTTTTGCTTGTTTTATGAGAAAAAAAACTGTATTTTCACAAGTTATTCAACTTCTGACATATAAAAGTATTTTTTTTATTTAGAATTTCACTTTACAATAAAAACAAAACTTGTGAAGAATTGTGTTAGCTTTCCAATGACTATTTTTCAATTTTTTTTAATCACGATTTGATATGTCAATTTGACAATTGTTTAACAGTATGTTTCTTAAACATGAAATGAATGATAATGAGTTACTTATTTCTACAACAATGTATATATTATTAAACTTATGTTTTGAAGAAACAAAATATACTGCAACAATCTACAGAGACTCTATTTTATTATGACTATTATTTGAATTTAACAAATGAATATTATAATTTCTAGAATATTTTGAAGTTGACCAAGATGAAAACGTTGCAGAGTTGAAATACATGTTTTTCTACACCTTGTATCTATCTTAATTTTTACTTAAAACTAAAATTTAAATATACCCTTTTGAAAAGAACAGTTTAAGGATTATGAATAAATTTTTTTCAAATTTTTTCACTATATATTTTTTTAGATACCGATATTTCATTTCACCGAATCATAATGTCTGCTTAAAATATTATGTAGTGAGTTTTTCTAAAAATTAAATAAAATTAGATAAAAATAAAGAAAATGAAAACAAATTATACGAATTGAAAGTAGATTCAATTTTGGAAATGCTGGTGTCATTTTTGAAATCAAATTCTCAATGTTTGTAGGAGTCTGCAACCTCTGAAGTTTAGTTATGCTTGGGGCATTTCTCTGGTTTTGGTTTCCAGTTGCAATTTCTTGTTTTTGGCCAAAAATATATTTTGGCCGAAAAATTATTTTTTCGGCCGAAAGAGTAAAATCTAACGAAATTCGTCAAATTAGATGGTTTCCATATCTTTCGACCGAAAAACTAATTCTTTCGACCGAAAGACTGTGTAACGAATTCCGACCATCGGAAAATATGAAACAACACGTTGTTTAAGTTTTTTTAATGCTAAATTGTATAAATAGGATTGCAACTGAACAAATTTAACAGAATCCATCAAATTAACAATAAGATATGAGCTCAAGGATAAGGATTTCAAAGCACTTCTATTACTGATTGTCGCTATATTCTTTTCTTCTTTTCTTTATTCCCTCTGTTCCATAGGCTTAATCGAAGGATCAATATCGATACATGGTGGTTTTTTAAAACACTTAAACAAAGTTTCGAATCATCTTTTTGGGTTTTGTTGAATAAGGTAAATGATGTTTATTCAAGTTTTTATTGGAATAACAATTTATGGGTTGAAAGATAAATGTTGAGCATTTTTTCAAGGTGAAGTCTTTGTTGAACATATCTTTTATAGATAACTATAAAAGTCATGGGAAACAAAAGTTTACGCAAGAGAAAATATGATCGCACTCGAGATGATACTCGCCAAATCGAGTAAAGGAAAGAGATTTATCGAAGAAAGAAACAAGAACGTGCGAATATTGAAGAAATAAACGATGATAATGTCAATAGAGATTTTCGACAAGAAGAAGTTCAACTAGGTATGCATACATATATGATGATTAAGCACACAACAGACATTGGGACTGTATTCAGAAAGTACAAAATTCAAAGTATAGAATTCAAATTAAAAATATTGTAAATAATATAATTGATTGTAATTAGAATTGATGTTTTTCAAAAAACAGAAATAGATTTGTCTCATAATGTCGAAGAAGATGTTGAAACCGAAATTGAATCAAAAGACGAATCACCTATAGGTATGTGTACATAAATTTAGATTAATATAAGATGAACACTCAAGTATATATAATTTAGTGAATTTGTTTTCGGGTTATGTTTTTTAATATAAACTTTAAATTGAAATATGCAAGAGAATCTATCAACATTGATGATGAAATATTAGAAAATGTTGATACTGAAAAATTTGGAAAGAAAAAAGCTAAGCATTATATAAGATATCGAACTAAGAATATATATAA
>ML791538.1:320425-336946 GCA_009831015.1 Picea engelmannii
GTGGGGTGTTTGATTTGTTCCATTTACGGTGATTTTGTTTCATTTTGATGATATGCTATTGATTTTATGATATGTTGTTGACATGATCTGACATGGTGGTTGATGATGCAGGCTGACGATAGCTTGCCGACCAGACTCACATATGGAGTAAAGGGGCCACACACGAGTTCCAGAGAGATTGAGGGAGAGGTGTGGACAGCAGCCCTGCCATACCCTACTAGCACTCCCGCCGTGGCTCGAACTGTAGGTTAACGATTACCTAGTTCGAGAGGATCCACGATGCCGTGAGGGCAGACTGCGATAGTCCCTCACGATGATTCTAAGGGGCGCGCAATAAGGCGGGGGCCTTATTCCTTAGAGCCCTTAGTCTCCCACAAGATTCACCTAGCGGAGTGTTGACTCCAGGGGTTATAGAGTCTACCAATCCGTCAAGCCGGCAAGTGGCACCCTTGGAGCACGTGGTGCATCCTGAAGGGCACGTCGCGCAAAGAACTACAAGTCATCGAGTGGCACCCTTGGAGCACGTGGTGCGTCCTAAAGGGCACGTCGCACGACAGAAGCAATCAAGGCGAGTGGCACCCTTGGAGCATGTAGTGCGTCCTGAAGGGCACGTCGCTTTGAGGATGATGATGAGACAACCTAGATGACCCTGAGACCTTAGCACCTGATAAATTCTTAAAATGACCCCCCCTAATTAAATTGTCTCCCTGTTCAAGTCAAACCTAGATTAAAACATCTCTAAGATAAATTTGATTGGCCCTAAGAAAAAATGCTCCAAAAGTAAACCTAGGGCATAAACTAACACCCACCTAGGAGTTAATTAAAGACTTCTAAAAAGTAAAGGGGGTAAAAGTAATGAGGGGGTTAATTTAAGCAAAACCCTTGGTGTTTAATTTTAAAGGGGAATTAAAAAGTATTAAAGAAGGGAGTATAAAATTTAGGATTTCAAAAATAATAATAATAATAATAATATAAATATTTGTTTATATTTGAAAAGAATATTAAGCACATTTATCCTTTGGGGGTTTTAACAAAAAAAAAATTAATAGTAATAAATAATGGAAGGAGAGAAAGAAAAAGAAAAATAAAAATAAAAATAAAATAAAAATAAGGAAACTTAAAAATTGGAAAGTAGGAGACATAGGGAAAAAGCAAAAGGGGAATCAACATTTAAGTAACTACTAAATTTCAAAAACATCATTTTAGGAAAGTGAATAAAAGCATGAGAGGGGATCTAGGAACCCTAGGAGAAATTTAAGGAGCGATTTTGGGGGAGTGAGGGAATTTAGACTTTTAATTATTAAACATAAATTAATTAGTGGAGAACCCTAGGGATGAGTGACACTTGGACGGCGGAGATTGTTAGAGGTTTTGTCAATAAAAATTAATTAATTAATAATCAGGAAAGTAGGTGGGTCTCATTTTTCCTATAAAAAGACAGGGAAAGGAAGGAAAAGGGATGAACGGATAGCGTAACGTTACGCTGCCGAATTGTGGTTGACGGATTTTCTTGTGTGGAGTTGAGTGTATCTCAGTTGTGTTTTTGGAGTGGTAGCTCAGTCGTGGAGGCGAGCTGAGATGCTAGTCTCTCTCTGGTTCTTGTGTGGCCCCTTTGCGGCTCAGGGGGCTAAGGGGGAAGCAGAGTACCCCTAGCGTTTGGCTGGGAGGTACCGGTGAGCATTCAGCGGTCGGCAAGCAGGAGCGAGGCGGAGCGCGTGGACGGCCACTCGAGGACGAACTAAAGGGCAACGGTATGGTTCTTAGACTGGTAGAATATAATGCAACTGGATTGAAAGATGTAAATCTGCTTGGAATCGAAAAAGTATTCTGGATGAAATTTATATAATATTGTTGCGTTTTTAGTTTTCATAGATGCTAGATGGTTAGAGTTAAATTGTCATCATCTGGCGAATTCTAATTAGCGTTATTAATCTGAACCGTAAATTGCTTCTTTTTATTTCATCAACCTGGTCTGCGTTTTATTGTGGCGCGGGACTGTGTAAACCATTAATTAGGTAACCTTCAGAGTTCCTGCACCCAGGGTTTAAAAATTGTCTGAAAACGAAAATGAAAAACCCTGCACCTCGGTATTTTTGTAGTTGAACGGAAATTTAAATCCCTGCTTCTTCAGTTGACTTATTGCGCAAAAAATCTTAGAGTCACTGCACTGATTGGGTTAAATTTCATAAGCAGAACCAGAAATCCCGGCCTTCTCAACGGTAGATTGTTTGAAACAGTTGGGGCTTTTGCTTTACATCAATGTTGTAAATTTGTTGAGTGGCTTGTCCTTCAGTTCTTGTAAACTGCGTGGCGAATCATTTCGTCCTTGCTGTAAGCTCGTGGGCGAATGGTCATTCTTCCCTCGCGTTCGTTCTGGCTTCCCATGTGGGTTCCTGCGCCTGCTTGTTGGGGGTCTGCGTGGAGGTTAACCCTCCTTGCGTTACTCAAACCCGGACTGCGTCTTTATTGACCTTATCGCTGTTTTATTTTTCTTTTTCTCTCTTGAGTGACCTGCGTTATGTGTTTTGAGGGGCGTCCCTTGACCTGGGCATTTTATTCTATCCTATGCTACGTGTGTTCTATCGTTTTCATGGCCCAGTGCACTCTTATCACCGCGTTTTTTTTGGTGGGGCATTTTTATCACTGCGTGCCCAACTCTGCGTTGTACAGAGTGAGCATTTTTATTCTCCGCCCTGAGTTTTCTCAGCCCTGGTTCTGAAATCTTCATGAAAACACACGTCCTACGTGACCACTTCCTGGCAGTTCGTTGACTGCGCCTTCACCGTCGTTTGCTGTCGGGGACAATGCGATTTCCGAGGGGACTGTTTAAATTGCTTGCCAGCCATTTGAAGTTAATGCCATCTCCTTTGTGAACGCTCAATTAACAGTTGGTCATACCTCCTTAAGCTACAGAACTAACTTCTGAGACGAGCAACTGAAGAAATCCTCACATCAGTAACATCTAATCTGCTTTTGATCCCAATATAATTCTCAGCACAAGGATCTGTGGGTGTTTTTACCGTAAGCAGTCTTGGGAGAATAGTCGTCTTGTGTATCTTTAGAAATTTTTATTTCTTTTTATTATTTAGTGCGCCAAGGGACGTGTCGGAACCCTCCGGTTTAGCGTGATTCCTTCTGCCCTCAATCCATTGATGAAGGGGGTGACGGTTCTGCGCCTAATCCATAAGGGGCGCGCTGGTTTGTATTTTCTTTTATTTTTGTCAGGGGACTGGCTGTTTTCAAGCTGGAATGCACCTATACTGTTTTTATTGCAAGATTAATGTGTTGTCGGAACAATGAATGTTTAGGATAAGAAGCGCCCTTGTGTTATGGGTGAGACACCAGCAGTTGCTTCGCCTCTATTTGTAATTAACAATTTGCAGTTGTATTTCCTCTTTTTCATTTTAAAATGTTATCATTGCAGTTGCCCCTTTTAAATTTCGTCCTTAAAAGTTGTTGGTTTATAGATTGCTCCTTTCCACCTTGATGTACACGGTAAATTCAAGGTTGATGTCACCCAGCTAGATAATGCTGTGTCTAAATACTGCCTCATTTAATCAATTGCTGTCCTAATGGTTGGCATAGGAATTTTAACAGCTGGCATTTCCAATATTGCCCCTTTTGTTATAAACCACTTTTAAATTGTAATAATTCATAGACTTCCATCCTGAATTAGGACGCACGCTGTTGTTTTAATTGACATCCCTATGATTATGATGTAATGCTGCGCAGTGACATCCTTAAAATTATTTATTAAGCTAAATTTTGGTCGTTATCCATATAGGTAGATGGTCCTTTTTATACGTTACCTTTTTAAAAGTATTGGCATGTTAAGGATTCGTATGTTACAGATTTCCCTTCTAATTATGCGTATGATGCCATATCAAATGGATTGCCACCTTAAATTAGGATGTGACATATATATTGCCTTCCTTAGATTAATAGTTATCTTTGATTATCATCATTGAACCATGATAGTGGGCTTTTCAATTAGTGCCCCTTTTAGTTATTGTCTTGTAAACCTTGCTAGATTAGGATAGGGTTGCCATTCTAAATTTGATATAAAACGTTGTGTCCGAAGTACTGCCACCTACTTACGTTGTAGTTCTAGATATTGACACCCTAAATTAAGTGCTAGCTTTAACTATTGTCTTTGAAAAAAAAGGAACTGATGGTTATCATTCCAATTATGGCTCAATTTAATATTTTAATTTTTGTTATATTACCTTGGGAGGAATGTCATTCTAAATAGTGGTCATTTAATATAATTATCATTACCTAATGCCTTTAATATGTGATGGTGATGGTACATTTCCAACAGGAATCCTTTGGTTATTGAAGTAGTTAATATGAGATTAATATTGGTAGGCATTTAATATTTTAACTTTAAGGGAATGTGATTCTGAAGTGTCATCATATTAATATGGTTCTCCTTACCCTTTGCTTTTAAAATATGTGAGGTATTGTAATCTTTCAACATGAAGTTACTTGTGCATTGATATATTTAATTATGATATAAATATTAAGGTGATGTTAATTGCCTTGACATTAGGGACTAATAAACTAATTAGGATGGTACCCTTGTACCTTTAAGGTGGATATTTAGATGTGATAATTAACTATCTTTTATATGGGGTTCCTTATAAAACATTGTTTTAAGTGATGTCATATGAAATATGGAAATTGTTGTATTGTGTCTTTTAATAGGATGGTTATTGGTAGGTTCAATATGATGATAATTTTAAATTAGGAGAAGGAAATATTGTTTATAGAATCGCAATTGTAGTGAACGGCTAAATTAGGAATGGTGTTTTCCTACCTTATAAACTAGATGGAAAGGTTAGAGTTGAAGCTTATGACCTTTTTATTTCGTTGTTGTCATAATTAGAAAGGAGATGATGTGGTTATCTTGTGGTGACGTTGGTTTAGTCCCTCGACATTGTTGAGACATACTTAGTGGAATGCCGGAATTTATATGCATTAAATTACTCGGAGTTAGTATCGAGGGTTGATTTATTTAATAATGTTGAATTTGGGTTGTGGTCAG
Organism: Picea engelmannii; assembly: GCA_009831015.1. Lineage (NCBI taxonomy): Eukaryota > Viridiplantae > Streptophyta > Pinopsida > Pinales > Pinaceae > Picea > Picea engelmannii. Next base: position 325,473 of record ML791538.1, read on the forward strand.
AGTCCTCTTGTCGCGCGCCATTTGTAAGGGGTGTATTGTTCTCTTATTTACGTTGTTCCTAATTGTTTTTAGTTGGTTGCTTGGTGTGTTGTGTCGAGTGGGATGTAGACACCTCCATGTTCCTCAGAACAGTCGCCAGCCCTAAGACCTTAAATGGTTAAAGACGATGGGAAACCAGGCTTGAGCGTTGCTTATGTGTCTTGGAGGTCCTAACCTTGCAGGGTAGGATAGGCGGGAGGTCAGTCGTATTTAGCAGTCAGTTTTACCTTGTCGCTAAATGTTTGCGTTGTGCACCTTGCCTATGGTCTTATTTCGTTTGTACTTACTCGTCGTATGCTTTTGTCTTCTTGCGATGAACACCGTGGTCGCGTCTTGTTGGTTGTCAAGGGGCGACTTAGAGTCAAGTGTGTGGTTACTTCTACACGCGCGCACACACCTTAAACACAAAGAAAAAAAAAAAATTGCACCTATATACTAGAATGGTGGTCGTAACGAGGCGGTTCGTTACATATGGTATTAGAGCGGGTTCAACCCGCGACTTGGGATTCACTACAGGTTCCGTTGACATGATGGTATTGATTATTCTGTTGCTGATTGAGCTGTTTGCCTGTGTGCAGGTCATCATGGTTAGAGGACGCCGTGGAGGCAGACGACGGGGTGCTAGGGGAGGAGGCGCGACGCCTCCAGTAGCATCCACACCTGAGGGGTCTAACCCCCAGGGAGGTGAGCAGGTCCTTGGATAGGAGCAGATCGCAGTGGCCGATGTTGTGGGGATGATGAGATCTTTCCAGCGCATGTCTGAGGCGCTGATCAATAGATTAGACAGAGATGAGGCCAGGGCGCCATCACCTGTGGAGGTTCCACCGCGCTCATCGGCTGTTACTGGCAGTATTCACCGCGAACTCGAGAAGGTGAAATTTCCCGAGTTCTTTGGTGCCTCAGATGGCGCCGCCGCTGAGGCATGGTTGGAGAATATGGCGATGTGCTTCGCACTTCGTGACTATACCTCCAACATGAATGTCCGCATGGCGGTCTTCCAGCTAAAGGGGAGCGCTCTTCTATGGTGGAAGACGCTCCTGCCGCAACTAAACATGGCCGTTGAAGACGTGTCATGGGAACTGTTCGAGGAACGGTTCCGAGAGAGATATATTTCTGAGGAATTCATTGAGCGTCAGCTCAATGAGTTCAACACCTTATGACAGGGAGGTCGTACAGTGCCCGAGTACGAGGCACGTTTCATGGAGCTGCTCCGGTATGCTCCGCATATGAACACTGAGAAGCTCAAGGTCAACAGGTTCGTGTTTGGCCTTAATGGCAACCTGTATGCAAAGGTTAGGATTCTGATGCCTCAAACCTTGCACGACGCTGTCCAAAAGGCCCTCATAACAGAGGAGGAGCTTATCAATGGGGGTCAAACCAAGACTCTATCGAGACCTGCAGGGAAGGGTTCCGCTGGTACACCGCAACATCAGACACTGGCGAGACATTCGCCGGGATATTGTGGCTTCCAGAGGGGATCCACGTTCACTACACCTCGACGACCATTGCCTCAGCAACGGATGCCTTACCAAGGACCACAACAGCAGCAGCAGCGTCGCCCACAGCAACAACATATTAGACCTGTTCAGCAGAACAGACCAGGGTTTCAGGCCGGTGGGCAGTCATCTTCTACTTCGGGCACCAAGACTACTGGGTCGAAGAAGGGGTGTTGGACGTGTGGGGAGTCACACTACCAGCGCGACTGTCCTGTGGAGAGGACCAGGGCGTTCGGATCAGCCGGACCTACTACAGTGGGAGATATGGGCAAGGCCCATCGGATTTATGCAGCGGTGAATAACCGCCAGGCAGAGCACCAGTCGACTGTGCTTGAGACGACAGGTACGGTCGCTGACCAGACCCTTAGTGTTTTGATAGACCCAGGTGCTACTGAGAGTTTTATTTCTGGTGTAGCGCTGAAGAGGATTAAGGTAAAGGCAGTCGAATAGGATGATTTTAGCTTCGTAGAGATGGCTTCAGGAGCCAAACAGAAGGTCGGAGGAAAGGTTACGGGCTGCGCCCTTAACCTGGGAGAGTTTTTCATGAGGGTCAACTTATACGTCATGATATTAGGATCTTATGACGTCGTGATCGGCATGGATTGGTTGGAATCGCATGAGGCGATACTCAACTGTACGATGAAACGGTTGAGCTTAGTCGATGATGAAGGACAGAGACGTGTGATAGTGGGATGCAACCAGGGAGTATCCCTGAGGTTCATCTCTTCCTTATAGTTACGGAAGAGTATGCGCAAGGGGTGCAAGCTTTATGCGATCCTTGCGCTCAACGAAAAGGGAGTAGCAGAAGGTCTAGAACACCTTCCGGTGGTGAAGGAGTTTGCAGAGGTATTTCCAGAGGAGTTTCCTGGGATGCCGCCGGAAAGAGAATTGGAGTTCACTATAGACCTGAAACCAGGGACTGAACCGATAGGGAGAACGCCTTATCGGATGTCGACCCCAGAGTTGCAAGAGTTAAAAATGCAATTGAAGGATTTGCTGGATCTGGGACTGATACGTCCTAGTGTGTCACCGTGGGGTGCACCCGTCATTTTCATTCGAAAGAAGGACGGCTCGTGGAGGCTTTGCATTGACTATCGTCAACTGAACAAGGCTACGATCAAGAATCAGTACCCCTTACCACGAATCGACGATCTCTTTGATCAGATGAAGGGTGCCACGGTGTTCTCTAAGATCGATTTGCGATCAGGGTATCACCAGTTACGGATCAAGGAAGATGACATCCGTAAGACCGCTTTCAAAACAAGATTTGGACATTACGAATTTACGGTTTTACCTTTTGGACTAACAAACGCCCCAGGGGTATTCATGAGTTTGATGAACGGGGTGTTCCGTGAGTACTTGGACAAGTTCGTCCAAGTATTCATTGACGATATTCTGATTTACTCTCGGACGACGGAGGAGCATGACGAGCATTTGCGCTTGGTACTACAATGTTTACAAGAACACAAATTATATGGGAAGCTGTCCAAATGCTCTTTTTACCAATCCATGATTCACTACTTAGGGCATTTCATCTCCGACGAAGGTATCGTCGTGGATCCAGCCAAGGTTGAAGCTATTATGGAATGGCCTGTGCCGACAAATGTCACAGAAGTACGTAGTTTTATGGGTTTGGCAGGATACTACCGATAGTTTGTCGAAGGATTTTCGAAGATAGCAGGTCCGATCACAGAGTTGCAGAAGAAAAACAAGAAGTTTGTGTGGACAGAGAAATGCGCGGAAGCATTTAGGAGGCTTAAGGAGTTGTTGACCACAGCGTCGATACTAAAGGTCCCTGACATGGACGTAGACTTCTTGGTATGCACTGACACATCTAAGGAAGGTTTAGGTGGAGTCTTGATGCAAGACGGATGAGTGATTGCTTACATTTCAAGGAAGTTAAGAAGGCATGAGGAAAACTACGCAACACATGATTTGGAGTTATTGGCCATTGTATACGCCTTGAAGGTTTGGAGACACTACCTTGTTGGACGAAAATTTGAATTAAGGACTGATCATTATGGATTACAACACATTTTTATGCAAAGCGACCTGAACGCGCGACAACGGCGTTGGTCGAAATTGCTCAGCGAGTACGACTTCGAGATTTCTTACATAAAGGGAATAGTGAACCGAGTGGCTGATGCCTTGAGTCGGAGGCCACGCATCTTTTCGGTTTTGCCTCTTCAAACGTGACGATGACTGGTACAAGGAAGTCGAGGACTTTATTGGACAAAACACTATGATGGTACCACGATTTGAGGGATTTACCTTTGACGGCAATGGTTTATTGAGATTTAGAGGTCGGATTTATGTACCGCCAAACAACGAATTGAGGATGTTGATCCTGAGCGAGGCTCATAGAGCAGTTTACATGGCTCCCCCGGGAGTCACGAAGATGAGGGCAGACCTTAAGCCCTTGTTCTTCTGGAAAGGAATAAAGGCCGACATAGTCAACTTTGTGGCTAGATGTCTCGAGTGTCAGCAGGTAAAGGCTGAACATAGACACCCGACAGGATTACTACGACCACATGCCATTCCAGAATCGAAATGGGAAGTCATTTCGATGGATTTTATTGTTGGACTGCCACTAACGGCAAGGAGACACGACTTGATTTTTGTCGTAGTTGACACTCTGACAAAGAGTGCTCACTTTATTCCAGTGCGTACGATGTATCCGGCTCCTGACATAGCGAGATTTTTCATCAGTGAGATTGTGAGGCTACATGGCGTGCATAAGAAGATCATCTCTGATCGAGGATCGGTGTTTACTGGACGATTTTGGATGAGTTTTCAAGAGGCCTTGGGAACCCAACTTAATTTTAGTACTGCATACCACCCAGAGACTGACGGACAGACAGAACGTACGAACCAAACCTTGGAAGACATGTTGCGCATGTACGTGATGGACCAACAAAAGCGTTGGGAGGAATTTTTTCCGCTAGTAGAGTTCGCTTATAACAACAGTTACCAGAGCACCATTAAGATGGCGCCTTTTGAGTTCCTCTATGGGCGACCATGTCGGATGCCTTTGAGTTGGGATCGGCTTGAGGATAGGGTCCTGGTGGGACCAGAATCGATCCAAGAAATGGAAGAGCAGATGCAAACCATAAGACAAAGGATAAAGGAAGCGCAGGATCGACAGAAGAGTTATGCCGACGTGCACCGAGTCGACCATAGTTACGAGGTCGACAATCGAGTCTTCTTGTGGGTAAAACCTCATAAGAGTTCGATCAAGTTTGGAAAGGGAGCTAAACTCTCTCCCAGGTTTGTGGGACCTTTCGAGATTGTGGAGAGGAAGGGGCCCGTGGCTTATCGACTAGCCTTGCCTGATTCTTTGAGGCGTATGCACGATGTTTTTCATGTATCTATTTTGAGACATTATGTTAATGATCCTACACACATGATTGACATGAGTTCCTTGCAGGTGTCGGACGAGGGAGCACTCACGGCTGAGCCGGTCCACATTTTAGATCATCGCGTTCGACAGTTACGACGTCGAACGGTAGACCAGGTCAAGGTCCAGTGGGACAGTTATAGTCCGCACTCGGTGACCTGGGAGGACGCATATGATATGCCCCAGCAGTTTCCATTTTTGTTTGATAGATAGACTTATGATACTGTGGAAATTTATGATATTATGGTATATTTATTTCAGCATTTATACTGAGAAACTTCAAGACGAAGTTTAGACCAAGAGGGGGTGTATGTAACATCCCGCTCTGGTGCACTTACCAAACTTATTCTTTGAGGACACTTGCTCGCAAGTGATCTGGATATATATGATGATAAAACTTTTCTTTCATTATGATGCATTGAGTTATATGACAGGATGTTTTTACTACCTTGGTATAGACAGGTGTTGCTGACTCAGTTTCTTTGAGTGTGCAGGGTGTCGGACCTTGAGGATGCAGAGGCATCGGTGGAACTCCCTTGGACTCTGTATTGAGTCAAGGAGTGGGGTGTTTGACTTGTTCCATTTACGGTGATTTTGTTTCGTTTTGATGATATGCTATTGATTTTATGATATGTTGTTGACATGATATGACATGGTGGTTGATGATGTAGGCTGACGATAGCTTGCCGACCAGACTCACATATGGAGTAAAGGGGCCACACACGAGTTCCAGAGAGATTGAGGAAGAGGTGTGGACAACAGCCCTGCCATAGCCTACTAACACTCCTGTCGTGGCTTGAACTGTAGGTTAATGATTACCTAGTTCGAGAGGATCCACGATGTCGTGAGGGCAGACTGCGACAGTCGCTCACGATGATTCTAAGGGGCGCGCAATAAGGCAGGGGCCTTATTCCTTAGAGCCCTTAGTCTCCCACAAGATTCACCTGGCGGAGTGTTGACTCCACGGTTTATAGAGTCTACCAATCCGTCAAGCCAGCGAGTGGCACCCTTGGAGCACGTGGTGCATCCTGAAGGGAACGTCCCGCAAAGAACTACAAGTCAGCGAGTGGCACCCTTGGAGCACGTGGTGCATCCTGAAGGGCACGTCGCACGATAGAAGAAATCAAGGCGAGTGGCACCCTTGGAGCATGTAGTGCGTCCTAAAGGGAACATCGCTTTGAGGATGATGATGAGACAGCCTAGATGACCCTAAGACCTTAGCACCTGATAAATTCTTAAAATGACCCCCCCTAATTAAATTGTCTCCCTGTTCAAATCAAACCTAGATTAAAACATCTCTAAGATAAATTTGATTGGCCCTAAGAAAAGATCCTCCAAAAGTAAACCTAGGGCGTAAACTAACACCCACCTAGGAGTTAATTAAAGACTTCTAAAAAGTAAAGGGGGTAAAAGTAATGAGGGGGTTAATTTAATCAAAACCCTTGGTGTTTAATTTTAAAGGGGAATTAAAAAGTATTAAAGAAGGGAGTATAAAATTTAGGATTTCAAAAAAAAAAAATAATAATAATAATATAAATATTTGTTTATATTTGAAAAGAATATTAAGCGCATTTATCCTTTGGGGGTTTTAACAAAAAAAAATTTAATAATAATAAATAATGGAAGGAGAGAAAGAAAAAGAAAAATAATAATAAAAATAAAATAAAAATAAAAATAAAATAAAAATAAGGAAACTTAAAAATTGGAAAGTAGGAGACATAGGGAAAAAGAAAAAGGGGAATCAACATTTAAGTAACTACTAAATTTCAGAAACATCCTTTTAGGAAAGTGAATAAAAGCATGAGAGGGGATCTAGGAACCCTAGGAGAAATTTAAGGAGAGATTTTGGGGGTGTGAGGGAATTTAGACTTTTAATTATTAAACAAAAATTAATTAGTGGAGAACCCTAGGGATGAGTGACACTTGGACGACGGAGATTGTTAGAGGTTTTGTCAATAAAAATTAATTAATTAATAATCAGGAAAGTAGGTGGGTCTCATTTTTCCTATAAAAAGACGGGTAAAGGAAGGAAAAGGGATGAACGGTTAGCGTAACGTTACGCTGTCGAATTGTAGTTGACGGATTTTCTTGTGTGGAGTTGGGTGTATCTCAGCTATGTTTTTGGAGTGGTAGCTCAGCCGTGGAGGCGAGCTGAGACGCTAGTCTCTCTCTGGTTCTTGTGTGGCCCCTTTGCGGCTCGAGGGGCTAAGGGGGAAGCAGAGTACCCCTAGCGTTTGGCTGGGAGGTATCGGTGAGCATTCAGTGGTCGACAATTAGGAGCGAGGCGGAGCGCGTGGACGGCCACTCGAGGATGAACTAAAGGGCAACGGTATGGTTCTTAGACTGGTAGAATAGAATGCAACTGGATTGAATGATGTAAATCTGCTTGGAATCGAAAAAGTATTCTGGATGAAATTTATATAATATTGTTGCGTTTTCAGTTTTCATAGATGCTAGATGGTTAGAGTTAAATTGTCATCATCTGGCGAATTCTAATTAACGTTATTAATCTGAACCGTAAATTGCTTCTTTTTATTTCATCAACCTGGTCTACGTTTTATTATGGCCCGGCACTGTGTAAAACATTAATTAGGTAACCTTCAGAGTTCCTGAACCCAAAGTTTAAAAATTGTCTGAAAACGAAAATGAAAAACCCTGCACCTCGGTATTTTTGTAGTTGAACGGAAATTTAAATCCCTGCTTCTTCAGTTGACTTATTGCGCAACAAATCTTAGAGTCACTGCACTACTTGGGTTAAGTTTCATAAGCAGAACCAGAAATCTTGGCCTTCTCAGTGGTAGATTGTTTGAAACAGTTGGGGCTTTTGCTTTACATCAATGTTGTAAATTTGTTGAGTGGCTTGTCCTTCAGTTCTTGTAAACTGCGTGGCGAATAGTTTCGTCCTTGCTGTAAGCTCGTGGGCGAATGGTCATTCTTCCCTCACGTTCGTTCTGGCTTCCCATGTGGGTTCCTGCGCATGCTTGTTGGGGGTCTGCGTGGAGGTTAACCCTCCTTGCGTTACTCAAACCCGGACTGCATCTTTATTGACCTTATCGCTGTTTTATTTTTCTTTTTCTCTCTTGAGTGGCCTGCGTTATGTGTTTTGAGGGGCGTCCCTTGACCTGGGCATTTTATTCTATCCTATGCTGTGTGTGTTCTATCGTTTTCATGGCCTAGTGCACTCTTATCACCGCGTTTTTTTTGGTGGGGCGTTTTTATCACTGCGTGCCCAACTCTGCGTTGTACAGAGTGAGCGTTTTTATTCTCCGCCCTGAGTTTTCTTAGCCCTGGTTCTGAAATATTCATGAAAACAGACGTCCTACCTGCCCACTTCCTGGCAGTTCGTTGACTGCGCCTTCACCGTCGTTTGTTGTCGGGGACAGCGCGATTTCCGAGGGGACTGTTTAAATTTCTTGCCAGCCATTTGAAGTTAATGCCATCTCCTTTGTGAATGCTCAATTAACAGTTTTTCATACCTCCTTAAGCTACATAACTAACTTCTGAGATGAGCAACCGCAGAAATCCTCACATCAGTAACATCTAATCTTCTTTTGATCCCAATATAATTCTCGGCGCAAGGATCTGTGGGTGTTTTTACCGTAAGCAGTCTTGGGAGAATAGTCGTCTTGTGTATCTTCAGAAATTTTTATTTCTTTTTATTATTTAGTGCACCAAGGGACGTGTCAGAACCCTCCGGTTTAGCGTGATTCCTTATTCCCTCAATCCATTGATGAAGGGGGTGACGGTTCTGCACCTAATCCGTAAGGGGCGCGCTGGTTTTTATTTTCTTTTATTTTTGTCAGGGGACCGGCTGTTTTCAAGATGGAATGCACCTATACTATTTTTATTGCAAGATTAATGTGTTGTCGGAACAGTAAATGTTTAGGATAAGAAGCGCCCTTGTGTTATGGGTGAGACACCAGCAGTTGCTTCGCCTCTATTTGTAATTAACAATTTGCAGTTGTATTTCCTCTTTTTCATTTTAAAATGTTATCATTGTTGTTGCCCCTTTTAAATTTCGTCCTTAAAAGTTGTTGGTTAGTAGATTGCTCCTTTCCACCTTGATGTACACGGTAAATTCAAGGTTGATGTCACCCAGCTAGATAATGCTGTGTCTAAATACTGCCTCATTTAATCAATTGTTGTCCTAATGGTTGGCATAGGAATTTTAACAGCTGGCATTTCCAATATTGCCCCTTTTGTTATAAACCATTTTTAAATTGTAATAATTCATAGACTGCCATCCTGAATTAGGACGCACGTTGTTGTTTTAATTGACATCCCTATGATTATGATGTAATGTTGTGCAGTGACATCCTTAAAATTATTTATTAAGCTAAATTTTGGTCGTTATCCATATTGGTAGATGGTCCTTTTTATACGTTACCTTTTTAAAAGTATTGGCATGTTAAGAATTCGTATGTTACAGATTTCCCTTCTAATTATGCGTATGATGCCATATCAAATGGATTGCCACCTTAAATTAGGATGTGACATATATATTGCCTTACTTAGATTAATAGTTATCTTTGATTATCATCATTGAACCATGATAGTGGGCTTTTCAATTAGTGCCCCTTTTAGTTATTGTCTTGTAAACCTTGCTAGATTAGGATAGGGTTGCCATTCTAAATTTGATATAAAACGTTGCGTCTGAAGTACTGCCACCTACTTACGTTGCAGTTCTAGATATTGACACCCTAAATTAAGTGCTAGCTTTAACTTTCGTCTTTGAAAAAACAGGAACTGATGGTTATCATTCCAATTATGGCTCAATTTAATATTTTAATTTTTGTTATATTACCTTGGGAGGAATTTCATTCTAAATAGTGGTCATTTAATATAATTATCATTACCTAATGCCTTTAATATGTGATGGTGATGGTACAGTTTCAACAGGAATCCTTTGGTTATTGAAGTAGTTAATATGAGATTAATATTGGTAGGCATTTAATATTTTAACTTTAAGGGAATGTGATTCTGAAGTGTCATCATATTAATATGGTTCTCCTTACCCTTTGCTTTTAAAATATGTGAGGTATTGTAATCTTTCAACATGAACTTACTTGTGCATTTATATATTTAATTATGATATAAATATTAAGGTGATGTTAATTGCCTTGACATTAGGGACTAATAAACTAATTAGGATGTTACCCTTGTACCTTTAAGGTGGATATTTAGATGTGATAATTAACTATATTTTATATGGGGTTCCTTATAAAACACTTTTTTAAGTGATGTCATATGAAATATGGAAATTGTTGTATCGTGTCTTTTAATAGGATGGTTATTGGTAGGTTCAATATGATGATAATTTTAAATTAGGAGAAGGAAATATTGTTTATAGAATCGCAATTGTAGTGAATGGATAAATTAGGAATGGTGTTTTCCTACCTTATAAACTAGATGGCAAGGTTAGAGTTGAAGCTTATGACCTTTTTATTTCGTTGTTGTCGTAATTAGAAAGGAGATGATGTGGTTATCTTGTGGTGACGTTGGTTTAGTCCCTCGACATTGTTGAGACATACTTAGTGGAATGCCGGAATTTATATGCATTAAATTACTCGGAGTTAGTATCGAGGGTTGATTTATTTAATAATGTTGAATTTGGGTTGTGGTCAGAGTCCTCTTGTCGCGCGCCATTTGTAAGGGGTGTATTGTTCTCTTATTTACGTTGTTCCTGATTGTTTTCAGTTGGTTGCTTGGTGTGTTGTGTCGGGTGGGATGTAGACACCTCCATGTTCCTCAGAACAGTCGCCATCCCTGAGACCTTAAATGGTTAAAGACGATGGGAAACCAGGCTTGAGCGTTGCTTATGTGTCTTGGAGGTCCTAACCTTGCAGGGTAGGACAGGTGGGAGGTCGGTCATATTTAGCAGTCAGTTTTACCTTGTCGCTAAATGTTTGCGTTGTGCACCTTGCCTATGGTATTATTTCGTTTGCAGTTACTCATCGTATGCTTTTGTCTTCTTGCGATGAACACCGTGGTTGCGTCTTGTTGGTTGTCAAGGCGTGACTTAGAGTCAAGTGTGTGGTTACTTCTACACGCGCGCACACACCTTAAACACAAAGGAAAAAAAAAATTTGCACCTATATACTAGAATGGTGGTCGTAACGAGGCGGTTCATTACATATGGTATCAGATCGGGTTCGACCCGAGACTTGGGATTCACTACGGGTTCCGTTGACATGATGGTATTGATTATTCTGTTGTTGATTGAGTTGTTTGCCTGTGTGCAGGTCATCATGGTTAGAGGACGCCGCGGAGGCAGACGACAGATGACATCATTATTGGGTATTCAAAAGTTGACAAAGGATACAAAGTTGCAACAGAATGTCTTTAACAATATAACTAGTGTATTAAAAGCTTTTGGAAAATCTCGAAAATAAGATGTTCATGTTGCACGTAAAACGTTGCAAACAACGTCCCCGAGGTGTAGGACAGTCGGTGATGGAGTGTGTTGTTAAGCCACTCCGTGATGTTAAAGTCACCGGTTCGAAACCTGCGGGGACAAAAAATCCAACCATGTTAAGGGTTGG
>ML791539.1:0-23062 GCA_009831015.1 Picea engelmannii
CAAATGAGTCATAAGTAAATGGAACTCACTCCTATCATCATTCCCTGGCTAATCACAATGTTAATGCATTTGTTCCCACATCATGTTCTCATCTTTTCCAATACCTCAATGATAAAAATTGTCATTCATTGCTAGTACAAAGTTTCCCATTCATTAATGGACTTACCACGATCTTTAATGCATTAGTGTACTTCCCACCAAGTTGATTTAATGACCAATGACATCTTCACTGTCACAAGCTTAATCTTGTATGCATCAATGAAATTATTGACTTCAAGTATGTTTGCAATGTGCTAACCCACTTGACAATTGCCTTGGCATTGGTTTCCCTCTAAAAATGAAATATTGTGATCAATCTCACTTTGAAGTGGTTTTTACTGCTATGTTCGAACCATTTTGAGTGTTTAAGGTGTAATCTGAAGAACAATTCTTTGAAATGTTAGTACAAATAGATTGTAATTTACTTAGTGTTATTGTTAAAGAGTTTCATTTATCAAGGCTAACAAAGTTGGTAGAGTTGGTGTTATTTATTATTTTTAATTATGGTGAGAGTGACAGAAGTTTGGCAAGGGGAATTAGATTGATACCAGGTTAATGATACTCAGGTCTAGTCCAGAGTGGGATTCACTTTACTTAGATTTATTGAACATGAAGAAATATCTACAATCATAATGAAGTTATGGAATGGAGCATCTACATTTTGATATCAATGTTTTGATATGAGATCATGTCCCTATTTGCACAGTATCCTTAATTTTGTGAAGAGATTTGAATCAAGTTTTGATATGAGCTGAAGTCCCTAGTCGCACATTATTCTCAAAATTGTGAAGAGATCTATTAATTAACACAACTTCGGTCATGTTTAAAAAAAAGGAACAAGATGGCCTAAACAAGTTAGTCACAACTAAAACCCACACACGTTAAATCTAATCTGTCCACTAACCTTTAAAAACAATAGAGGCAATGATTAACACTCTTTTGGGGGAAGAGAGGAGGAGAAAGGGGATCTAACATCTTAGAAATAGATATGTGATAACAATTTTAATCTTGATAATGAAGGCATGGAATTAAAATGGTACAAGACTTTGTTGTATCTTGTGAATGTATTAATTTGGGGATGTACATCTCAAGTAGGTGGGGTTCTCCATGACCTAAAGAAAATGGTAACATTTTGTGAATCCACGTGCTTCATTTTCACTCTTAGTAATGTGCTCTTTGCATGCCTATTAATATAAAATGCGCTGGAAAGTTCCCACAGGTTCCCAGTCTTGGCAATTCCAACACATTCGTGTGAGATGCTTACAGACACAACTTGCTTACATCATCCCATATTGCGTTGACATCATCCTATATATTCATGTAAACCACTTCAATTCTTCTCAATATCAGTGATTGTGGTGAAGAATGCTAATGAAGTGGTTCATTATACATAGAAAATCAAAGAAATTGGCTTCATAGTAAGTGAGTATATTCCTTACCTTGCTTATATAATTGTGGTAAATTTTATGGATAGGAATTGTGTTGGAGTTTAGAAACATCCCAACATTTCAAATTTTGAGTGGACATTCCACCTATCATTAAGGGATCAAAAGAAGTTTAAGTGGATGAAGTGTGCACTCAAAATGTTGATATGTTTCTAAACTCCAACACAATTCATATCCAAAAGGTTTACCACAATTATGACTAATTGTAAAAATCTACATAGAATATTTTATAATTGTTTTATTGCATTTGTTAGTAATATTTCTCAATTTCAAAGGATAAAATGTATGTCGATAAATTTGAAGTGTCACATTTCTATTTATGGGAATGTGTGTAGCCTAAAAAAATCATAAGTGTATAGAGATAATTAGGAGTAAGAATGGGATGGTTTCAAAGTTTACAATAAGTTTTATCTCGCAAATTATAAGCACACATTATTCAAGTAATTCTAATACTTGAGATAGAAAGTATAAAGTGCATAGGAGCACATAGAGGAATTTTGCACATCATTGATATGAGGAAGATAAAGACCAATAAATTTCAAAGTATGCAAACAAAATAAAGTTAGTCATTCAAGATGAAAATAAGTTTACATAAGTTACACACGATAGAAGAGGCATATCAATTAATGTTGAAGTGCATGAGACATTAGCACATAATAGACATTGAAGGAGTTTTGACAAAGGAAAAGACACTAGACATAGAGGATGATGCAAATGAAGATGGCACAATTCCACATGGAAGAGGTGAGATAAGAAAAGATAGAACATACCAAACATGCACTCATTAATAAATTAACACTGAGGATTTTACAAGGCTTACAAGGCAAGAGGAAGAGGTGGTTATCATAATTACATATGACAAATTTAGACAAATTTATTGTTATACATGTAGAATGAAAAAAGATAAGTCCTTATTTGAGTGTCACAAAGGGAAAATGCACATAGATGTGGTTGAAAAGGCACACTAGCACAATGAGTGACTTTAAACAAAAGAGTACCAATTGGAACAACAAGGGAAGAACATGATAAGTTTGTGATGTAGAAATATACGATATCACTAAGAAAAAAAATGGCTCCAAAGGAAGAGTGTGAACTAAGCAAGAAGATATTCAAAACAAAGTGTAAAAATATTTCTAAGTATTGCAAAGAGATTATTGATAGTAGTATTACGAAGAATACAATATCTATATAAATTGTCCAAACATTAAATCTAGCATGTTAAGCATCCACAACCATACATGTTGTTTTGGTTCCAACAAGGCTATGAAGTCATAATGAAAGAGCAATGTAGGGTGGTAATTCACATAGGAGAGTATCCATGTGATAGTTCTAATTATTGCAAAGAGATTATTGATAGTAGTATTACGAAGAATACAATATCTATATAAATTATCCAAATATTAAATCTAGCATGTTAAGAATCCACAACCATAGATGTTGTTTTGGTTCCAACAAGGTGTTTTGGTTCCAACGAGCCTATGAAGTCATAATGAAAGAGCAATGTAGGGTGGTAATTCACATAGGAGAGTATCCATGTGAATTCTTGTGCAGCATTATTATATCCATGTATGTTTTCCACTTATTGTTGAGAAGGCCATTAGTATCACAAAAGCACAATTCATGATGGAAGGAAGAATGCTTTCACCTTCTCAAAGTATGGGAAGAAGTTTTATCTTTTAGGAATGAAGGATGGAGATATCAAAAAGGTGTCATTGCTGTCAACGAAGAATTTTTAAAGTGTGATGAAAAAGAATTTAGAGTGTCGTGCCTTATCATCAAAGGAAGTGGAGAAGCATACAAACTAGGAGGTTATTGCTAAAAGTAAGGAATCATTGAACAAGTGAAATTAGATCTAGCACAAGAGGAGATTTTCTATATGGAGTAGTATTGCAGAGAAAGATAGTCCATCAAATAGATTTGATTCATGGAGTGAGGTTTATGAATCAAGAAACACATAAAATGTGCCCCATGGAGAGAATGAAATCAAATAGATAGATTAGTAAGTTGTTGTCAAAAGGGTTGACCAAAGAGAGTATGAGCTCAAGCACAATATCAAAATTGATCACACTAAATAAAAATGGATCATAGAGTATGTGTGCACACTCTAGAGAAATAAATAAGATCACAATTTAGAACTAGTTCCCATTCCCAATAATGGAAAAATGATGGAAGTTTTGAGTGGCATTAGATATTTTTTGAAGATAGACACTTCCTTTGACTATTAATAGAACAAAATTTACAAATATTAATACAAAAAATAATAGGTTGGGGATGCAACCTCCACAAACACTAGCATAGCTAAAGGTTGCATATGCAAGTTGGATCTTTAAAACTATAAACTTATACTATTGTGAAAAACAAAGGCACCAAGAATGTATAAGAAGCTTATGCTCCATCATTCTTTCCTTCTTCCATTTTCACTTCTTGACATCTATCAAATATTTACCCTTAACTAGGCCATCAATAGTCATCAACTATATAATATCATCTTTAGGCATCATAGTACTTGTAGGGTCATCTTGATTGAAATATTTGGAGTCATGTCTCATTTTTCTTATTCTAGAGCTTGAGGATCTCGCAATTTCCAAACTTCATGAAACATATTGTTGGTAACCCAAAAAAATCTCACATCCTTGAAAGGAGCAATGGGGGATGTTACAATGTTAGAAGGTGAAACAATAAGAGGTTGTGAAGTAGAGGGGGATGCAACAAGAGGGTTTTCAACAAAAGTCTTGGAAGGCTCCACCTTGTTGAGTGCAATCTTTGAGTTCTTTCACCAAGAAGGACTATGATGACTTATAATTCATCTCTTAGGGCCCTTTTCATTTGGGTAGGAATATTTTGTAGCATGTGAACAACTTCATGATACCAAACACAACATAAGAATAGAATGGGAAACCACCCTACTACAAACACTACTAACAAGGAAGGAAGAGAAAGTGGAGTAGCCACTCATGCAGTTTTAGGGTAAAGACATGAAACCCAAGGGGAGAAGAAGAGAGGAAGAAAAGAGAAGGGAGGAAGGCCTATATATTAATGAGGGTTTTACTCTTAATTAATTATATAGTTTGTAGCTTAATTAGGATACTTCAAAAGTATCAAACTTTTGAGATTCCCTAGGATGAGACAACACTACCTACAATTTTGGGGCCAAACTAATAGTAAGAGATCCATACTAAGGTGTTGGAGAAGACAAATACATGTAACTTGAGATCTTGGTAATTCATTAGGAATCTAGATCAAGATTTGACACCAATTTGAGTGCATACCTGCAAGGAAATGTGTGAGAAAAAGGGGTATTGAAGAGAGAGAGAGAGAGAGAGAAGGCGGGATAAAAAAGTATGAGAGAGCCTCTACAAATAAGAATTGAATGATAGAAATAGGTAAAGGAACAACTTTAGGGTTTAATTGAATGATAAGAATGACAGTTAGAAAGAAAAAAAACCATATGTAAAAGCCAAATTCCGAGTTTTGACCACATATAGTGATTTCCTTAGGCCAAACCTTAGATTTTTCCCTTAAAACAAGCTCTTTGTTCCATGAGCTAGAAAACACAATTGTGGTACAACTAGGAAATCTATGGTTAGCATGGCGCCTTGAGATCATCAAGGGTTAAGGAATATTTATCTCATTATACATCATAAATAGAAAGCACAAACAAATTTGGGAAATCCTAGACCTATAATGAGGCATCCTAAGTAACTATGGATGAAATTAGGGGTTGTCCATCCAAATTGAACCCATAGAGTAAGGAAATATTGAAACCAAGGGTCAAAGTGAATTGAATTGGAAACCAAGAGAGGGGAAGTGACAAAGAATTCCACTTAATCACTAGACATCCTTAGGAGGTCATAAATCTAGGCTAAGGTAAGGGGAACTCAAGGAAGGTGGTTTAACATAGAAGAAAGGTAGAGATGCATTGTGTTATCACTAGGCGGGGCATGTGTGGACATGGCACAAAATAGGGTCACACCTAGGCCTCCCTAGTAGGTAGGAATATGTGAGTTCTAATGTGAGAAATCCATATGCCACATATTTCCCTCCTCATGAGTTACTATTCATAATATGGGAATAATAATGAGTTACAAGGAAAGAGAGAAGCTTGCAAAGAAAAAGAAGATACAAAGAATACAAGTAGAAGAAATCACAAAGCAATATTGCATCGGTAAGATCCTACTTGTTGGAAAGTTGGTTTTCATTGATGTTGTTGGACAATTGGTTGTCATTGATGTCAACATTTGTGATGTGCTTATTTGGTGAAGTCTCCAAAGTGGTCCCCTTATGGTGTAGCTCTAAGCATGGCCCTCACGAGAAGACGCTTTGAAGAAGTCTATAAGAAACCCATAGGTGTGGTCATGAATCCTGAAGTTGTTTGAAGAATAAGGACATGAAGGGCAATGTAAATGTAGGTAACACACTCATAGATGGATATTCCTCGTCATGTTGTTTCCAATGGTAGGTGGAACGTCACATAGTTCCTCACAGTTGAGGAGTTATGAGGTCATGAAGTTGGAAGCCCCAAATATGGGTTAAGAAGCCCCTAATTGGTTGCAAGTCATTACTGAAATGGTAAAGTGGTTGTAACAAGAAATTTCAAGAAGTCCCTAAAGTTAAGGAAAGAGGTTACTTAGAAAAAGTATATATACACCTCAAGAAGTCACTCATAAGTACATTCACACACATTCTATTGAATATCTTCTATCTGAGTAAATTATTCTTATCTGAGGTAACCAAGGATATCTGAGGTGAATTTTAGAGGGAATATGAAGTAAAGAAGGGAGAAATT
This sequence comes from Picea engelmannii, assembly GCA_009831015.1. Classification (NCBI taxonomy): domain Eukaryota; kingdom Viridiplantae; phylum Streptophyta; class Pinopsida; order Pinales; family Pinaceae; genus Picea; species Picea engelmannii. The sequence continues at coordinate 6,271 of ML791539.1, forward strand.
CCAAGAGAGGATGAAGTCTTGAGATGATGTGTTCTAAGGTATGTTATTTAAAGGTCATCTTATCATTTTCACTATAACTTGTTTTCTAGAATTATTCAGATAGTGAAAATTGGAGGAGGTTACAAAGACATATCGAGGTACCTTTGGTAAAACTTTCATTTTCTGGGTCGTTGTATTTTTTGAGATACACTATGTGGAAGATAGGGTTTTTTACTAGTCCTGAAACTAGTCTTAAACATGTGTTTTGGGTAAAATAGTCATAACTTATTCATAGAGAATCCAAATGTTATGAGATCAATTTTAGTAGAAATATAACAGTCTGTAGTATATTTTTTGTGATTTTTAGAATCATATATCAAATATTGAGTGTGTGGCATGTTGTACAAGTTTCTCTCCATAATAGGATGAAATTCAGAAAGGTTTTCCATTTTCGCTATAACTTATGTTATGAGATGTTTCAGACCCTGAAATTTTTAGAAGATGGAATAAATATCTCATAGTATCTATGGTTAAAATTCCAGACCTTCATTCATTACAAGTACGAAGTTATGCTTGTTGAAATTTATGGTTTGTGACTAATCCAAAACTAGTCCCGCGAGACTGAGGTAAAGTTTGATGAAGATGTTATTCTCATGTTGTTGAAGTTGAGGAAGAGCTACAAGTCTGTATTTTTGTGTATCGAGTATGCTACAAGATCAGAGGTATGCTTTACATGTGTTATTGAAGGTTCTGTTTATGGTACATTCTTGAGGCATGTCTCGATGATGATGGCACATGATATGATACACCTTTGTGATGATATGATACATTGTTAGAAGTATATCTTGGATGTATTGGTATCTGGTTTGGTATATGTCATGGTGATGTTATCACATGCTTGAGGCATAATGTTGAGACATTGGAACATATTGGATACATGGTACATGGTTGATGCATATGGTATGGTATAGGTTGATGTAAATGGTATGCTACAGGTTGATGTACATGGTATGGTACAGGTTTTGGTACATGGTTGATGTACATGGTGTGGTGATGGTTTTGGTATCCATGTGAGTGGATCTAGTTATAGTTGGTTGATGATGGTATATATGTGATAGTGACAGTGATAGGTTGGTTGATGTGACAGTGATAATGACAGGTTGGTTGATGTGACAGTGACATGTTTCTTGATGTGGCAGTGACAATGACAGGTTGGTTGATGTGACAGTGACAGGCTGGTTGATGTGACAGTGACAAGTTGGTTTATGTATGAGTGATAGTGGAAGTTACAGGTTTATCAGTGGTAGTGACAGTGAGTCTACACTTATATTTCAGGGCAGTAGGACATGGCAAGGAAAGGGGGTTGTAGCCTCCTTTCGGTTGGTTCCAGAGAACTCAAGGAGTTGGTGCTTCCTTCAAGTTAGTGCTTGTAAATCAGGGTATTGGTGCCTCCTTCCAGTTGGTGATGGAGAATTCATGGAGTTGTAGCTTCCTTCAGGTTGGTTCCTATAAATCAGGGGTTTGGTGCTGGATAATTTGGAAGTTGATGCTTCCTATGAATGTATTCTTGATATATATACAAAGAATTATGTGGTTTTCTCCCATTTGGATTTCCACGTAACTTCTGGTGTATTGTGAATGTGGTTATTTGATGTGATGATATTGCTTATGGTTATATATTCATGATATATTGAATGCAATCATAAATGATATATTGTTGATAAAGTTGAAGTTTATATATTGTGATTGAAAGTGGTAAAAAGTGCTCATATTGATTCACCCCCCTCCCCCTTAGTATTCCAACACTAATTTTGTGTGTCACAAGAGATAATGTACAAATATGGTGAGGGTATAGTATCCACATTCAACTTCACTTAATTTCTTGAATTTTGCATGGAGATCCCATGCCTTGATAATCAGGGAAAGGAGTGAAGCCATCACACACATGCATATGTAATATGATACCAAGCACATATGATACAAAGAGGAAATGACATAATGAGAAGCAACAAAATCCATGACAAGTAAAGAATTCTAGGAAGGGAGACAAACAAGTGTAACTCCTAAAAGTGAAGCTTTGAAACTAGGAAATGAGATAAGGAAATATAACTACTATGTCAATAAAATAATAGATATATTATAAAATGAAACATGAGTAATTATAACTACGATGAATGCAAGCTAGCAATTATATTATGACAATAGAATGCAATAAATATAAATATCACAACAAAATTACAATAGTCATATTATGAGAGAGATGTGAGAAAGGAAATATAAGAACAATTGCAAGAGTCAAATACCTACACCTACATGATTACAAGAGCTAATGGTGGAGGCTAGTGATTGCATGAGATACCTGATGATATTGGTATCCAAGAAAGTTATGCATCTACAAATCGAAGGTTTGTGTCTTGTCTTGAGTAGGGAAAGGATGATGACATCAACTCTTAAAGAAGGATAGGAAGTGAGTGAAGGTGAGGGAAAGAAGGAAGTGGCAGGTGACATGAGAGAATGCTAGTGTGAAACTAGCAAAGAAGAGAGGTGGAAACACTAGAGTTTAACAAATGAGGGAAAGAGGCAATAGGTGGTGACATCAGTGCTAAACTTGCAAAGGCAAGAGGTGACAAGTGACAATGTTGCGAGAATCATTGAGAAGGTGATCCCATAGTTGCAATTTACAAGATGCAACACCAAAACCAATATTTCAAGGAGGTGGGGAGGAGGCATGGTAGTTGATCCCACCTAGAAATAATTTATCTCGAGTTGGGTCCTACTCAAGACAATGATCTGGAGAGACCCAAACCACTAGTGAACAACAAAAGAGAGAAGATACCAAAAAACAAAGGGAAGATAGAGAGGAAAGAAGGATTTATTGAGTGTATCATGGTACATGAATATAGAGAAATAAAATAAGCATGGGATTTACCGATTTCTTAGGGAATACTAACAAAAACAATCCTAAGTTGACCCCACAAACATCCCATTCCAATACATGGATTCATTCAACTTGGTAAATCATATTAAAATATAGAAAAATTTTGAGCCTATTTTATCCTAGAGCTACCAACAAGAGGCTAGGACTAAAGGAAATAATTTCCCCAAGCATCTGTAAGGTAAGAGAAAGAAAAGAGAAGGAGAAAATAATCCATAAAATTTCCCAAGTGGATTAGGGAAAGTAAAAATGAGAGAGAGGGAATCACGAGGAGAAACTTAAATCTATATTAGAGGAGGATTCTGACATTTCTAGGTGTACTTTGAGCATCTAGTGAGAGGAAGAAGAGGAGGCTTTGAAGAAGCCCAAATAATGGATAGAAGATACCAAAGGACAATCCTTATGAGAATCCATTGGGGGAAGAGAGAAAAGAGTGGGATCACACTAATGGATAAGCCTTATATTTTGGAAGAATAATATTTCATCCATGAAGGTCCAAGGGACATCTATTGTTACATCAAACCAAGGGAGACTAAGGAGTATGTTATACTCCAAGTCTCCATACAATACCTAAAAATGAGTGCCCACTATCTTAGTGCCAAAGTTCAAGGGAATTTCAATACCCTAGGGGGCCTAGCCTCAACTTGCTAAACCCTAAATGGTCCAAGGAGTGGGAGAGAGGAGGGTGCCATTCATGGTGTGATGAACAAGGGAAACTCTAATATTCTAGGAATATGTTATGTTAATGATGACTCGCTTTATAGTGAATTCATGTTTACAGATATTAATTCAGGACATGTTGATCATGTTTCCTTATTGTTCCTTAGCAAAATGGATGTAGTAAATATCAAAGGAGAAAGAGGGAACCCAAATTTTGGCAAGCTCAGGGGAGAACTCGAAAAGGGCCTTGATCATTAAATTCCTCTGGTTGGGACACATTCAAAGAACACCCATATAAGATATTGTTGATGTAGGATTTTGACCCTTGTCAACCACGCAAGCTTACCTAGATAAAAGGCCCAAATAGCCTTCCCTCCATTGAATAGTAAACTCTCTAGTTATGGTATGACTTCCATTTTCATAATAAGATGTTCTTTCAATTCTCTCTAGGCTAAGTGCATAAACAAAGATTAATATTCAATGAAATAGGAAATGGAAGATGCAAGAATGCAAGAATGCACTTCCTATTCTAAATCATATAATAAGAGTAGAAAGTACAAGGCTAGTAATTGAAATGATAATAGGGAGACTAGTTTATTGCTACTATTATAAATGAACCCCAATTGGACCACCTTTAGCTCCTCTAGGCAATGGGACAATCCAACTATAAATCACACTTACCTGTCACAAAACTGATCAATAATCTAGCTAAGATTAAACATGGTTAGATATACAACAACAGAGAAGATATTTTACAGCTAAATAATACATATAACCAAAATTTCTAAGCAATTGAGGACATTCTACAAGCCACTGAGCAACTCCTTGCCACAAATAAAAAAAGGAACTAAAATGAAATAAGAATACTCATATGACAAATGAGAGAATAGTCCACTACCATAGAGAAACTCCTTTTTGTTAGATCAAACGTTAGAAAGCAATAAGGTAAGAAAAAATCAACATAATAATCAAGAGAATACTCCACAAGACATTATACCAAAAACCAAAAACACCAAGGAGACTATGCAAGAAGATAATAGTGCACATATGAACACAACATCCAAGAGTATATTGAAGCAACTTAATAACATTTGTCTCTTTTTTTTACATATGAAGTTAGCTTACAATGCCAAAAATAGAACTCTTTTATTGAAGGTAGTGATTATATTTACAAGTTTAGTTTGTGGCTCTTGGCCTTCTAACTTTCTAACTCTTTAGCTACCCTAGATGATTCTTGAACTTCTCAAGTTCTCAACTCATTACAAACTTGTTTATCCCACTTTGACTTTTCAACTAGTTTGTGAGATTAAACTTGAATAAAAAAAATAAGAAATTACAAATTCCTCACACATGTGAGATGTAATCAATCAAATATGGGAAATAATTTTCATATATTCTTAATCCATTATTGACCCATATGGCACTTGTGCATTGGCTTCACATTCTCTAGAACTTGTGCATTGGCTTCACATGATTTATCGTCCGCATTCTCTGCTTTTGTTCTCCCTCAAGCATGGAACTTATTTGGAAATGACTCCTATCTTGAGCTCTATAATCTTCGAGGTGTGTCAAAGAAAATTTTTCTATCTCCCTTGAATCTTCATCCTCTTCATATTTCCAATCCACACTCAATTGTCAACCCTACAAAATGAGAAACTCTCATTTTCAAGTTTATGATAGTACTCCCTATCTCTCTCTCAAGATTTTTGTAACCAGAGCTATGGAATTGAGAGGGGAAAATGATGAGAGACTACCTTAGCCACCATAATTAACAAAGAATTAAGTTGATACAACATTTATCAACCAAGCAAGTAAAATGCATATTATCGCAAGGCTTTCTTGTTTCAATTAAAAGACTGGAAATCATTTAAATGATGGGAGTGATAATGTAATGAATGAGATGACAATGAATGACAAAGAGAGAAATGGAGGTGATCCTATTATGATTTGTGTGGAAACACTATGATCCATAAGCTAATTCATGTAACACAAAGTGTTAAATGAACAATTCTTGCCAATTAATTAATAAATTTTTCCGGTCATTACAACCATGGATTGGAAGTTACATAAGTGGTATAACTAGTCGTTTTATGGGTAAACGAGTATGAGGAATGATATTTTTGACGCAAATCATATCCAGGAATCTCCAAGCATTAAGTGAAGCCTCTAAAATCCTTTATGTTGGCACAAATTAACCAAAGACACATATGTAAACAGAGTAAAATGAATAATAATGGATTTATAGACAATTAGAGATTGAAAGACAATTATTAATGCACCTAACTAGTCATAGACCCAAACTTGGAGTGATAGTAAAGTATCATGCCCATAATCATCCCAATGCCCATGGGGAATCGTGATTTATACCCTAAGGGGGATATTAATGTCGCGATAGGTGAAATGATTGTGAAAAGTATGTGATAGTTCTAGATCACATCTTAATTATTCCATGAGATCTCTAGATCTCTAGGTGACTTCTTACAATTGCAGAAAGAGACATGGTGAATATGGGCAAGAGCTTGGGTAAATGAACCCAATAGGAAGAAAAAATTTGCATATCCATCCTTAAGGTTCAAATGCATCTCTTATTGCACTGCTACTGTAAATGTGTTGAACCTGCACAGAATAGATCTAGCTAGGAATTGAAATACACAGTTGCAGAGAAAATATAAGAAAAGAGAAGCAGGAGAGAAAGAATGGAAGAATTCTCATTAACCAAATGAATGAATGATAATTTACATATGATATACTCTGTATAACTCAACTAATTCACAATGGAGGAGAATCCAATGCACCATAGTGGTGGTATAGAGTGATCTAGACACACACCAACAGTTACGGGAGTAAACTACCACCTAGTCTAGTCTCTCAGGAAGTTACGGGAGTGAATTGCCACCTAGTCTGAGTTAAATAGTATCACTGTCTTCAATTAGCTGACTGAAATAGAGTGAAGTGAGGAGGATATAAGGGAATCACAATTAACCCGCTAGTCTGGTGATGATCCCAAGGAAAATGCGCATTATTTGGTGATGATCCCAATGATGCATGGTGATAATCCCAATGTGGCACCTAGACTCCACTCAACTTATCAAACCAAAGTGTGAACTGAAGAGAATATTCTCCTAGAGGAATATTCTTCCTAAAATATGGGAGACTGAATAATGACTAATAAACATAGGGAAAACCTTGGGAAAAAGAAATCCTAGGTGTGTGTGAAGTATCTCCAACACCCCCCTTGAACATCACTATGGTGAAAATAAAGAATGGGTCCCAGAAATGAGGTCATGTTAGGTACCCAAATACAAACGATACACTGAAATAAATGAGGAAAGAGGGAAAACCTCATGGGAAAACCCCCCCCCTCAAGGTACAATGTATGTAAAAAGAAGAACTGACAGTTTCAAGGCAACTGTGTCCTTCACTCCAAGATGACTGCGCAGAGAATGGAACTTCTGCTCAATGAAGGTCTTGGTGAAGATATCTACAATCTATTCTACTGAAGGAAAAAACTGTAGGTCAATTATCCCCTCGTGTACTAAGTCTCGGATGTAGTGCATGTGGATCTCGATGTGCTTTGTCCACTACCTCTGAATTGGATCTCTGCAGAAATTTAGAGCGCTTTAGTTGTCACACCAAATGACGATCGGTTGATGAAAATGAATGCCCAACTTAGTGAGAAAGTGTTGTAGCCACATACCCTGAATGGTTATGTTAACTACCCCTCCGTACTCTGCCTCGGTTGAAGATAGAGAAATATCAATCTGCTTCTTTCTCAACCAATAGATAGGCCTAGAACTAAGACTGATTGAGTAACCAGATGTGGACTTGCAATCAATGTTATCGCCAACCCAGTCAAAATTAGTGAAATCGATGAGGTCCAATGTAGAGTTTGTTGAATAGTGAATCCCAAGGGTGATGGTGCCCTATATGTATCGAAGGATACGCTTTGCAGCCTTCCAATGTAACTCATGCGGCTCCTGCATGAACCTGGAGACTACTCCAACTGCATAGGAGAGACCTAGTCTGGAGTGTGTGAGATACAACAAGCTCCCCACTAGCTATCTGTATAGTGTCCTTTCAACCAGTGGACTATACCCACCATCCTCAAGTCTGACGCTTGATAGGAAAGGAGTCGAGGCAGACATGCATTATATCATGTGAAATCTCTCAAGGAGATCTCATGCATACTTAGCCTGAGACAGCTTTATTCCCGATGCATCCTGACTGATCTCGAGTCCAAGGAAGAAATGTGGTGGAACCATGTCCGTCATCAATAACCTGTCATGCAGAATCCTTTTGACTGCAACAATCATTGAAGTCGAACAGACGGTGATCAACAAATTATCAACATATAGAACTAGGAGTAGAAGTGAATGAGTCATACTGAGCATATAAAAATTTGGGTCTGACTTACAACGTATAAAGTTCTGTGACAATAGATAGGATTCCATCTTGGAATACCATGCCCTTAGAGCCTTCTTGAGGCCATAAAGAGACTTCTTCAATCGACGGACCAAATATGAGTCCTTCATAAATCCCTGGGGTTGCTCCATATAGATCTCCTCAGAGAGATCGTCGTGAATAAATTCATTCTTCATGTCCATCTGATGGACTTCCCATCCCTTGGATGTCACAATGGAAAGTGCCAAACATATGGAATCCATATTTTCTACTGAATCGAAGGTCTCATCATAGTCAATGCCATGCACCTGCTGAAATCCTTCGGCAACTAGCATGGCTTTGTATCTTCTAACATGTCCATCCGCTGCGCTCTTGGTATTGTAGACCCATCTACACCCGCGGAGCATGTTGAACATTAGAAGAAATGGAATTGGGGTTGGTGGTAGAGGCTTGTGCGGAGTGGGGTTGGGCGTGGAAAGTGCCAATCACACCATCAGCCACATGAGAAGCAGCAGGGGTAGTTGAAGAAGCAGTAGAAGAAGGACGAGGTGCGTCAGGGAGAAAATCGTAAAGAGTACCCGTTTGTGAGTAAACGAGGTCAAGGTATTGAGCACGATTGATCGCCTGTTCTTCTGTGACAACTCCACCCATTGTGATGTCACGAGCGATATCATTTACAAATTATTTCGTGAACCACTCTGCTAGTAACTGATCGGGAAGCTCAAGTTTGATGAGATGTCTTCGCCATCACCACTCATGAATGTGATCAAAGATATGAGTGGCGTTGGTTTGTTTGAAAAAACTCAAAATTTTGGTTCTCGTTTCGCATTGGATCGGTAACTGGTAGTGGGTGAGGAAAGCCATGGTGAGGGTGTTAAAGTTAGCGAAGAAGCCTCATGGCAATTATATATACCACTTCGCGGTGAAACCCGTGAGAGTTCGTTGAAAAAGACGTAATCGAATAGAGTCATCCATCAAGGAGTCGGATGAACACCAAAGGTGGAAAGTCATTACATGATTGTTCGAGTCCTCTCCTGGTTTACCATCGAACTTAGCAATGTCGGAAGGTAGTTTGGCCAGTATGGCAGGCCATTGAGGAGAGTGACGGATATGATCATTTAAAATTTTAGACAGATCAGGGAGGTCCAAGGTGGCTAATAAAGGTAACTGTCTATTCACATGGGGGTACTGGTGACTTTGGGGAGGAAGTCCCATAGGTATACCAGTAGGACCGTAAGCAGTTTGCATATGATGCGAAGATCCGGGCAGATTCAGTTGTTGGTACGGAGGCATGTAATTTATAGGGTTGTATTGGTTAGGGTCTTTCCCTTGAACAGGGACGTTGGGTCCAGCGTTCAAGCCCCAAATGGAATTGGACGGACCTGGATATGGTTGGCCTGTACTAGGGGGTATGAAAGAGTTAGTTTGAGGTTGTTTCCCCCCAGTCGATTAAGGATTATTTCGGATAAGATAGTTCCAATACTAGGCCAAGTCTGTAGGTATGTTTTGTCCAGTGGGTCAGGTAGGTGGGGTTTTCCCTCCAATCAGAGGTTGTGTTCCAATTGGGATTTTACCTCCAGGGTGAAAATGTCTGCCAATAGGAATCTGGTAATTAGGTGTGAAAGACTGAAGAGTGCTACTAGGGTCGGTTCCTCTGATAGGGGATGGAAGAGACCCACTGGAAGGGGGTCGAGGAAGTGTCGGAATAAAAACAGGAACAAGATGGTGCCCAGAAGGAGTGGAAATGTCAAGAGTCCCGGATGGGTTTGTGTAGGAATGGGAATAGAAGCATGCAACGCATGATATCTGGGAGGAAGAGTTGGGGTGAGTTTGGGCGAAAGTGGTGTGCCAATGGGGGATTGGTTAGCCACTGTATTCTTGGTGTGAAGATTCATAGTATCTGGAACCATTTTATAATGGGCCATTTGAAGGGGGACAGTTAAGATATGGTCGACTGCCTGAGAGTCCAAACCAGGGAAACAATAGGCAGTAGTAAAAGATATTGCATCTGGATCGGATGTTTCGGGCGGCTCAAGTGTGACAGTGATATCAATGCCTGCTCCTGAGCCAAAGAGATCCAGTCTAAAAATGCCAGTAGTCCAAAAAGGATCTTGACCTTTAGGGCCTATGAAAGGTCTGGTTGGTAATCCAGAAGACTCAACAACAATATCTCTGGATGAATTCACTCGAACAATACGTCTCATAGAGTCGGGAGGAAGTCACAAGCCCTCTCGAGAATCTATAATTTGGAACTATTCTAAAGAGTCGGTTCTTTCCAGTCATGGAGTGGCAATGTCTTGGACTTCACTCTGTTGAGGAGAGCCCTCCGGTGAGTTGGTAGGAAAGGGTTGAGAATCTTCCATATCTTCTAGGGGTAGTCCTTGCATTCTACATGAACGGCGTGGAGGGTCAATGGTGATCGAGCAAAAATCTCACGAAATAAATTCTATGGCCAACTTACAGAAACAAACAACACGCACTAGTAAAATCTAGGAATAAAAACCAAACAAACAAGACCTTCCTATTCCGAGATCACTAGTTGGTGATGAAATCCAACGTCATGACGTTGAGACAAGAAAGGGCTGGGCTAAGGTGGAAAAGTTACGTTGACGAACTGCTTAACGGACTTACACCTTGGTGCAAGCTCCCACACATAATCATGGGTATACCCTCCAAGGAGTCCGAGTGATTCTGGCCAACGTCAATTCTAGGTACCATGAAGACTTACCCCTCCACAGTCACCTTGTGTAGGATGCTAAGAAGATAGGCTACTAAAGTTACCACAAACAATAATGATGCTTGGGGGAACAGTCGACAGTCTGATCCACACGCAAGTGCAGGGTATCTAGCCCGAAATCAACTTGAGATGCTTCCAATCATCATTGTGGGTATACCTCCAAGCGGCCCCCGTAATACGTGAAATCTCTACACCGAGATCAACAAAGCAGGGTGAGTAACTCTATCAATCTCAATGTGACCTCGGGTTTGACCCTTGTGTGAGAACTGCTTCCCAGAGAAAAATGTTGCAAATGGAATTTGACACTCCCTATCGCAAGATACTATTGTGTGTTTTACGCTTTGGAGAGTGTGTCTCACTGCCTATTCCAAAGCTCTAGCCTAGCTAATGTTGGTGCAAAAGAGCCCTAGAAAAAGTTACTAGTTGAATTTTAAAGTTGCGCAATATTATTAAAGGTTGTTGTTACGCAAGAGGGACACGGAAATGAAACCAATTTTGTATAAGACTCTGACCCAACAATGCATAAATAGATATGAATGGTACAAATTTTCATTCGATGAATTCTATCTACAGCAGGGAAATAGGAGTTTTCTAGAACAATGCAAACTACGATGCACGATCTCTTTTAAAATGTAATACCAAAGAATCATTGACAATGCAAATTCACTATTCGTTCTCTTTCAATATTTTAATGCCAATATTTTCTGAATAAATGATTACTTAAAAGAAAAAGAAAAAGAAAAAAATTATAAACCCAAAAATGGGGATGGAACTAAGAAAAAGTAAGCAACCAATGGAAATAAGATACTCAACAATACCCAAATCGATCTTTCAATGAAGATAAAAATAACAAACTGATAAGAAAAAATCTCCTCAAATTTACACGAACAAAAATTTTCAAGCAGCAAGCAATCTAAAAGGACAATTAATCCCAACTTTTAATCCAATCAAAGGCTTTTGATCAAACAAGCACTCGGATCATAGAATCTGAGATTATACCCTTGTTGATAAAAGGTCAAGAAGCAAAAATTGGGAAAAAGAGTAAGAAGAGTTTTAGATCTCCAAAAACTAATCAACCGCAAGATTTGAAGTCAAGCAATAGTCAAACACTGGCAAAAGAAGTTCTCCCCAGATAAACAAATAAATCTGGGCATCAAAAAGATTGGAAGACCTAATCCAAAACTTTTTCAAATGAGTTCGCAGTCTGGTAGTGGGATACAGTGCGAGAATTAGGGATTCTCACAGTCTAGATACAGGCAAGGTGCAATAAGGTCGCACTGGATTGAACAGTAGGGTGAGAACATCAATGATTCTCGCAGGTCACAGAGAGGTACAGTGTGAGAAGGTTTGTAATCAAGAAAGTTTTTGAAAAAGGACAAAAATTTTGAGTGAACTTCTGGGTCCAGAGAGTCTATAAGGGTCTCTTACAAACTCAGAGACTGGTTGGTAATGAAAAAAGTAGGTTGAGAGAAAATGGCCAACAAAAAACTACAAAATGAGTTGTATCCCTAGTGGAGTCACCAATTTTGTTATTGGATAAATCGGTATATGCGGACACTAACAGATCTCCCTAGATCCACCTGGATCTAGAACAAAATAGGCAGGACATGACGCTTTCCCTAAGCAACTATCATTGAATTTATTACCAAAGGAGGAACGAATGACATACCTTTATATCGCTTCCTTAGGTCTTTGTTGTTCCTACTTTTCTTCGGTGCTCTTGAGATCAGATCCGAGACAACACAAACCAACCAAAGTGAAGATAGTAAAGTATATTCGATGATGACCTATGCATATGATCAAGGAATTATGCAATAAAATAAGAGTAATTTTATGGGAAAGGGACATGCCAGTGTATTATATTAATATGAAAGTAGAAGATACAACCATATCGCCTTGATGTCACAAGCTTCCTTTCGGTGGTCCTTTGTTCCAACACACACACTTGCTCCAAACTTGCATGAAGAAGATCCACTAGGGCTTAATGGACAAATGGAGGCCTCAAGCATCAATTCAAACAGGATTCCTCACACAATTTTGAACCTATTCTTTCATCAATTCTTTATTCAATCTTACTTAACCTCTTCTTTGAGAAACCCTTCATTATATAGGAGAAGGGGAGATGGTTAAAGGGATGAGGATGATTCCACTAAATATGATAAGTCAGTAGGATGCCAACCATGCAAATGCCAACTCATTTTCTAGAAGATCCTCTTCTAGAACCTTCATAACTTCCTCTTCCTTTTAAGCTTTGAAACAGGTTCGCACCCTACCTATAGAGCAGACTGCGAACACCTCGTAGGCTAGGTATAGGGTTTCCTGCGAGAATCAATATTCTCGCACCCTACAACATAGTCAGCCTGCAAACTCATCTTAAAAATATGTTTTATGGAAGAAGACAACAGTCACTTTTCTCAGGCAAAATATCCTTATGAGAGCTTGAACACATAACTGTAGAGACTTCACCAGAGTGACCAAAATAATGTGGAACAGAATGCCCCCCAAAGTATGAGGCTCAAACTCATGACAGCTGAAATACTTTGTAAAATGCGTGTGTGTGTCAGAAACAAGGATCCCACCTAATCGAAAACCTGTAAACAATCAAGCATCTGTAGAATATAATACCAGTTCTGAGGTAGGCATTCCCATGCTCAGACCACAAATGAATGAAATTATAAATTTAGGCCATGGCCACCAATCATACACCATGGATCCATGTCATCAAAATGCTACATAGCCACCAGGAATACACCATGGATCTATGTGTTAAAAGACTCATATTAGAACATAGCCACGCGACATACAAAGTGGATCTATGTGTTAATACAAATCATAAATACTCCAGCACAACCTAGGTCAAAAAGATGAGACCCAGGGTCTTCAATCCTGTCATCTAAAAAATACGAATCTAGCCATGTGATTACATGTGTCAAAGTCGAACATGGTAGAAAGCACTCGATTACAGGTCATTGATGAAAACCGTTAACAAGTGCGAGGGAAATCACCATTGATGTCAATGACTCCCAAGGTACCTAAGTACAATCTGAACGAATGTGAATAAATGAGATGAAGTCGAACACTCGACGAAATCTCTCGATCGGGGACCAATGATGTGAATCCACTGTCGAAAGCGAAGAGACCTACCATTAAGGCATGCAGGTTCTAAGGTACTAAATGATTTCTAAGTCTTATTCCCGGATAATGACTTGGAGTCGACGGAAAAAAGACTCGTCACAGGAGGGCCTTGATGTATCCCCCATCAATGACACAAAATAAGTAACAGATTTTGAGGGTAAGTCAAAGTATGAAAATGATTTGAAATGAACACAGGGAAGGCCGACATGGTAAGAATGGACAACTGCAGATGGCCGACTCAATGGAGGGCTTGTTTGGACTTCTCTTGAACATATGAACGACATGACAATGGTCTTGGCAACATTGACTCAAAGACGACCCAAGATATGACCTTGTATTAAGTCAAACGAGAGACAAATGGATTTCCCAACTCGGATTCAAATGACGAACAGGGAGTGTCATGTTCAAGAGAGATGTTGACTGCCACTAATACAAATACGAGAGCATATCCCTTTCCAAAAATTTCCCCCACCATTTCTGGCAAGTACCTCTTTATTTTTACACAAGTTTGAGGAGGATAACATATGCTTGTTGATGTAAGCTCATCCTTCGGACGAGTCCCTTGGAGTACATTTAGCGAACCCTAGGAAGGAGTGGATCTATCCCATAAAGGGTCTTTCGATGTTTGTTTAACGAGTCCAAAGATAGAAAACTCAGGGGTTTTTCATGTTTTGAGAGTCTTAAAAACATTTAAAGAGAACTCTCTCTGTTCCTTTTTCGTAAATTAGTTCGACAAGACCGAAAAAGTGATAAACTATCGCTCATCAAACGTTTTCTTCAAATACTTTTACGAGCGTGAAAAGAACAAGATCACTCGACAATCTTTTCATTTTTATGGAGCGTGAAAAGAGCTTAAAAGATACTCCCTTATTTTCGTTGTTTTCAAGTTACCATGACGAGTACGAAAAGACGACAAAAGTATACTCAATTGTGTTCTCATGTATTTTCGAGGGCAAGAACGAACGAAGACTGAGCTCGAGGTTTTTCCTACAAAACCCTAAAAAGGTATTCATACATGTGATGAAAAAAGGAAAAAATACTCGTACACCATCATTCAGGCTTCTAGGTCACCTACCTGTGAAAAACCATACTCACAAGGCTATTAGGGTATTAGGTTTTCAAACAAAATAATAAAAATAATAACAAAAATCAATAAGAAATAGTAAAAAAGTGAATAAATATGGGTGAAAATCCCTTTTTACCATTTCATTGTTACTTTGCCAAAAATTTGTCCAACACACCTCTTTTTCCCCAAATTTCTTTGCTCGATTGCGGGAGGTACAAGCGATCATTCAACAAATGGTTTCGGCCAATGACGTAATCTCTTGATTTTTCAACTTTTTCATGGATTAAAATCAATTTTTATTGGCAAATTTAAGTGTTTGAGTCCATTTTAGGGTCGGTGAATGCGCTCAAGCATTCTCGCAGGTGAGTCATTCGGGACCTGCGAGAACCTAAGATTCTCGCAAGTGAGCTTTAGTGCACCTGCGAGAATCTCGCACTACGTGCAAGCTTCACCTGCGAGGGCCGAAAAATAGATTTTCATGCAAGTTTTTACTCAATAAAAAACTATGCAAGAGGTTAAAACAAGTTGCTAACTTCCTTCTCATGACTCTATTGCCAATATTGACCATCAATATGTTGGAATGGAGGGAAAGAGAACATGAGGAGGAGGATGCCATTTTCGAAAGTGATATGGGTACAGTTGTTGCTTTCTGGGAATGTGGGCTCTTAAAAATTTTCAGGATCCCGGGCATGAGAGCCCAACTCAGGTTGTTAGAGTACCTGGTCCACATGTGGGATGTGGATCAACAGTTATTTCATGTAGGGGTCCACACGCTGACACTAGATATCGAGGATATCTATTTTCTGATGGGGTTGTCACGACCTGGATACCATGCTACTCTGACTGGAGGTAGAGGTGGTAGACTTCCTATGAGCAAGTATGTTTGTCGATATTGTGTTCCTGAGGCGGAGAGAAGAAAGGGTAAGGTCGCCATCTGGGGTGTCCAAAATTTGACCTTGCGGACTATCTTGTTTACCATTGCATGCATGGTCGGGAGCGTTTCTCCGCACATGGATCTCCAGAGCTATTTCCAATATGAAACAGAGTGCACAGAGCCTCGGGTTTTCAGCTGGTCGGACGTGGTTCTCCGCAGTATGAAGAGGCAATTGACAAAGTGCAGAAGGGGTGACCTAGAACAGTTCGGGTACGGGTCACTTTTGGTGTCATTCTTCCTTGATAAGGTCCCACTACTGCGACTATAGGTAGATTGGGGTTTACCAACCCCACAGGATCCGAGGATGCTGAGGTGGTTTAACCTCATGGTTCGGCACGTAGCAAGGCCTATAATCATATATAACGATTCATTTTTTGACTGGTTGATGATCGATGACTATGCATATGTTGGTTTGGATTTCCAAGGAGATTCGGATTTGGTCCTGCCTAAGGATGCTCAGTGGGGTGACTTAGGTAAGAAGTACACATTTTGTTTTTTTTTAATGTTTTTTGCAAATTTTATTATATAAAATGTTTTTATGTCTTTGATCCAAGGACTAATCAAAAAATTTCTTTTGATGACATAGATGTGGGGTCATATCGACCTCCAGGAGCGTCTCCCATTCAGAGACGAGGAGAAGCGGATCCAGTGGCAATATGGGATGTTGAGGACTATGAGGCAGTTGAATAGAACTTAGAGGGACCGAATGCGGATGTCCCGGACATCGCTATTAGGGAGATCTCAAGGCGTTATCAATGCCATATTGTGGGTGTGTCTGAGTCCCTTAGTTGACTGCTCCATAGGGTAGCCTGAGAAGTTGTATGTTACCGTGAGCGTCATCCGTGATGCTAATTTGTAGAAGCCATGGGCTTCATATATTTTGATATTTTGGTCCTGGACAAAACCTTTTTGTAAAACTTTTGATTGTTATATATATATATATAT
>ML791539.1:23134-59920 GCA_009831015.1 Picea engelmannii
TTCTACCGGCTTTATTTTGTTTTGTATAATACATGTGATGTGTGATTGGTTTTATAAAAGTCTCAGATATTTTTCTAACACATAATTAGATAAATCATTAGTCAATGTATTTAGACATCTAGGAATGTGTTGATATTCGATATAATCAAAATGACGTTCCAAGAGGCGATTTCGTAGATATACTCGCAATAAAGTAGGACTTCGGATAGCATAGACATTACTTAATTGTAGCACTACTAGCTGCGAATCAAGTTGTATCAACAGGCGGTGGATACCAAGCGAAATAGCATTAGTCAACAAATCAATGACGACGCTATATTCTGTGATATTATTGGTCGCACGACCGAGGCAAACACCTCGTAGTCTGATAAGTTCATTTGTAGGTGCATAAATTTCCCATGCAGCAGAAGCAAGGTTCTGAGTACTATGATTAGCACCATCGGTGAAGCCAATGTAAGGTAATGAAGACTCCGACATCTGGAAACCAAGCACAATGCAAGGTAAGCGGTCACGGGAAAAAACCAAATAACGAAAAAGCACACTAAAGTAACACACAAAAAGTATGATACAATAAAATGCAGGCACTCATGCATAGATGATCTAAGCATAGTATTTCTTTAAGTAAAGCCCATTTCTAGGTTCACTCAAAGGGATACCATCATAGTCCACTAACTCGTAGGGTCCTTTCTCCAACACCCGTCTAACGATATAAGGGCCTCGCCACATAGCCTCAAATTTTCCGGCTCTTAGAAAATATTGATCTTGTTCATAAAGGAAAACTAGATCACCTTCAGAGAAAATGCGTGGCTTGACATGTTTGTCGTATTGTGCTTTGACACGTTTCTTCTGGGCTTCTATAACTAGGGTGGCATCACGACGGGTTTCGTCTAGTTGCATAAGATACAACGGACGTTCTTCTTCAACATAAGTGTTTGGGAGAAGTTCAATAGATAGCTTTAGAGACGGTATCTCACATTCAATCGAAAAAATGGCTTCGAGACCATAAACTAACTGGAAAGGTGTAAACCCGGTAGCAGACTTTACGGATGTCCGATAAGCCCACAATGTTGAAAACAACATCGTGTGCCAACGCGTTTTGTGAATCCCTATCATTCGTCGAAGCATGGTAATGAGGAATTTTTTTATTGTTTCAACCTGGTCATTGGCCTGTGGGTAATAGGGTGTTGAGTTTTCATGGAGAAGACCCAACTTTTCAGTGATTTCTAACATCATGAAGTTTCTAAAGTGGCTATCGTGATCAGTAATGATAGCTTGAGGAACACCAAACCGAGCAATGATGTGATTGAATATGAATAGTATTGCATTCTTTCCTGTATTGTCAAATGTCGGCATCGCCTCGGCCCATTTCATAAAATAATCTATGGCTACAATAATGTATCCATGCCCCCCGGTCGAGTGAGGGTGACATGTCATGAAATCGATACCCCATTTTGCAAAAGGTCCAACGGAGACTACAGGGTGTCGAGGACCAGGGTGAGATCATATTTTGTTGTTATATGTTTGGAAAGTGTGGCATTTTTGGACAACAATAATACAATCGTTGAATAGAGAAGGCCAAAAATACCCAGCTCATAAGATATTTTGGGCAATAGCATACCCAGACATGTGACCACCACATGCTCCAGAATGGCAGTCATTCAAGGCTTTCTCGGCTTCGTTAAATGTGAGGCATCGTCGAAAAATGGAGTCAATCCCACGATGATAAAGAGTATCACCGAGGATAATATACTGACAGGCTTGGTAGCGTATTCGACGATGGTCAGTGCTAGACAAATCGGGCTGGAAAGTCTGAGTCTGGAGATATATGATGATATCCCCATCCCAAAGGTCATCGGAACTGATCAGAAAAATGGATTCATCGGGTAATGAATCCTCTGCTACATTTTCCGTCTCATAACAGGGAAGGTCGCATATCAATTTGGAAAACACCAAGGATTTCTTGGACTTAGCGCGTTCGAATTCTAGATCAAACTCCTAGAGTATTACAATCCATTTGGAGTATTTTCCCCCTAGAAATTGG
The DNA here is from genome assembly GCA_009831015.1 of Picea engelmannii. Lineage (NCBI taxonomy): Eukaryota > Viridiplantae > Streptophyta > Pinopsida > Pinales > Pinaceae > Picea > Picea engelmannii. Next base: position 25,176 of record ML791539.1, read on the forward strand.
CATGTAAGAATGTGTTGCATAGGGTTTCAATTGGAAATCATAGTAGTCTTGCGTAAAAGGATATAGTGTCGGAAACATTGAACAACTTGGACGGAAGCCAAGGCCAGTTTTTGAACATGTAAATACTTGGTTTCGGTAGTAGTGAGACTCCGACTCAAATAATAAATGACATGTTCATCATGAGAATCATCCTCTTGGACTAGAACCATAGTAATGGTAGAGTCTGAGGCTGAGAGATACAGGAAATAATCTCGACTGTAATCGGGTGGGAAAAGTAGTGGGGTACTGGTTAAAGTCAGTTTTAAAGCGTCTAAATATTTATTGGCAGTGGTATCCCATATGAACTCAGAACCTTTCTTGAGCAGTCAAGTAAATCCAAGGGTTAACTCAGCATAGTTTGGGATGAACCGACGTAGAAAGTTTGCCTTCCCTTGCAAACTTCGTAGTTGGCGAAGAGAGGAAGGAGGAGGGAGATTCAGAATCACCTCGACCTTCAAAGGATCTACCCTGATCCCTTGACGTGAAACAATAAATCCTAGAATTTGACCAGATTCTACACAAAAAACACATTTTTGCGGGTTCAAGCGTATAGGGTAAAACCGACATCAGAGGAAAATGGCTCGGAGGTGTGTTAGATGATCGACACAGTGCATGGAATGAGCCGGTAGGTCATTGAGATATGGTTGGACAATGTGTTTTATATCATGAAAGGCATAAGACATAGCACGTTGAAAAGTTGCCGACATTCTTTAAACCAAAGGGTAGTTTTCGGTAGGCAAAAGTGCCCCAAGGAAAAATAAAAGTGGTCGTGTGTTGGTCGGCGGGTACGATATTGATTTGATTATATCCGGAGAAACCATCCATCAAAGAGAAGATTTCACTCCTGGCACAATCGTTGACGATCTGGTCAACAAAGGGGGTGGAAAAGTTATCTTTAGGACAAGCTTTGTTAATATCCCTATAATCAACGCACACACGGATCGTACCTTGTTTTTTTTTAACCGAAACAAGATTGGAAACCCAGTCAGTTAGAGCCATAGGGTAAATAAAGCCAGCTTTAAGAAGTTTCTCAACTTCAAGCTTGATAGCAGCTGCTTTACGTGGGTGGATCGGACGAAGTTGTTTCCAGACGGGTTTAGTGCCCGGGTATGTCTTAATCTCATGTACAACAATGTTGGGGTCAATACCCGACGTTTCTTCATATAGCTCCAAGCGAAGATGTCATGGAATTCTTGAAAAAGAAACTTGTAGGTGACAACTTCGTCAGTGGAACACGAAGCTCTGATATGCACATTTTCTACAACTCCAAGTTTAATGGATATGTCGAGGGGGATGGTGGGTGAGATATTACTTAAGTTCCCTTCGTAAAACATATCATGTGTAGACTCCGGAATGGAAGAAACGACAACAACGGTCGACGGGGTCGAGATCCATTGGTAACTCTCAATGGTGTGTTGTTCTAGGAAGAGAATGGAACGATGATGTCCATTGTCCCAAGGGGTATCTTCCATGGACATAACAGACATAATCATCTCGTCTATAGGAAAAATGACATAGAAAGGATCCGGAGATAGATCACCAAGAGAGGAGGTAGAAGAGGTTGTCGATTGAATGGCTTGAGAAGAGGATTTGACCATACTTAAAGGCATTTGGTTGCCATAGAAAAGATGATCACCGGGGTTGGGTACTATCCACGGGTCATAAGACACAGGGGTTTCTCGAACAAAGGTGGAAATCATACTTATCGAGGCAACAAACGGATGTGGAACATCAAGTGGTGGAATGGGGAAAGTACCCATCAAAGAGGAATCTTTAAGAAGACCCACACCGATATTCTCATATCCAGGGGGTGTTTTTGCAATGAAAGGTACATTGCTGGTATGTGTATCAGAGTTAAAGAAGGCAAATTGGTCCACCGTAATTACTTTTCCTTGATGTGGGAAACATACGACACAGAAAAGAGTGGACACAATTGCATGCATGGAATCAATCCACCTACGGCCAAATAGAAGGTTCTAATCGAGAGGAGCGTCAAAGACCTCAACTTCAACATTGACCATTTTTCCTTCTAACATAATAGGCAACGAAGGTAGGACACCATAAGGATTAAACCCAAAGCCATTAAAGGATTTGAGCGTGTTGTGTGATTTGGTTAAGGGAGGAGAGTTGATGGCCTTCTAGCAAGTAACAAACATGACACATGTCGAGGCACCCTCATCAATAACTATTCTACAAATGTTCTTGTCGGAGACAATAACTTGTATTTGAAATGCGAGTTGAGGGGGTAACCTTGGAATGTGATCTTCCAAGTCAAAAATTATTAAATTTGTATCAGTAGGGTTGATTCCATCAATAGCTTTCAACAGTGCCTTTCGTTGTGTGGGACAACTCTGAAGGACTTCGAGGGCTGACATCGTTGACGATGCTTGGGCCAGATCTTCTACAATACTGTAGTTCTGGGCAGCATGCGCATGAGGATTGAAAGCAGAATTTCGAACAACACCCTTTGGGGGAGGGTGAAGAACTGTGTCTAGGATCAGTCGTTTGAGATGAAGAGGACCCTTGGTAGGTGGAGCCGATGGAGATGTTTGGACCAAGGAATGAGGTATTTCATCAACCTTCTCTTTGGAGGAAGAATAACCTTTGGATTGAGTGGTAAGTGTGATTTCGTTCTTCTTTGAATCACCTGTACACATTAAGACATAGGATGTATTGGAAGGGGAAGGTTGGTCATGAATGACCAATTGGGCCTATTGTTGACAAGGAAAGGGTTGTGACAAGACGGTCGGGGTAGGAGGTTTCGGGGTCCCTTGAAGGAACTTAGTAACCTCGGCTCATCTCGGACAATCCTTAGTGTAGTGATCATCACCACAGATAAAACAAGGGTATCGGGGTTTGCACTTATCCTTATCGTCAACAGGTTGTGTTTTGGTCTTCTCAGATGGCAGATTATTTTTATCCTCCTTATTCTTACCCTTCCCTTTTCTGGATTTATTCTTTCCGACAGGGGTAGATTGAACAGAGTTCACCTCAGAAGTCTTGTCGGCGAGAGGAGTAGGAGACGGAGCATGTTGAACATTAGAAGCAACGAACTTGGGGTTGGTGGTAGAGGCTTGTGCGGAGTGGGGTTGGGCGTGGAAATTGCCAATCACACCATCAGCCGCATGAGAAGCAGCAGAGGTAGTTGAAGAAGCAGTAGTAGAAGGACGAGGTGCGTCAAGGAGAAAATCGTAAAGAGTACCCATTTGTGAGTGAACGAGGTCAAGGTATTGAGCACAACTGATCACCTGTTCTTATGTGACAACTCCACCCATGGCGATGTCATGGGCGATATCATTCACGAATGATTTCGTGAACCACTCTGCCAGTAACTGATCGGGAAGCTCAAGTTTGATGAGACATCTTCGTCATCGCCACTCATGAATGTGATCAGAGATATGAGTGGCTTTGGTTTGTTTGAAAGAACTCAAAATTTTAGTTCCCATTTCGTATTGAATCAGTAACTGGTAGTGGGTGAGGAAATCCATGGCGAGGGTGTTAAAGTCAACGAAGAAGCCTCGTGGCGGAACTCATGAGAGTTTGCTGAAAAGGACGTAATCGAATAGAGGCATCCATCAAGGAGTTGGATGAACAAAAAAGGTGGAAAGTCATTACATGATTGTTTGGGTCCTCTCCTGGTTTACCATCGAACTTAGGAATGTTGGAAGGTAGTTTGGCCAGTATGGCAGGCCATTGAGGAGAGTGACGGATAGGATCGTTTAAAATTCTAGACAAATCAGGGAGGTCCAGGGTGGCTAATAAAGGTAATTGTCTATTCACGTGGGGGTACTAGTGAATTTGGGAAGGAAGTCCCATAGGTATACCAATAGGACCGTAAGCAGTTTGCATATAATGCGAAGATCAGATTCGATTGTTGGTACAAAGGCATGTAATTTATAGGGTTGTATTGGTTAGGGTGGTTCCCTTGAACAGGGACGTTGGGTCCAGCGTTCAAGCCCCAAATGGAATTGGACGAACCTGGATATGGTTGGCCTGTACTAGGGGGTATGAAAGAGTTAGTTTGAGGTTGTTTCCCCCCGGTCGATTGAGGATTATTTCGGATAATATAGTTCCAATACCAGGCCAAGTCTATTATCTCATCACATGTTATATTTCTATTAGAGACTTGGGTCTTAGGTGGTTAGGGTTTGGTTTCTCCCATAGTAGCCTTGAGGTATGCATTTTCAATTCATGGGAGGAGGTTGATGGCTTCTTCAATTAAATCATGGTTTTTGAGGAAATATTCTTCTTGTTCCCCTAATTCAAGGCCTTAGTAAAGATGTCATAGAGGGTATCTTACAAGAATTCTACTAAAGAATCATAGAAATATGTGTGCAATCAAAGAATAAATGTTGAATAAGGCTCCTTGTCTTCTTGTTTAATTCCCATGAGGGTGAAGACACTATTTTCACTTGGTCTAGGGATGTTAAAGTATTGAATGGATTTCTCTTATAATTGGTAAAGATTGTAGACCAACTCCTTTGGGAGATTATGAAACCAATGAAGGGAATTGCCTATTAGGGATTACAAAAAAAGCTTAATTGTGATGTTATTGCCATGGATAAACTTGGTGTAAGAAATCATGAAATCCTCCAAGTGGCACCAAGGGTCTTCTCTGAAAACACCAATGAACTTAGGTAACTCTAGTAAATTTGGAAAAAGATAAGTTTTTGCAATATGGGGCATGAAATAGTGTCTAAAGAATTAGTTGAAAGAAGGTATTGTGGAAGCATACCTTCTTATACCACAAAGGTTTATGTTTTGACTATGGTAATCATTATACAAGGGCATGTTGTTATTAGGAAGTGGTTCTTGACACCATCACCCATGCTTGGATGCAAATAAGGACATGAATTATAGGAAATATGGCTATTGAACGTGTTCATGGTTGGGTTCCAACATCCTTGAAAATAATCCTTCAATGTTGTGTCATTGTTGGAATGAATATTCATCCAAGAGGTTATGAGAAAGTTGGAATGAGTTCTTATCCCAATGTCTTGGAGAAATTTGAGATGCTTGCTTATCCTTGGGGAAATGTTAGGAAGTGTGATTGGATTTGAAAAAGTATTGGGATGTGAACTTGTTTCATTGATTGTGTAGAAGTTGGCATGAGTACATGCTTCATGTTAGGCACATATGTGGTATGAATGCTTGGCTAAGGAAGGAGTCACAAAAGAGGTTGAGAAACTTGAGGTAGGAGGTTGGCATTCCCTTGGCTTCTATTCAAAGAGTTTTTAGGTTTTCAATGATAATGTTGCATGTGTACTTGACTCATTTCAGTTTGAGTTTGCAGTAAAGTTTAAGAAACTAACATGGAAGTGCCAATACTTGTAGATCCAAATCATAAGGAATTATTGAACAAGAGACCCAGGAATTGAAAGGGTTGTGGATATCATGTGGAGGAGTTAGTTGGGGTGGGGGGAGGGAGGAAGGAAATCCCCTTAACATGAGGTTATGATGGGGATGTAAGGAGAGACTCACATGAAAGGTAATACCCATCGATTTAAGATGAGGGGATTTCCTTGGAAGACACATGATCTTAAGTCCAAGCACATGTAAAAGCCTTGTAAGAAATTAGGGCCTTCAAAGAACTTTGGTTTCAAAACCTGAATACATGTGCAACAAAAAAGTTGGGAAGAGGGATAATCAGAAACCACATAACCTACCATGTCAAAAATGCTAACTTATATGACTTCCATCACAGGGATATAAATACTAGGAGACGGGACTACTCCAGGGAAAAATCGAGAAAATAATAAAGAGAGAGGAGGGATAGATTCTCTCTCTTGGAAAAAAAGGACATGACATGCAACCATATTCACAAATAAAAATATTTTATTAATCAAATCACATCTTACATTGATATATGGCTAGTTATATATATATATATATATATATATATATATATATATATATATAATGGAGTATAAGGGCCACAACCCTTTAGATGGATGAGATGTACAATGGGTTCATTAACAATATATTAGTTAATTATAATTATCTTTTAGGCACATTACAAGTCATCTCTGCTTGAAATGTTCCATCCTTAAAGAATGGGTAAATATGAATGACTCAATCTAAAGTCTTCATTTTCCCAAGTGGCTTCATCTTCTCGAATATTCTTCCACTTGATAAGGTATTCATTAATACTTATTGAATGAAAGAATTTGGTTCTGGATTTTAATATCCCCTAGATCTTCAATACTAGTCTACCTTCTTCATCCAAAAGGGGTAGGAGTTGTTGGACCCAACTTTTTCTTCAAACATGAAACATGGATAACATCATGTAACTTCCCTTTGTTTGGTATATCTAGAGCATAATCTACTTGGCCAAATCTCTTTCAGATTTGGTAAGGGCCGTAAAACTTGGGTGCAAATTTATGATTTTTGTAATTTTTGAGCGAATTTTGCTTGTACAGTTGGAGTCGGACGAACACCTAGTCTCCTACTTCAAATTCATTGTTAGTTGTTTTCAAATCAACTTACTTCTTAATTCGGTTCCTTACTTACTTGAGATGATTTTTTAGGATACGAAGGATTTCATTAGAAGTGGTTGTTACATGTGACTCCTATACAATCATAAAGTCCTAGTACAACACCTCTGTATATTTCACATTATAGGATATAGTTTTTATTGTAAGTGTGTTTCTAGATCCTAGTTTTCCTCCTCCTACCTTATCTCCCGATGAGGTGTCGATGTGAGAGAAATTGAGGTGGCTTCATTCGTGTATTATATATTTGTATCATTGAAATAAATACAATGAGATATATGTGAGATGGCTTGAAACCTTTTCCACCAATTTCTTGTCTTGATTTTTGTTCTATTTGTTGTCAGTGGCTAGGTAGTTTTTTACAATATGAAAATTGAAATTGGAGACAACATACTATTTTATTTATGGTGAACGATATCCATATAAAGATTCAAATGGAATCATTTTTGTGAAAGTGTGATAAGTGGTGTTCTGCCACCATTTATCAAGATGTATCCAATTGTGCCACTATGATTAACAATCATTCAAAAAATTCCTAAGGTAACCTTCAAGGCATTTATTTACCACTTTGGTTTATATGTATGGGGATGGTATGAATTTCTTTAGGTTAATGTGGTACCTACTTGGTGGAACAATTCTTTCCAAAATTTGTTGGTAAATTTGCGATCCCTATCACTGCCAATAACTTTGGGAAAACCATTGAGTCTATACATATTTTTCACATAGCTATCAATGATTTGATTGGCTTTAGCTTTCAAAGATATTCCAATGAAGTGGGTATACATGGTTATTCAATATATGATTACAAATATGCTATCCTTCCCATATAAGGTAGGGATATCCATGATAAATCTCATAGATAATTCAATCCATTTTTTTTATCTAGGATATGAAGAGGTTGAGTAATACCTGTCATTGCGATGACATAAAGTGTTGGAATGGACTTTTGGTTGTTATATTCCTCATTTTCATTTCATGCATTGGAAGAATATGTGTCCCTAGCTTCCTCTTATTTGTCGCTATCACTGTTATTTTTTTTGCATAGGAATAACTTTTTTTTCTTACATTTATGCCCTGGACTCCAATTGGTTGTGTTACATTTAACACACAGACTCTTATCATTGTATATGATGGTGAATTTCTTAGGTGAGGGGGAATATATTTTGAACTTGATTTTTCAAACTAGGGGTAAAAGGGTTTTTGATAGGACATGTGTTTTTCTTCAATGTTTTTTTCCTTTTTGTCATGCATGCTCGATATCCTTGTCATGTAGTAATTTGAGTTTGTTCCTTGTATTCATTTTCAACCCTGATTCGAAAATTGGAAATGGACGCTTATCGAATAGGTATTCGATGCAAGTGGCTAGTACACGTAAATCACTAAAATATTCCTTCATTGTGCCTTATTGTTGCAACCTAGGGAGTTTGGTGAAGACTCTATCCTCCTCTATATCTTGAAATTGTTTGAAAATATTATTTTTGAATTTGTCCCAGTGTCTTGCTAGTCCATGAGATTTGGAGTTCCACCGTAAGAACTAATCACAAGCCGATATTTCCAAATGCAACAATGCAATTTTTGATATTCCTCATTGTATATATGATATTATTGAAATAATTTTCAAGTTTATTAATCCATATTGTGTCTACTTGATCATCCTCGTTGTCAAACTTGGGTATATGTATTTTTATTTTGTTTATAATATTGTTGAATGAAATTGTGTTGGATGAATCTTTTGGTCGTGAAAAACATGTCTCGGAATGTGGGTTGCTTATTCGTTTACATCCATTTCTCAATGCTTCACGGTCATCTTTGAGAAACTTGATATTTGAGCTCTCCTTCTTCGTAAGAATGTCAAGTTTTTTGTTGATCCCTTGCATTGTAGTTGAGGCATTGGTTTCAATTTTAGATCCAATTTTAGCTTCCATATTTTTCATTACATCGGTCACTATGAGTTGGGAGGTTCTATGGTGCCTGAGGTATTCCTTAATTTTTTAGTGCTTCTCATAGTGTAAGGATTTAAACTAAGACTTTGGTGGAAATGATGGTGGCAATGGGTAAGTAGATTGGAAACTTGTGTCTATTTATCACAAACGAATGAGCCAACCTTTGGCTATCGACCTGCAATGCCTCTGTTTTGAATATTTCAATGTCGGATACAATGCATGTGTATTGTTCTATATATCCAATCTCTATGTTCAATACATGCTACACACATTTCATTTATTTGATCTCAAGAGATATCCATGGATATCTATAGCAGTTGTACCAGGGAAATCGATTCGATAATTCTCAACACTATATTTTAATTTAGTGGAAGAGATGGAGCAGTGGAGACTATGGATTGTAGTTGTAGTGGCAATGATGATGATGATAATGTCAACAGACACTTTTTTTATAAATCCCCCCCAAATAAACACTGCATTAGCAATTTTTTCAATTGTGTATGCCAATGAATTAATCTACACACGATACACATATATCCATAGTCTCACGCAGTGACTAGATATATTCAATGAACATGTGGTGGGAGGATTAACTAGCTCTAATACTAATTGCAGGAAACCATATTCACAAATAAATACATTTATTAATCAAACCACATCTTACAATGATGTTGGTCAATTATATATATATATATATATATATATATATATACAATGGAGTATAAGGGTCACAACCCTTCACATGGATGAGATGTCCAATGGATTTATTAAAAATATATTAGTTAATTATCATTATATTTTTGGCATATTACAAACAAAACACCCCCTATGGTGGGTGTAGGGGTTGACCACAAAAGAGAAAAGAAAGACTTTACTCAAGAAAGGGAAGGTTTTATGGGAACTCTCGAGTTGAGTTGCCAAAATATAGCAAGTGAATGAATTCACATTAAATGAAAAAATAAGTGTAGGGATGGGAAACAAACATACTGTAAAAATACTAATAAGAAAGGGAGAGAGAGTGGAATTTCCATTCAATTTTAGGGCATAATTGAGAAACCCTAAGGGAGAAAAAGAGAGGACGAAAAAAGAAGGGAGGAAGGCCTTTAGATCAATTAGGGATTTACTGTTGATTATTTATCTAGTATTGTAGGTTAATTATGGTACTTTATTTAGTGTTTCCAACAAGTAATTAACAATTAATAACAAAATAAATGAATTATATACTAGGGTTACTTCCCTCCTATGGTGAACCAACTAAACAAAGTGTTGGAAATGAAAGTGAGAAGAAGGACAATAATATCCTAGATGAGTTATTTATAGGTGTTGAAGCTTCCTAGGCTGAAGATGAGAGTTATGGCAGGTCCCTAAGACAGTATTCAACCTCTTAAAACAATTCTCCATGTGTAACTTGATCCTATGATAAAACAGACTTACACTAATCTCCAATACAAAAATTAATAAAACATTAGATATAGCACATATAATGATATACAAATATGTAATGAATGGAGACTCAAGTACCCTCAAAAGGATTTGATACCTCCCTTTCCCGAGCTATGTTTGAATCTCCCTTGATCTTTTAGGGTTGAATGTTCCAACGTGTGAGAGAACAATTTCTTTTGAGATGCCCTAGAATTAGACAACAAGCCTACAAAGTTGGCTAACCTAATAGCAAGATATCCCTATTGAGGTGATATTGAAGACAGATGCAAGCAGCCCAAGAGCCTAGTAAATGAATTAAGAAGCTAGATCAAGATTTGAATCCATCCCAAGGGTGTACCTACAAGATAATAAGAGAGAGAGAAGAGAATCAAAGAGTTTGAGAGAGCTTTTACAAACAAGAATTGAATGGTATAAATAGGCAAAGGAATGACCTCAAGGTGTAATTGAATAAAAACAATCACCATTAGAGAAAAAAATTGATGCAAAAATTCAAACTACAAGGCTTGACCACATACAACGGGTTCCTTAGATCATACCATGCATATGTCCCTTGAAACAAGCTCTCAATTCCATAAACCACAAAATACTTGTTGGCTTGAGATTGGGAAGGGTTAAGTAATATTAACTCATTTGACCTTATACATAGAAAACATAAACAATTTGGGCTATCATGGAGCCGTAATGAGACATCCTAAGTAGCTATGGACCTAATCATGGGCTTGTGCCCCAAATTGAACCCATGGAGTAAGGGAATACCCCAAAGGAGTGACTTGTGAGTGAATTGAGGGTAAAAATGAACCTAATTGACAATTAAGGGTGAAATACCAAGAGAGGGGAGGTGACTAAGTACCTAAATTAAGCATTAGAGATACCTATGAGGTCATATGTATTGGCTAAGGTAAGGGGAACTCAAGGAAGGTGGTCCAACATATAAGGACAATAGAGAGATATTGTGTCATCACAAGGTGGGTTACATATGGATAAGACATAGATGAGTGTCACACTGAGGCCTCCTTGGTGGGTAGGCATATGTGAGTGCTAAAGTGAAAAATCCTTAGTGGGTAGACATATGCACGAGTGTTAAGTGGTCATGCTCAAAATAAAATATATTATAGAATGCAATGTGCTCATAGTCCACAACTTGAGTCCTAATGTGGTCATGATATCTCAAAACTATTTGATCTAATAAACCTTTTCCCAAATTGACATAGATACGCAAGTGATCAAAGGTAGTAGAAGGTTTGTTCCTAGTGGCGAAATTAAGACAAAATTAATCACTCATAACATCCCCATTGTCTTCCAAGTACTTGGGGTTCTATAATTCAGAAATTAGATTCAACAATTGAACCCAAAGCAGAACCAATGCAATGGATTCAGTGTTTGGGTTTATTTCGAGGCTCCATTACTTCATGAAAAGGCATGTACTTCCCGTAAACCATGTTCCATACATAACCAATTCCAGTTGGTTCCCATAGGCACTGAAATCAAGGATCAAGAGACCTTTTGTAGTTGGATGAAGGGCCACTGTTACAAATTATTTTGGTTACCCTGATGATGATTTCACAAACATGTGTTCAGGCTTCCAACATGACTTTTGCCTGAGAAAAGCAACTTATTTTCTCCTCTACAAGACTGTTTTTTAGAAAGGGTCCGCAGGCTGCACATATTACACAGTGCGGAAATCATAGATTTCCGCAGGCTGCTCTATAGCTGACCCGTGGGATTTCTGTAGGCTGCTATATAGGCAGGGTGCGGCGGCGTTCCAAAGCTAAAAGAGGAAAGAGGTTTCATGGAGTTTCTAGAAGGGCAATCATCTAGAATGTGAGGTGGCGTCCGTATGGTTGTGATCCTACTGGTTTCTCTGATTTGGTGGGATCGTCCTCATACCTTTAAACCACTTCACCTTCTCCTATATAATCATAGGCTTCTCATGGAAAAGGTTAAGCAAGATTAAGCAGAGAATTGATGAAAGAATAGGATGAAGACTGTGTGAAGAACCCTGTTCCTAGTGATGCTTGAGGCCTCAACTTGTCTATCAAGATTTTGTGGATTATATTCATGCGGGTTTCAGAGCAAGTGTATGTGTGTGTTGGAACGAAGGACCACTAAAAGGGAACTTGCGACATCAAGGCAATTCGGTTGTATCTTCTACTTTTCATTAATATAATATGGTGGCACGTCTCTTTCCCATAAAATGATTAGTATTTTATTACATGATTCCTTGATCACATGTTTAGGTTGTCATTGAATTCTACTATTGTTGCTTTCACGTTGGTTGGTTTGTGTTATCACAGATTTGATTCTACAAGAGCACTGGAGTGAAGCAGGGACAACAAAGATATAAGGAAGCGATTCATAAGGTATGTTATTTATTCCTCCTTTGGTAGTAAACTCAATGATCACAACTTAGGGAAAGCATCTTGTTCCGTCTTGTTTTGCTCTAGATCGAGGTGGATCTAGGGGGATTAGTTCATGTCCACATCTACCGATTTACCCAATAACAAAATTGGCGACTCCACTGGGGAAGAACAACTTGATTGTGGTTTTTTGTTGGCCATTTTATTTTGACCTATTCTTCTTACTTGAAATCAGTCTTTGAGTCTGTGGGAGATCCATTCAGACTCTCTGGGTTTGGAAGTCCATTAGATGCTTTGCCCTTTTTTCCAAATTTCTTGTTTTTTCAAACACTTCCGCACTTCACTTTATAGATAGCCCACGGAAACCTTTGATTTCCGCACCCTGGTGGATTATTTCAGTGAGGGATTTCCGCACCCTATTTGTTTCTAGCTTGCGGAAACTCTTAATTTCTGCACTCTATTATACTGCCAGCCTGTGGCGGCATCTGAGAAATTTTTTGGATTGGGTTTTGGCCTTTGTTGATGCCCATTTTTGCTTTAGTCAACTGGGAAAGGATTTTTAATGCCATTTCTTGACTTTTTCTTGACTGTTTAATCTTGCTCTTGATTGGTTTCGGAGATCGAAAACCTCTCTTTTAATCTTTTTCCAATTTTTGTTTTTTGATTTTTATCGACAAGGGTATAATCTTTGGATTTGTGTCTGAGTGCTTGTTCGATTAAAAATCATCGATTGGATTTGAAGTTTTCGGTTGGTTACACATTCTGGATTGCTTAATGATCAGAAGACCATTTTTTATTCACATTTGAAGAAACATTTTCTTGTCATTTTTTATTTTTATCTCCAATGAAAGATCGATTTGGGTGCTTGTTGAGTGTTTCATTTTCATTGATTGCTTATCCTTTCTTAGTTCCATCCCTGTTTTGGTTTTTTGAAAGGAAAAAATTAAAGTCTTTCAGTCTTTTAGGTAATCATTTACACAGAAAATATTGGCATTCACAAAATTGAAAGAGAACAAATAGTGAAATTATATTGTTGATGATTGTTTGGTATTAAATTTAAAGAAAAGGAATTGTACGTCGTAGTTCACATTGTTTCAGAAAAATACTTTCTCCCTACTATAGATAGAATTCATCGAACCAAAGTTTGCATCATTCATTTCTATTTGCACATTATTGGGTTGAAGTCTTACACAACATTGGTTTCATTCCCATCTACCTCTTGAGTAACAACAATGTCTTAAAAACATTGCGAAATTTAAAACTCAAGTAGTAACTTTTATTTTCTAGGGCTCTTTTACACCAACATTAGCTAAGCTAGAGATTTGGAATAGGCAGTGAGACACACTCTCCAAAGCACAAAACACACAATAGTATCTTGTGACAGGGAGTGTTCAAATCCATTTTCAACATTTTGTCCTGGGAAGCCCTTCTCACACAAGGGTCAAACCTGAGGTCGCATTGAGATTGGCAGAGTTACTCACCCTGCTTTGTTGGTCTCAGTGTAGAGATTGCACATATTATGGGGGTCGCTTGAAGGTATACCCACAATGATGAGTGGAAGCCTCTCAAGTTGATTTTGGGCTTGATACCCTGCCCTTGCATGTGGATCGAACTGTAGACTGTTTCCCCAGGCATCATTGTTGTTTGTGGTAACTTTAGTAGCCTATATTCTTAGGGTCTTACACAAGGTGACTGTGAAGGGGCAAGTCTTCACAGTGCCTTCAATCGATGTTGGCCAGACTCACTCGGACTCCTTGGAGGGTATACCCACAATTGTGTGTGGGAGCTTGCACCAGGGTGTAATTCCATTAAGCAGGTCGTCAACGTAAATTTTCCACCCTAGCCTAGCCCCTTCTTATCTCGGTCTCGCGACGTTGGATTTCATCACCAACTAGTGATTTCAAAATTAGAGGGTTTTGTTTGTCTGGTTTGAACTCTAGATTTTATTAGCGAGTTTTGTTTGTTGTCATAGTTGGCCATAGATTTTTTTCGCAAAGTTTTTGGTTCGGGCAATATTAACCCTCCACGTCGTTCACGTAGAATGCAAGGCCTACCTCTAGAAGATCTGAAAAGTTCTCAACCCTTGCCTACTAATACACCGGAGTACTCTCCTCAACAGAGTGAGTTCCAGACACTGTCACTCCATGAGTGGAAAGAACTGACTCTCTAGACAATTTCTGAATTTCTTCCTCTCTAGAGTCTTTTCGACTTCCTCACAATTTCGAGAGACGTATTATTTGGCTAAATTCATCCGGAGATCTTGTTGTTCAAAATTATGGACTACCAACCAGACCTTTCGTAGGTCTTGAAGGCCAAGATCCGTTTTGGACTACTGACATATCTAGATGGGATATTTTTGGAGCCGAGTCAGGTGTTGATATACTCGTCGTACCTAATTCACCCAAAAGGTCTGTTGAGGACGCGATACCCCTAGATCATTCTCCCATTACAACTGTTTATATGTTCGTTGGTTCAAACAACCCGTTAGTTGGTCCTAACTCGACCATCCCCCTTCAGATGGCCCACTTTACAATGGTCCCAAACACTACGACTATTCCCACCAGGACTACGGTGGCTAGCCAAGCTCCCATTGGTACACCTCTTTCGCCTAGGCCTTCACCATCTCTTCCTCCTGGGTATAATGAATTGAATGCTTCTATCCCTATCCCTACTCAAGTTCCATCCAGAGCATATGGAGCTTTTTCTCCTTCTGGGCACAATCCTGTTGTCGGCTTCATTCTGACGCTTCCTTAGCCCCCCTCCGGAGGGTCTTATCCACCTTTCACCAGAGGATCCGGCCCTAGTGGCATTACTCAGTCTTTCACACTCGATTATCAGATTCCTGTTGGGGGCCAATCTCAACCCCCATTTGGAGGTCAAACCCCAATTGGGACACAACCTCCGGTTGGAGGACAACCCCCACCCACCCCACCTTATGGACAGAACATACCGACAACTTTGGACCAGTATTGGAATTTTCTTACCTAGGGTAATACTCAATCGACTGGGGGGAAAGAGCCTCAATTCAAATCTTTCATACCCCCTAGTATGAGCCAACCATACCCCAGAACTTCCAATCCCATTTGGGGTTCAAAAGCTCCCAAGGGAACATCCCTAATCAGTACAACCCCATGGGCTACCTGCCTCCACACCAACAACTGAATCTACCAGGATCTTTGCATCATATGCAAACTGCTTATGGTCCTACTAGTATACCAATGGGATTTCCTCCCCAAAGTCACCAGTACCCTCACGTGAATAGACAGTTACCCTTCTTAGCCACTTTGTATCTACCCGACTTATCTAGGATTTTGAAGGGACTCCAAAACCTCCTTCACATGATGTCTTGTCTCATCCCTTACCTTCTCAACAACAGTCTCAATTGGTCATCCATGATCAACCTTCTTCCTCCACTACCTCCTACGTACTTATGTGTACCGGTGATTCATAGAAGAATGACATCACACTTACCACTCATGCCAAAGATTACTCTTCCTCCAAGAAGAAAGTTGACGACATACCACCTTCATTGGTTCAACAATCTCCCTCGGCTCCACCTTCCAACAGTCCTCTTCATCTCGAACAACCGAACCCTGATATAGTCCTTCACCCTCCTCCCAAGGGAGTGGTTCGAAAGTCTACTTTCAATCCTCATGCGCATACTGCCTAGAACTACAGTATTGTAGAGGATCTGGCCCAAGCACCATCTGTGGTGTCTTCCCTCGAAGTCCTTCCGAGTTTTCCTACAAAACAGACGACACTGTTGAAAGATATCGGTGGAATCGACCCTACAAATACGAATTTAATAATATTTGACTTGGAATATCACATTCCAAGGTTACCCCCTCAGCTCACATTTCAAATACAAGTCGTTGTCGCCGACAAGAACTTTTGTAGAACAATTATTGACGAGGGTGCCTCGACATTTGTCATGTCTATTTCCTGTTGGAAAGCTATTGGCTCTCCTTCCTTAACTGAATCACACAACACACTCAAAGCCTTTAATGGCTCTGGCTTTAAACCCTACGGTATACTCCCTTCATTGCCTATTACGTTAGAAGGAAAAACGGTCAACATTGAAGTTGAGGTCTTTGATGCACCTCTCGATTACAACCTATTACTTGGTCGTAGCTGGATCGATTCCATGTGTGCGGTCGTTTCTACTCTTTTCCATATCATGCGCTTTCCACATCAAGAAAAAGTAGTTACAGTAGACCAATTGGCCTTCTTTAACTCTGATACACATACTAGCAACGTACCTTTCATTACAAAGACACCCCCTGGGTACAAGAATGTCGGTTTGGGTCTACTCAAAGATTCAACTCTAATGGGTACGTTCCCAATCCCACCACCCGACGTTCTGCCTCCTTTGGTTGCCTCGATTAAAATGATTTCCACCTTCGTCCGCGAAACTCCCGCGTCTTCTGACCCGTGGATAGTACCCAAACCTGGTGATTATCTTCACTTCGGCGACCAGATGCCTTTAAGTCCGGTTGAATCCGCCTACCAATCCATTCAATCAGCTGACCCTTCTACTCCCTCTCTCTGTGATTCGTCTCCTAATCTATTCCACGTTATTTTTCCCACAGATGAGATGACTATGTCGGTTATGTCGATGGAAGATACCCCTTGGGCTGATGGGCCTCAATGTTCCATTCTCTTTCTCGAACAACACACCATCAAGCGTTACCAACGGATCTTGACTTCGTCGACCATTTTTCTTATTTCTTCGGTTCTTGAATCCACACACGATGTGTTATACGAAGGGAACTTAAGAAACATTTCACCCACCATCCCCCTCGACATATCTATTAAACCTGGAGTTATCGAAAATGTCCACATCGGAGCTTCCTATTCTACCGATGAGGTTGTCACGTATAAGTCCCTTTTTTCAATAATTGTGTGACACCTTTGCGTGGAGCTACGAAGAGATGCCAGGTATTGACCCTTATATTGTTGTACACGAAATTAAGACCTACCCAGATGCTAAACTTGTCCGGCAGAGACTTCTCTCGGTCCACCCCCGTAAAGTAGCTGCTATGAAGCTTGAAGTCGAAAAACTTCTTAAAGTTGGCTTTATTTATCCAGTGGCTTTGACTGATTGGGTATCCAATCTAGTTCCAGTTAACAAGAAACAAGGTACGATCTATGTCTATGTTGATTATAGGGATATCAACAAAGCTTGTCCTAAGGACAACTTTCCTACCCCCTTAGTTGACCAAATCATCGATGATTGCGCCGGAAGTGAAATCTTCTCTTTGATGGACGGTTTCTCTGGATATAATCAAATCAACATCTTACCCGTGGATCAACACAAAACCACTTTCATTTGTCCTTGGGGCACTTTTGCCTACCGGAAACTACCCTTCGGTTTGAAAAATGCCTGTGCAACATTTCAATGTGCTATGTCTTACGCTTTCCATGATATTAATCATACTGTACAACCCTATTTAGATGATCTACCAGCACATTCCATGCATCGTAGTGATCATCCGACCCACCTCCGAGCCATTTTCCTTCGTTGTCAGTTCTATCGTATACTCTTAAACCCACATAAATGTGTCTTTTGTGTGGAGTCTGGCCAACTCCTGGGATTTATTGTGTCACGTCAGGGGATCAGGGTAGATCCTTTGAAGGTCGAGGCGATCCTCAATATCTATTCTCCTTCCTCACTTCGCCAGCTACAAAGTTTGCAAGGGAAGGCAAACTTTATACGTCGTTTTATCCCAAACTACGTTGAGTTAACACTCGGATTTACTCGACTACTAAAGAAGGGCTTTGATTTTGTATGGGACACCACTGCCAACAAAGCCTTCGATGCTTTGAAACTGATTTTAACCCATACCCCACTACTTTTCCCGCCCGATTATAGTCGACATTATTTCCTTTATCTCGCTGCTTCAGACTCTACCATTGCCATGGTTCTAGTCCAAGAAGACGATTTACATGACGAACATGTCATTTATTATTTGAATTGGAGTCTCACAACTACCGAATCCAAGTACTTACATGTTGAAAAACTGGCCTTGGCAGCTGTTCAAGTTGTCCAATGTTTCCGTCACTATATTCTATTACGCAAGACCACTGTAATTTCCAATTGCAACCCTATGAAACACATTCTTACACGTCAATTCCTAGGGGGGAAATACTCCAAATGGATCGTGATTCTCCAGGATTTTGACTTATAATTTGAATGTGCTAAGTCCAAGAAATCCTTGGTGTTTACCGAACTAATATGTGACCTTCCCTTCGCTGAAACAAAAAATGTGGCAGAGGATTCCCTACCTGATGAATCCCTTTTTCTGATCAGTTTTGATGATTCTTGGTATGGAGATATTATCATTTATCTCCAGACTCAAAATTTTCGGCCATACCTCTCTAGTACATACCGTCGTCCCATCCGCTACCAAGCCCGTCAATACATCATTCTCGGTGACACTCTTTATCATCGTGGTGTTGACTCTACATTTCGACATTGTCTCACCTTTGATGAGGCTGAGAAAGCTTTGAATGACTTCCACTCTGGAGCATGTGGCAGTCATATGTCCAGGTATGCCACTGCCCAAAAGATCTTATGAGCAGGGTACTTCTGGCCTTCTTTATTTAAATATTGTTTAACTGTCATCCAGAAATGCCATGCTTGCCAAACATATAATCATAATATAAGATCACATCATGCTCCCTTACACCTTGTAGTTTTTGTTGGACCTTTCACTAAATGGGGTATCGATTTCATGACCTATAACCCTCACTCGTCCGAGAGGCATGGATACATTATCGTAGCCGTGGATTATTTCATGAAATGGGTCGAGGCGATGCCTACATTCGACAATACGGGAAAAACTGCAGCCCTACTCATATTTAATCACATCATCACACGATTTGGAATCCCACAGTATATCGTCACTGATCACGGTAGCCACTTTTGAAACTTTATGATGTTTGAGCTTACAAAAAAGTTGGGTCTTCGACATGAAAACTCAACTCCCTACTATCCATAGGCCAATGGCTAAGTTGAAGCGATTAACAAGGTTTGTGTCACTATGCTTCGATGGATTATAGGAATTTACAAAACAAGTTGGCACATGATGCTAGTTTCATCATTGTGGACCTATCGGACATCCGTGAAGTCCGCCATGGGGTTTACACCCTTCCAATTAGTGTATGGTATAGAAGTTGTCCTACCGATTGAATGTGAGATTCCATCGTTAAAACTAGTTGTTGAACTTCTCCCAAACACCTCTGCTGAAGAAGAACGTTTGTTGTATCTTATGCAATTGGACGAATCCCGTCGTGATGCCACCCTAGTTATTGAAACCCAGAAGAAACGCATAAAATCCCAATATGACAAACATGTCAAGCCACACGTTTTCTCTGAGGGTGATCTAGTTCTCCTCTATGAACAAGATCGTGATTTGCTAGGAGTCGAAAAATTTGAGGCTATGAGGCGAGGCCCTTATATCGTCAAACGAGTGTTGGAGAAGGGAGCCTACGAGTTAGTATATTATGATGGCATTCCTTTGAGTGAACCCAGAAATGGGCTTTACCTGAAGAAGTACTATGCTTAGACTATCTTTGCATGAGTGCTTGTATTTTGTTGTATCATACTATTGTGTGCTACTTTTGCGTGTTTTTTTCGTTATTTGGTTTCTACCCTCGACCGCTTACCTTGCGTTGTGCTTGGTTTCCATATGTCAGAGTCTTTGCTACCCCACTTTGGCTTCACTGATGGTGCTAGTCGTAGCACTCATAACCTAGCTTCTATTGCATGGGAAATCTATGCATCCACGAATGAACTTATCAGTCTACATGGTGTTTTCCTCGATCGTGCAACCAATAATATAGCAGAGTATAGCGCAGTCATCAAATTATTGACCGATGTTATCTCACTTGGTATTCGTCGCCTGGTTATACGACTTGATTCGCAACTTGTAGTGCTACAGTTAAGTAATGTCTATGCTATCTGAAGTCCTACTTTATTACGGGTATATTTACGAATTCGCCTATTGGAATGTTATTTTGATTATACCGAGTATCAGCACATTCCTAGATGTCTAAATACATTAACTGATGCATTAGCTAATTATGTGTTAGACAGACATCTGAGACATTTATAAATCCAATCACACATCACATGTATTATACAAAGAAAAATAATATGGTAGAAGCCTCATGTATATATATATATATATATATATATATATATATATATAACGATACAAGTTTTTTACAAAAAGATTGTTTTTCGTCCAAAGACCAAAATATCAAAATATGAAGCTCAAAGCTTCTACAAAATGGCATCATGGATGTTGCTCACGGTAACACACTACTGCTCGTGCTACCCTACGGAGCAATCATCTCAGTGGACCAACCACGCCTATGGTATGGAGCTGGAAACGCCTCGGGATCTCGTCGATCGACATATCTGGGATCCCTACAGTCAAACCCTCCAGATTCTGCTCGATTGCTTCATAATATTTCGCATCCCATCCTGCTACTACCGTTGCATCCCCTCACCTCTGGATAGGGGATGTACCCAGGGGTCGAAATGGCCCTACATCTGCATGGTCAAAATATTTTGATTAGTCATTGGATTGAAAACATAAAAGGAAAAAATGTGTTTAATATTTTGAAAAATTTACAAAAACACCATAAAAGCAAAATATTTTTCTTACCTAGATCCCCCCACTGAGAACCCTTAGGTAACACCAAGTCAGGATTATGGCGAAAATCCAGCCCGACATAAGCATAGTCATTGAACATAAAAATATGGGGCTCCAACCAATCAAAAAATGCATCACTATATTTAATAATGGGCCCCGCTACATGTCGAGACATGATATCACACCACCGTTTCATCCGCGGATCTCGTGGCATTGGTATATTCCACTCTACCTATAAGCGTAGGTGAGGGACTCTTTCTAGAAAGAAAGATACCAAAATGGATCCATACCCGAATTGCTTTAGTTCTCCATTCTTTCTCTTGGTCAACTGACTCTTCATACTGCGGAGGAGTCCATCGCACCAGTTGAACACACGAGGTTCTATGCATTACACGACGTACTATAAGTATCTCTACAGAGCCATGTGCGGAGAAGCACTCCCTGTCATCTGTGCAATGGTGAAAAGAATGGTTCTGAGTGTCAGATCACGAACCCCTCTGATAGCCACTTTACCCTTGCGCCACTCAGCCTCATGTACACAATAGTGTCTGATGTATTCACTCATCGGTAAACCACCACCTCGACCTCCTGTTAAGGTCACTTGTGCCCCACGATGGGATAGCCCCATCAAGAAGTAAATATCTTCGATGTCCAAGGAAAGCACATGAACACCCACATGAAATACTTGTTGGTCCACGTCCCACATATGGACCAAATATTCCAACAGTCTCAGTTGGGCTCTCATGCCCCAGATCTTGAAGAACTTTAACAAAACACATTGTCGTAGGTCATTTATGGTGCCCAAATCATTTAAATCCATTGCATCATCGTCTTCATTCTCTCTTTCTCTCCACTCCAACATATTTGCAATCAAAATACCTGCATGGAGATGAAAGAAAGAAGTTAGCACCTTTAGTCATCATTTTTTGGAGTTCATTTTGCTCCAACGCATCTTTTTCTTTTTGAGTTTTTGGCCGCCACAACTGGGCTTCACTTACAGAGCAGGGTTTCTGCAGGTGAACCGTTGGGCGCCTGCGGAAATCCTTGATTTCCGCAGGCCCCGATATAGGGCACCTGCGGCGGCCCTGGCGCACGCCTACAGCCCAAAAATTCACCCAAAAAATCATATTTTAACTGATTGAAATGAATTTTAAACCATTGAAAAGGAAGAAGACAAGGTACTCACCATTTTCACGCAAACCGTTCACTGAATGATTGCCCGTGCTCCCCGCAATCAACCGCCGAAATATGAGGTGAAAAATTGGCTCTTAGACAAGTTTTTGACTAAATACAAATGAAATAGTGAAAATGAGTTCTTACCCTTATTTATCTCATTTTTTACTTTTTCTAAAAATATTTTATATCATTTAAATATCTTTTCTCAAAAACCTACCAGCCTAATGGTCTTGTGAGTGTTTTTTTTTCTCGCAGATGGGCAGACTAGGGTTTCAAACAATGAAGTATGGACAGTTTTTGCGATTTGTTTTTCTTTTTCATCACGTGTACGATTACTTTTTAGGGTTTTTCAAAAAAACCTCGAGCTTAGTCTTTGTTCGTTCTTGTGTTCGAAAATCGATGAGAACGTAACCGAGTGTACTTTTGTCATCTTTTCGTACTCATCATGGTAACACGAAAATAACGAAACTTACGAAGTAACCTTTAAGCTCTTTTCACACTCCTTAAAAACGAAAAGATTGTCAAGCGACCTTGTTTTTTTCGCGCTCATAAAATTATTTGAATAAAACATTCGATGGGCGATAGTTTATCACTTTTTTGGTCCTGTCAAACTATTTTACGAAAAAGGAAATTAGAGAGTTCTCTTTTAACTGTTTTTCCAGACTCTATAAACATGAAAAACCTTCGAGTTTTTTATCTTTAGACTCGTTAAACAAACCTCGAAAGGCCCATATGGGACCGAACCACTCCTTCTTAGGGTTCGTTAAACATACTCCGAGGGACTCGTCTGAAGGATGAGGTTACATTAACAAGCATATTTTATCCTCCTCAAGCTTGTGTAAAAATAAAGAGGTACTCGCCAGAAATGGTGGGGGGGAATTTGGGAAAGAGGTCTATCTCTGTATTTGTGTTAGTGCCAGTAAGCATCGCTCTTGAACATGGCACCCCCTTCATCATTTGAATCCAGGTTAGGAAATCCATTTGTCTCTTGTCTGACTTTCTACAAGTTCATATCTTGGGTCGTCTTTGAGTCAATGCTTCCAAGACCAGTGTCGTGTGATTCATATGTTCAAGAGAAGTTCAACCAAGCCCTCTATTGAGTCGGCCATATGCAATTGTCAATTCTTACCATGTCGGCCTTCCTTGTGTCAGTTTCAAATCATGTTCGTACTTTGCTCTACCCTAAATCTGTTACTTATTTCGTGTCATTTGATGGGGGATACATAAAGGCCCTCCTGTGATGAGTCTTTTCCTATCAACTTCAGCTCATTATCCAGGAACAAGACTTAGAAATTATTCAGTGCCTTAGAGCCTGCATGCCTCAATGGCATGTTTCTTCACTTTCAACAGTGGATTTACATCATTGATCCCTGATTGAGATATTCCATCGAGTGTTCGACTTCATCTCATCTATTCACACTCATTGGATTGTACTATTGTACGTTGGGAATCATTAACATCAATGGTGATTTCCCTCGCACTTGTTAACGATTTTCATTAACAACCGGTAATCAAGTGGTTTCTAACCATGTTCTACTTCAGCGCCTGTAATCACATGGCTATATTTGTACTAACAGACGGTGGGATTGAAGACCCTGGACCTCATCATTTTTTATCCAGGTTGCGATGGAGTATTTGTGATTTGAATTGACACATAGATCCACTTTGTATGTCTCATGGCTATGTATGTGTCTGATTTCTCCAACACATAGATCCACAATGTATTCTTGGTGGCTATGTAGAATCTTGATGGCATGGATCCACAGTGTATAATTGGTGGCCATGACTCATATTTATGATTCCAATCATTTATAGTCTGAACATGGGAATGCATACTTCATACATGGTATAATATTGTGCGGATGCTTGATTATTTAAAGGTTCCCAATTGGTGCGCTCCTTGTTCCTGACACACACACCCATTTTTACAAAGTATTTAGGCTGTCACGAGTTCCAGCCTCATACTTTGGGTGGAATTCTATTACACATTATTTTGGTTACCCTGATGATGATTTCACAAACATGTGTTCAAGCTCCCAACATGACTTTGCCTGAGAAAAGCAACTTCTTTTCTCCTCTACAAGACTGCTTTTTAGAAAGGGTCTGCAGGCTGCACATATTACACAGTGCGGAAATCTATGATTTCCATAGGCTTCTCTATAGCTGACCCACGAGATTTCCATAGGCTGCTATATAGGCAGGGTGCGGCAACGTTCCAAAGCTAAAAGAGGAAAGAGGTTTCACGAAGTTTCTAGAAGGGGAATCTTCTAGAATGTGAGGTGGTGTCTGTATGGTTGTGATCCTACTGGTTTCTCTGACTTGGTGGGATCATCCTCAACCCTTTAAACCACTTCAACTTCTCCTATATAATCATAGGCTTCTCATGGAAAAGGTTAAGTAATATTAAGCAAAGAATTGATGAAAGAATAGGCTGAAGACTGTGTGAAGAACCATGTTCCTAGTGATGCTTGAGGCCTCAATTTGTCTATCAAGCTTTTGTGGATTATATTCATGTGGGTTTCAGAGCAAGTGTATGTGTGTGTTGGAACGAAGGACCACTAAAAGGGAACTTGCGACATCAAGGCAATTCGGTTGTATCTTTTACTTTTCATTAATATAATACGGTGGCACGTCTTTTTCCCATAAAATGATTAGTATTTTATTACATGATTCATTGATCACATGTTTAGGTTGTCATTGAATTCTACTATTGTTGCTTTCACGTTGGTTGATTTGTGTTATCACAGATTTGATTCTACAAGAGCACTGGAGTGAAGTAGGGACAACAAAGATATAAGGAAGAAATTCATAAGGCATACTATCTATTCCTCCTTTGGTAGTAAACTCAATGATCACAACTTAGGGAAAGTGTCTTGTTCTATCTTGCTTTGTTCTATATCCATGTGGATCTAGGGGGATTAGTTCATGTCCGCATCTATCGATTTACCCAATAACAACCACATATTTCATGAGAAAGGGACCCCACAAATATGCAATCCATTCCTACAACTACTTCAATGAAGGTTGCAACACACTAAACCTACAAATCACCTTGTGGATCTTGAGATGATTAATCTTGTGTTCAACCCATTTGGCCTTCAAAGCCACTTTGGGGACTAAATCCTCCTTTTCTATGCAAAGGGTTGTAGAAAGGGCCAAGCATGGGGTCGGTGGCTGATCCAAAAATGATAGGTTTTACTGACAACTGCAAGTTAAGTTTAATTCACTTTATGCATCGGATCGATAAGAATGTGAAACACATAAAACTCTATAACTTGTTGCAGAATAATAATTATGACTTTTACTTGATGCTCATTAATGATTCAAACGTTCATCCATTATAAATAATGCTGCAAATTAAGAGAAGATAACAGCAAACAAGAAAGAGAAAGTAGACACAAGAACTTGTTAACGGAGTTCACCAATCTTTGGCTATGTCTATGGGCCCGCTTCCAAGTGGAGGACCTCTTTATTGCTATTCAAATTCTCAAGTTCTCTTTACATTGACTCTTTGTTGTTACAAAAGGCTTTTGATCTGTTGTACAAGACCTCCTTGTTCAGATACATACATGCCTCACCAAAACTTCTCTCAAAACATGACAAAATGCCTCTCAAAACATGAGAAATGGCCAAATTACACAAGTTGCTCCTCAAAATCCCTGCATCAAAAAGTTACCCCTCAAGCTCAAAAATTTTGGTTTATATGGTTTTTAGGCCCAACAAGAGAAGCCCAACTTCTCTTGAAGATCTGGCCTTTTTTGGGGATCAAATCCCCCTTCAAATGGCCAAAAATCTCCTATTACAGGCATAAATCCATTAAAAATCCAACAAACATAGGGTAAAAACCCACTTTTAGCATAAATATGGGCTAAATCCCCCAAAACAGGTGCGCGCCCCCTAAAACATGGTCATATGCAACTATATATGGCCAAGCGCCAGCCCTTTCGGTTGCGCGTTGGCCCAAACTCCGAATCCAAAGGTCATATGGTGCAAGGTTATAGGATCATGCCCCTATTAGTGTGCCCCCGTTGTTGGTTAAGCCCTGGTCATGTGCGCCAAAAGTGGAGGTGGTTAGATCCACGGGCTAGTGTTTAAACATATAGTGTCTGCGCCTAACGGTTACACCATCAGAGGAGTGCCCAAACCTTACACTGTGGTTACATGTGGTAATAAAGCCGCGGGGCTGGGGCTTAGCCCCAACCCCCTTCCCCTCCATATATCAATACAATGCACTTTATATACAATGTTGTGGGTTTGTGTAAACAAGAAACAATGTGGAACGTTGGCGTTTGGTCGTTTCCCAAAGCGTTGTGCTCCCAATAGGTCATGGAGTCTAACCCCATGAGCTTCGATATACTTTTAACATAGCCACCCACCAACGATGGGGTGCCACATGGAAGCCCACGCTTGGGCCACGTGGCACCTGCACATTCACTCAACCATATGCCACATGTCAACACTGTACTGGTCCATCACTGTCCAGTCACCCCATTGTTGTGTTTCCACATGTCACTATGATACATCAGCATGGTGATGTCATGTTGACGTCGACATTGACTTTTGCCTAGTTTGATTGTTGACGTGTTAACTTTTTAGTTGTTTGGGAAAATGGTCAGAGTGTGATAACTCTCGCATACAACGTCCATTTGAGAAAGTAAATATATAGCCAGAATCAACGCGACGATCTAGTCGCAATTGAATTGGTTTCATTCAATTCCAAGAACTTTCATTTTTGAGCATTTTCTAGACCTGGGGAGCCTACTGGATCATTCCTCCCCACTTGGAAGCTTTTGGACCACCAAAAGTCTTCTTTTACTCAGGTAAGAAGTGAGGGTACTGCCTCCCCACTTGTCATGTATCATCCATCCTTTTTTTTGGGACAATGATCACCTGACTAATCACAACAAACATAAAAACTGAGATAGCATTGTTTATCAAAGTAATCATCTCATTTATTGCACAATCATCTACATTCTTTGTCGCATTTAGCAGCCATACACCATTGATTAGAAGCAAACTAAACAACAATACTGAGTATGCGAATGAGAATGACAAAGCATGCTTCCCCTTCTGAACAGGAACAGTAATCAAAGTATGCAGTTGAACCTCATGCTATAACTCTTGTGACACTTAATGATTGTTAGAAACATATTGAACCATCTCATGTTTAGCATCACTAACTTCATGTTTTGTTACAGACATAAATGTTAAACGTTTGCTTGCATTTACCATTCTTTTTAACTACCCTATAGTTGCAAAAGATCTGTCAGTTTTTATGTGATGAGCATGAACAATGTACTCTTTCCCATCTTTCTTGAAGCAATATTTATTTTCCTCCCTGTAGAATATGGCTTTTCTATCATATAGGTATGGGCTTTCCAAGACAATTCCACATATGTCCAGTGGCACCATATCAAGCTCCACTTCATCAACATAATTATAAGTGATTGCAAACTTAATTTTTCATTGCTTGGTTACTTGCAAATTATTATCATCACATATCCATCCCAATGGATAAGGTCTAGGATGTGACTTAGTTTCAAGTCCCAAATTATTTACAACCTCTTCACTGATTAGATTGGCTTGTGATCCACTGTCTACAAGAGTATCAACTTTAACATTATTTGTTATGACCCTTATGTGGAAAATTTCACTCCTTTTACACTCATCATTTACAACATCTGAATTAGAAGAGCTAGTACTTGCAACAGAATTTATACCTCGGATTCCCATTGCTACAATCTTTGTCTCATCACCGGAGTCTGATCCCAGATCCACTTGAATTGTTGCAGTTGTGGTATTCTTTCTTCCTTGATTGGCATACTTATTTGGCTTCAACGCAGGATGTAAGATCCAATAATGATATTCATCATGGCCTACCTTCTTGCAATGCTTACAAGTAGGCTTATCCTTTCTTGATGTGTATGTCTTCTTCTCTTTCTCTTTTCTTTTCCCTGGATCGTTTCCTTTCCAAGTATTTGTAGAAACACTATCACCAACATTCTCTTTACTTGATTCAATATGAATGGCTTGTACACATACTTCATCAAAGTTAGAAGGATTTAACATAAGAATAGTGTGCTTGAGATAAGAATGTAAACCACCAATATATTTTAGGAGTGTCTCTTGTGTATATAAAGGAATACCCAAATTTAATGATTTCTTACAAAATATTTGAGTATATTCTTGTACACTTTGATTCTTAACTTGTCTTAAACTTTGCGAATTCATCATTTCCTGTTGCATGTATGCTAATGGATAAAATTGTTTCTTCAAAGCAGTGATAAAATCATTCCAGGAAGAGATTGTTTTACCATTTTTCTTGAGATCATCCTTAGTTTTTCTTTCCCACAATATGAGAGTTGTGCCTCCCAATTTGAGACTTGCAAGTTGGATCTTTGTTTCATCATCAACAATCCTTTGTATCATGCAATAGACTTCTAACTGTCTAACCCAATTATCTATCTTTTCTGCATCTAATTCACCATCATAAGTGAGTAAATTAAACTCTACATCTAACTTTAATAAAGGCATATCAGAAGAATGATGAGTTTTTTAAGGTTGCTTTTCCTTGGAGGAATGTACACTTTCTTCACTTGTAGATGAGTCCGAGTATGAAGGAGAATAAGGTTCTGAAGGTCCACCACCTCCAACTCCTCCTTTTTCTCTTACTGAAGATTCACCTTCTTCAAACTTTGGATTTCTTCGTTGTCCTCTTTCATGGTAAAGTTCCTCTACCATGGATTTCATCAATTGAAATGCCTCAAAGAAATCGTCCGTAGATGCAAAAGGACCTAGTTTTATTGGTGAATACATCTCTTGTTTATGAGGTCTCCTTTGAATCTTTGGATTAAGAGCCTCAAGTTGGCCTTCTCCTCGCTTGAGTTTGGCTCTAGTACCATAAAATTGATCCAAAAATGATAGGTTTTACTGACAATTGCAAGTTAAGTTTAATGTACTTTATGCATCAGATCGATAAGAATTTGAAACACATAAAACTCTATAACTTGTTGCGGAATAAGAATTATGACTTTTACTTGATTCTCATTAATGATTAAAAAGTTCATCCATTATAAACCATGCTGCAAATTAAGAGAAAATAACAGCATACAAGAAAGAGAAAGTAGACACAAGAACTTGTTAACGGAGTTCACCAATCTTTGGCTACGTCTCTGGGCCCGCTTCCAACTGGAGGACCTCTTTATTTCTCTTCAAATGCTCAAGTTATATTTACATTGGCTCTTTGCAGTTACAAAAATATTCTGATCTGTTGTACAAGACCTCATTGTTCAGATACATACATGCCTCAACAAAACTTCTCTCAAAACATGACAAAATGCCTCTCAAAACATGAGAAATGACCAAATTACACAAGCTGCTCCTCAAAATCCCTGCATCAAAAAGTTACCCCTCAAGCTCAAAAATCCTGGTTTATATAGTTTTTAGGCCCAACAAGAAAAGCCCAACTTCTCCTGAAGATCTGGCCTTTTTTGGGGATCAAATCCCCCTTCAAATGGCCAAAAAATCTCCTATTACAGGCATAAATCCATTAAAAATCCAATAAACATAGGGTAAAAACCCACTTTTAGTATAAATATGGGCTAAATCCCCCAAAATAGGCGCGCGCCCCCTAAAAAATGGTCTTATGCAACCATATATGGCCAAGCGCCAGCCCTTTGGGCTGTGCGCTAGCCCAAAGTCTGAATCCAAAGGTCATATGGCGCAAGGTTATAGGACTACGCCCCTATTAGTGCACCCCTGTTGTTGGTTAAGCCCTGGTCATGTGCGCCAAAAGTAGAGGTGGTTAGATCCACGGGCTAGTGTTTAAACATATAGCGCTTGTGCCTAACGGTTACGCCATCAGAGGAGCGCCCAAACCTTACACTGTGGTTACATGTGGTGATAAAGTCGCGAGGCTGGGGCTTAGCCCCATCCCCCTTCCGCCCCACATATCAATACAATGCACTTTATATATAATGTCGTGGGTATGTGTAAACAAGAAACGATGTGGCACGTTGGCGTTTGGTCGTTTCCCAAAGCATTGTGTTCCCAATAGGTCATGGGGTCAAACCCCATGAGCTCAGATATATTTTTAACATAGCCACCCACCAATGAAGGGGTGCCACGTGGCAGCCCACACCTGAGCCACGTGGCACCTCCACATTCACTCAACCATATGCCAAGTGTCAACACTGTATTGGTTCATCACTATCCAGTCACCCCATTGTTGTGTTGCCACATGTCACTATGCTACATTATCATGATGATGTCACGCTGACGTCAGTATTGACTTTTTGCCAGTTTGATTGTTGACCTGTTGACTTTTGGGAAAACGACCAAAGTGTGATAACTCTCTCATACAACGTCCGTTTGAGAAAGTAAATATATGGTTGGAATCAAAGCGACGAGCCGGTCGCAATGGAATTGGTTTCATTCAATTCCTATAAATTTCATTTTTGAGCATTTTCTGGACCTCGGGAGCCTCCTGGATCAGTGGCCCAACACTAGAGCAAAGCATCTTACATTAGATTTAAACACAATCTTGAAAATAAATGTTGGTATTGTTTTTCCCATCGTGCGTAGGATTTGAAACGCCAACAAAAGGAATGGGTTCACTTTGTGATTGTTGTTCAAGCACATTCATAGAATCCTGGGTGGTGATAGATGAAGACATGGTCATGGAAAACTTCTTCCTATTGGGTATATGTAGGGGTTTCGGGGTGTACAACAACAACGAAGAAGATCCCAACCACTGCAAGAAGGAGAGGATGAAGCTCTCCAATGTGCTTTCCCATTGATTTTCTTGCACACAAGGATATTGGGTTGTGATAGAAGGGATATGATAAACAATCCTAGCTTTGCTCATGAAAAACAAATTGTTTATGGCATATTCATCTTAGAAGATATACTTGAAAGAGTAGATATCACTAGCTTTGAATCAAAGAGGAAGATCAATGGAAGATTGCATTCAAGAGAAAGGATGGACTACATAAGTGGTTGGTTATATCATTTGGGTTGGCCAAAGCACATGATTACCTTCACGAGGTTGATAAAAAACATTTTGAGGCCCTACATTGATGAGTTTCTAGTTGTTTACTGAGATAATATTCTTCTTTACAATAAGACAAAGAGGAGCATTTGTGGCATTTAAGGATGGTCTTTGAACTACAAAGAGAAATATTTGCACATTAACTTGAAGTAATACAAATTCTTTAAAGAGGAGTTACTATATGTAGGCTTCATTGTGTCCAAAGAAGGATTATGCATCGATCTAGATAAAGTGAAAGCAATTTGGATTGGCCCACGCCATGCAATGTCTTTGAGGTAAGGAATTTCCATGGAATCCATTTACTTTAATAAGATATATTTATCCTTTATTCTTTTAGTAAAATTAATCAAAATAAGAACTAACTTATATAAAGACCTTTTTACATCCTCTTATATAAGGTCTTAAATAACCTCAGTTATTCTAGGTGTACTTAAATCCTCTTTGTTTAACCCAAAACTTCCCTAAGTGTTATAGTTTCCAACTAGAAGAAGTGAAATTCATCGCTCACATGTCTCCTTATCAAATGAAGAGATGTCGAAGCCCTAATAACTTACAACTAGAGGCCTAAGTAAATACATTGTTCTAATAAGGATTTGAAAGGCCCTACCTAAATTGGCTTCAAGGCTGATGTATCCTTCACTCAAGAAGACGCTCCCATTCCCTCCCATTCCTTAGATGTAGAGATATCAAGGTAAATAAATTGTTCTAATGGGTTTTGAAAGACCTTGAGATTAAGGTATCATTCACTCGAGAAGACCCTCCCATGCCCACATATATTACTTACAAATGTGAAGTACCAAGACATTGTAAATTGGTTTGTAGACACCTCTATATAAGTACAATATCCCACCCTAGGTTCTTTGAAAGCAACTATAACTTCAAACTTCGTATTTAACCTTTACTTTAGTTTTAATTTTTTTTTAGCAATCATTCAAGTTTATCAAATAAAATCAATGGGAATTGGATGGTCTAATTGGTTGGTTGACTCATGAGTGATGTTTCTTAGTGACCTTTCCAATAAAAATGTTTTTCTTGACTAGGAGAGTTGCTTGAATAAGTCGTTTGTAGACTAAACAATGCCATGAAATTCAAAGTCAAATATCAATGACAAGCATAGTCTATATACTTTAAGCTCCCATCTCATGCTTATGAGGTATAAGAGGGGTGTTGACCAGCTACTTATATCATTCCTTCATGGCCATAGGGGCAACTACTTGAAGGTCAAAAGTGCTAGAGGATCATGACCCTATAAGTTTGTCCATAAATCACATCATGTAGATTGCAGAAATCAAGGTTTAGAAAGAGTTGGTGGTGTTCTTTGCACGCCTATTAATTTAAAAGGTGTGTGGTGATTCCTACAAGTTGACATTTCCAATGCATTCGCATGGCATGCTCACATAAGCAACTCCCTTACATCATCCCATGTTCCTTTGTCACCATTCCATTTATTCTTGCAACCACTTCAATCCTGTGTTATTAGTGGAGTGGTTCACTTTAAATAGTTGCAAGTAGTTGTATGAAGAAAAATAAAGCAGTGGGTTTGTTGTTGGTAATTGAGTATTTTTGTTTTATTTATAAATTTAAACTAAATATTTTATTATTTTTAAATTTTTAAATATTAAATAGGAAGATGTATTTATAATTATGAAATATATATTAAAGATAAATAATATTATTAAAAAATGAATTTTTATAATTGTTATAAAATAATTTGGTTGATGTAAAATATTTTGGAAATAAATTGTGTAAGTGGAGTATTCACTTTTGCAATACCTTCCCCTTATTTGTTTTTTTCTTCTTTGACTTTCACTTTTAAAATTGAATTGATTGAATTGGTCGTGTGTGGGGCCAGCGTTGTCATTAACTGCAACCTCGTACTCGAGTGTGTTGTATTTTTTAATGTATAAAGTTCGAAACGTAAATCTCAAGTATGCTGTTCCCGATAACGACGGGGAAAGTTAAAGAAAACAACGTGTCTATTTAATAACATTTATAAAGTAATTTTCTCCTCCCAAGAATTGCCAAGTGAAAGTGTGTTCCCACAAGTTGGGAATATTTTTAGCATTTTCAAGACATTCTTACACAAATTCCTCTGAACCACTTTAGTTCTTATCTACACGTGTGATTGTGTATAGGTAGAGGGTGAAGGGCGGTGGTTCACTATAAACAGCTACCAAGTTTCATGTTGTTTTGTTTGGAGTTAGTTGAATCAAGACAAATGAGTTCTATTGGGTTTGAGTTAGTTAAGTGAAAACAAATCAAAGCAATTGAGCATCTTTGTATTTTGTTTTATATCTTATTTAAATAAAAATATAAAAGATTGATATTTAATTTTAAATTTATTAAGTATATAAAAAATATATGTATAAATTTTTATTGCTTTAAAATTTTTAAAGTTTTGTGAAGTTTTTTCAAAGTTATGAAGTTGTTTTGAAATAGTAACTAAACATATAGTTGTGTACAAAGTGATTATATTATATAATTTTGTAACCCAAGTACATATTCAAAACTTATCTCCATATCTTTTAATTTTTAAAAAAAAGATGGTAAGAGTGAGGGGTTCTCATTAATTTCAAAGGAAATCAAAAGAGTTTGTATGGTTGAGAATTAGGATAAGCAACCAATAATGAGGTAGAGGCATTGGTAGTTTATCAAGGTGATTGGCTCAGAAAATGACATCTTTTTTCCACCTATAACTATTTTTTTTTGTTATCACGAGAACTTAGTTTCAAACCCTAATGTTTGTCTTCATCACCACTTTGCTTTGCACATATCACAAGGTAAGAGGGATTGCAATTTAAATGTTTTTCTTGTTTACATGATTGATTTAGGAAGGTTCATGGAATTACTTGGGATTTCTAGTGATTGCTAAAGGTTCCTGCTAGAATTTATGTTATAAATCAATCTTGTTAACAAATCTTGTAGCAAGTGTTTCACATCATATTCGAAAATGCATAAATAGGACCAAAAGATACAAATGGGCTCGAGCAGTTATGACAACTTGAACAAGGTTTCACACAATTATGACAACATGAATGGCAACTTGAAGAATCCATCAACTCATTGACAATAGAGGCAAAGTATTACTCCTATCTACTGGAATTAGTGCATGTGAGTTCTAAAGGTTGTAACCAATTACTAGGTCATGCCTATTCTTGTCCAAAGGGAGTGATGAGCATGCTTTAACATAAAGATTATGGTCCAATTCCCTACTGCACAAACAGAGTCACGATGTTCACATGACTCAAGGTTTTTATGGGAAAATTAGTAGTTTGAATTTCATTTCTGCGATCATCTTTAGATCGCAGTGCTCCAAGTTTAATTTGCAACTAAAAGGAAAACCTCCCCAAGAATATGAGAATGTAGCATGAAGATACCCTCTCATGCTATATATACAGAGTATCCTCATTCCTAAAGAGGATGGACATTGTTTTGTGTTGTAATACTTTTCTTTCAATAAATATATATGAGTGTTATTGTTGCATGTGTGTGATCACTTTGTAAGTGCACGTGGTGATTTTGTAGCAACATATAGGCCAAACCCTAGAGGGGGCCCACTATGAGGTGAGGCACTTTGTATCCTG
>ML791539.1:59984-77081 GCA_009831015.1 Picea engelmannii
TGTGTGTGTGTGTGTGTGTGTGTGTGTGCGCGCGCGCGCACGCGCTATAGTTTAATTCTATTTATGCTCATTCGTTTTGTTAGTTCTTTCTTTGTTTCTTGTAGAATTTTTCACCGCAGAAATAGATTAGTTAGCTACACTCATGGTTACAGTCTAGTAGTAGAGTAAAAAGAAGTGTTATTACAATACTAGGTCATTGATGATTTCACTCTGAGAAGAGCCATCAAATGGGCATGAAACCATAAGTGTTAAGAGTTGTTTAATTGTTTAATTTATAGAAGAATCAATTTGTATTTGCAAGTTTTACAAATTTAGATTGTTATTCCAATTTTACATTAGAGTGGATACATTGCTTTAAAGTCATTTGCATAGAATAAATAAGTTTTCTTTTCCATAGAATCTAGTAGTCAATAAGCATATAATTTTTATTCAGTCAATATAAGAAGCTTGTTCCATGTATACCGCACATGGTGCCTCACAAACCTTATGGAGCCTCGGATTGATAATAAGTGATCTAGTGGATTCAGTTTACCCTTGACTTTTAGGAAAGTAATTAAAAACACTATTATTTTTTGTGCCATTACCAAGGAGGAACTAAGGAACTTGGATACTTGTTTTACATTGATTTAGGGGCCAACATAGGATTAGGAGAAGATCTTAGAGAATTATCGACAAACGCTCTGCTAACCTCCATCCTAAGTGTTATGCATATAAAATAGATCATACTAGGATGCATGAGAAGACTTAGAGATGGTTGAGGATGTTTCGGTGGTGCAGTAGGAGCCACCCACATTACTAACACCCTAGCAGGAAAACCTGTAAAAGGAGGAAACTCTCAAGGTATCTCAGAGTCCTAGCATAAACCTCCAATTGAACAAATAGGATCAAATTCAGTAGGTAGCCCCCACAAGGCCAATTCTATAGACGATGCTACCATAATCTCTCCTACCATAGAATTTGTTGGTCCAGACAAGACACTTTAGATCACTAAAAAAATCTTATTCAAGATCCTAACTTTTATGTTGATTCTCTCCAATATGTGGTGTTTTGGAGAAAAGAGTTGTTAAGCGTGGCTAATGAAGAAGAAGGTTCTAACTTGAAGGAGTTTGTTACTCCTTGTCTTTATCTAATAATTTCTTCTATTAGACACACTACTTATCATGGAACTACTTATATTTACCTAAGGTTTTTTAAAGGATGTCATCAACTTATTATTGAATAATTTTGATTTACTCAATGAAACATGCTCCTTTATCAACTTTTTTATAATAATAATAATAATCTATGTTTAAGGTCACGACCAAGCCAAAAACCAAATTGGTATATGAAACCTCCTTATTTGTGGGACAATAGACCCCCTCCGCGTAGCAATTTGACTACTACATTCTATGGAAGTATACATACCCTAATCCTACCCCCCTTTAGATTTGAACATGTGACCTCAAAGGAAGAAAATGTTAAGGAACTAACTTCCATAACCCCTTATGTAGGTAGAATAATATATCTCCATGTAATAAAGGCCGATATTAATAAGGCCTATCAATAAGGAAGAATAAGTCAAAAGTAAGTAAACCTAATATAAGCTTCCACTTCTAGAAGGATCTTCCTCTAGATTGTTCTTTTAGATAGACAGATTTAGTATAAATAGGGGTAGAGGGTATGATAAGTTTTGTCTTGGATATTATTGTAATAAAGCTTTGCTCTACTCAAGGTTTCCCCCTCGAAGAGGCAAGTGAACATTGTTATCATTAATCAAGGTGCTCTTTCTAGTGTTATTCTGGTATTATTCTGGTATTTTTTTTGTTATATCATTGTTGTTCTACCATTTCTAGCTAAAATATTTTTGTTCTACAGACTATTTTATATCTGGAATACTACAAGTGGTATCAGAGCACTTTCCTTGCTAGAAAATTGTGGGTTAATTTTTTTTTAAGGTAGAGACGTATTCTGACGTCTTAAAGCTACAGAGATTTGTCGTTACACGCATAAACCCATAGTCAGGGAGTCATACACGCAGGAAATACAAGTGTTACTTAAGAGCACATTTGTTGGCCACCCTTGTAACCCTTGTTGCTACCCCTTTGAGTGGTAGCGCATAAGACAACACATGTATACAGATCAACCTAGATCTCCTAAATCCCTCCATAGATAAACAAATCAGCCACCTGACTGTTATAGTGCCACCGAGAACAACACTCAGGAATATACTCTCTAGTACCTGGGTATTCGGGTAGTACGAATAAGGGCACGGTCTAGCCTCCTTAGTTGGTGCCCTGAGATATTGGGCCAAGTACTACTGTTGGACCCCGCACGTATATCAGAGAGCTATAGAACAGGGAAAACCCTTTTCTGTAGACACCCTTCATACCCTAACCCTTGGGACGAAAACAAAAACAGAACATACAAGATCTATTGCCTCGCAATTGTGCCTCCTGCATTTAGGTTGTGAAATTACTACACATTTCTTCCTGTTAAGAATTTGGGCATTTCAACACTGCAGTATCCTTCAGATCAGAGTATAACTCCGAGGGAGTTCTCAAAAAAAAAAAAGGTATGGATCCTGTTGGCACCATTATTTTAGCCCTATCCCATTGGATTCCTCTCTTTGTCCTTATCGCAGTCATACTTATCATTTTTCAGCAAAAAAAATTCTCATGGACTCGACCCCCTTCCAACACCCTTATTTGGGCCTTAGCCCATTGGATTCTCCTCATCGCCTTGATCGTTGTGATACACTTCACCCATAACCCTTTTTTTGTGCGGTCCCTTTTTGTTTTCCCTCTTCATCATGGCCCACACCCATAGCCAAGACTTGGAAACTCGCTTCAATTCCTTGTCCTCTAATTTCACATAGACCCAATAGGAAGTGCAGCAACTCAGTGCCAATTTTTCCACCATCAATAAAAACATGCATTCCTCCATAGACGCCAAAATGGAAACTATCGCACAGGACCTCGCTACCCAGCTTACATCCTTCACTAGTGTGTTCTGGGCCAAGCTGAATATCCATGTCGATCTTCCCTCCTCTGACCCACCTTTGCACTTGAAAGGTGAAAATTCCTGTTAATTCCATGACTTTTCATCCCCATCACTTTCAGCGTGACCTACGCCTTCCGCGTGTGGATGTGAACAACTTTGATGGCTCAGATCCCACTGGATGGGTAACTCAAATGGAATATTATTTCTCTTTGTATGGCATTACAGATGAGTTGTCCAAACTCCGATACAGTGTTTTCCATCTAGATCAAGAACGTTGGCAATGGTGGCAATGGAGAAAAAATGCTCGCCTAGGGTATGTGGCTTGGACACAATTTGTGGCAGAGCTTTATGAACGCTTTGACACTTACACCAACCATTTAGGCCATTTGACAAAGTTGAAACAATCTGGAATAGTGAAATACTTTATAGCCTCTTTTGAGCAATTGGCTTTCCGTACAGAGGGCATGTCTAATGCTTTTTTCCGAGAATGTTTTATCAGTGGCCTCAAGGATGATATATGTTCCCATGTCCTCATGGCTCGGCCTTAGAGTTGGGTGGAAGATACTAAAAGAGATAAGGAAGCACAACAGGTT
The DNA here is from genome assembly GCA_009831015.1 of Picea engelmannii. Lineage (NCBI taxonomy): Eukaryota > Viridiplantae > Streptophyta > Pinopsida > Pinales > Pinaceae > Picea > Picea engelmannii. Next base: position 63,557 of record ML791539.1, read on the forward strand.
GTCTCTTCTCAAACCCGAAAACCCTCCTTTATTCCTTGCCCTAAACCAGGCACTCCCACTCCTCCTTCCACTCCACTAAAGATCCAGAAATTGACCAAGGTAGAAATGGTTGAACACCAACTCAAATGCCTTTCTTATAATTGTGATGACAAATATTTTCCTGGGAACAAGTGTAAGGAACAAAATATTTTTATGGCCATCTCTGTGGATGTTTCGGAAGACGATGTCGAGGCTTCCCCTATGGTTGAGTCACCTGAACCCACTGACATGACCCCACCCTCTGACCCTCCCGAAGTTGAACCAATCATTTCCCTGAATGCTCTCACTAGGTTCTCTGCTCCCCAAACCCTTAAGCTAATTGATTGCATTAAGCATCGTAAGATCATCATCCTTGTTGACAGTGGAAGCACCCATAATGTTATTCATCGTCGCATTGCCCAAGAAACTAATTGCTATATCCGTGTCGTCAATAATTTTCAAATCATGATTGCCAATGGAGGGTCCATGAAATGTGGGGGGTGTTGTGAAAATGTGTGTCTCCAAATTGGTCAGTACCTCATGAAATCTCATATGTTTTCTATTGACATGGGCGGTTTTGACATTCTGTTGGGTGCATAATGGCTAAGGAATATGCGTCCCATTCCCATGGATTTTAAGGAATTAACCATGCAATTCAACTAGGAGGCCCAACAATATAAGTTCCAGGGCATCACCGTCGGTTCCCTGGAGATCATTAGTTCCCATCACATGGAAAATCTCCTCAAGAAATGTCATTTTGGCATTAATGCAAAACTCCATGCCATTCACGCCACTGAGACACCCTCTGTACCGCAGGACCTCCAATCCATCATCTCCAAACATCAAGTTGTTTTTTTCCACTCCCCCAGGACTTCCTCCTTCCCATGGTGTTCATGATCATTCCATTCCCCTTGTCCCCAACATCTTTCCTCCCAATGTTCATCCCTATCATCATCCATTTTCCCAAAAAAATGAAATTGAGAAAATTGTTCAAGAATTGCTCACTACAGGTGCTATCCGTCCTAGTATGAGCCCCTACTCTTCTCATGTGGTCATGATCCTTAAGAAAGAAGGCTCTTGGTACATGTGTACTGACTTCTGCGCCCTCAACAAACTCACCATTAAAGACAAATTTATCATTCTTATCATTGATGACCACTTGGATGAATTGAGTGGTGCCCAATTCTTTATTAAACTTGATCTTCCTTCTGGCTACCACCAGATACGTATGAACAAGGTAGACATTCCTAAGATTGCATTTCAAACTCATAAGGGCCACTATGAGTTTTTGGTCATGCCCTTTGGCTTGTGTAATGCTCCCTCCACTTTCCAAAGCCTCATGAATCATGTCTTCCGTCCTTTTCTCCGTCATTTTGTCTTAGTTTTCTTTGATGATATCCTCATCTAAAGTAAAACCTGAACAACCCATCTTGCTCATGTGGATCAAGTTCTACATCTACTCTCTCAGCACCAACTTTTCCTCAAACAATCTAAATGTGCTTTTGGCGCCTCAGAAGTCGAGTACTTGGGTCATATTGTTGGCAAGGCATGTGTCAGGGTGGATCCTAAAAAGATTGAAGCTATGCAGGATTTGACTAGCCCAAATACTCTCAAAATCTTGTGTGGGTTTCTTGGTTTAACGGGATATTATCGTAAGTTTGTTAAGAATTATGGAAATATTTTGGCACCTCTCATTGCTCTCCTTAAAAATAATTCTTTCACTTGGACTCTCGCAGCTGATTAGGCCTTTCAAACCTTGAAGGCGGCCATGTGCACAACTCCAATCATGTCCCTTTCTGATTTCACAAAGACCTTTTTCCTGGAATGTGATGCTTCTGGGAAAGGACTTGGATTAGTCCTTATGCAAGATGGTTGGCCTTTGGCTTTTACCAATAGACAACTGTCAGAGCGACATTTGGGCCAATCAATCTATGAAAAGGAAATGTTGGCTATTCTGCATGCAATGGATCTTTAGTGCCCTTATCTATTGGGGAAACGCTTCCAATTAAGACAGATCATCAAAGCCTCAAGTATTTTCTGGAACAACACCCTTCCTCCTCGGAGCAACAAAAATGGGTGACTAAGCTCTTTGGATATGATTATGAGATCATTTACAAGAAAGGCAAAGACAATGTGGTTGCCGATGCACTTTCAAGAAAATATGAAGATGAAGGGCCCCTTTTTTCCCTCTCCTTCATTGTACCATATTGGCTCCAAGATGTTCACCAGGATTGGCTACAAGATCCCCAAATTTTGCATCTGATCCAACAATTGCAGACCAATTCTCCATTTTCCCAAGGGTACTCTTGGCACAATGATGAGCTTCGCTACAAAGATCGTTTGTATTTAATTAAACAATGACAACTTAAATCCACGATACTTTCTTAGCTTCATGCTAACCACAGTTGGGCACTCAGGGTTTACCAAAACCTATGACTGGGTCAAACGTTCTTTTTTCTGGGATGGTATGAAATAGGATGTTTGCAATTTTGTGGCAGAATGTGATGTTTTTCAATGCAACAAGGGAGAAACAGTCAAAGCTCCTGGCACACTACAACCACTTCTGATTCCACCTGCTATTTGGAGGGATATCTCTATGGATTTTATTGTGGGCTTACCTAAATTGGGCAATAAATCAATCATTATGGTGGTTGTTGATCGTCTTTCCAAGTATGTTAATTTATGTGGTCTTCAACATCTACTTATCACCTCCACTATGGCTCAACTTTTCATGGATCAAGTCTTCAAGCTTCATGGCATGCCTCATTCTATTGTTTCTGATCGAGACCCCACTTTCACCAACAATTTTTGACAAGAACTATTTAGGCTACAGGGCACCCAATTGCATCTCAGCACAACTTATCATCCCCAGACTAATGGTCAAACTGAAGTTGTCAACAAGTGTTTGGAAACATATTTGAGGTGTTTTGCATCAGAAAGGCAAAATCAGTGGGCTCAATGGTTACCACTAGTTGAATGGTGGTACAACACTTCTTACCATACAACTACCTGCATGACTCCTTTTGAAGCAGTATATGGACAAAATCCACCTTCAGTTCTCTCATACCTACCAGGTGTCTTGAAGGTCTAGGCGGTTGACCAAACGCTTACAGTTCGAGAGGCTATTCTTCGTACCCTCAAAGAGAATTTGGTCATGGCCCAGAATCGCATGAAGCAACAGGTAGATCAAGGTCACTCTGAACATCAATTTTTTGAAGGAGACCATGTGTTTCTTCGACTGCAACCTTATAAGCAAACTTCCCTCAAGGTTGACCATTTTCTGAAACTGGCACCCAAATTTTATGGTCATTATACCATTCTCAAGCGTGTGGGACAAGTGGCCTATCAGTTAGGTTTGCCCAGTCATTCTAAGCTTCATCATGTTTTTCATGTCTCCTGCTTAAACAAGGTGATTGGAACTAAGTGCCAAACTCAAACCAACCTTCCCGAGTGGGATGAAGAAGACTCCATCTGGTTGCAACCCTAAGCAGTTTTGGACCAGCGTGAGCGTCGTCTGCGTCGACGCACCGTCAAGGAAGTGTTAGTCTAGTGGAAAGATACAACTCCAACAGATGCCACTTGGGAACCAACTACCATTCTACAACAATTTCCTCATCTCAACCCTTGAGGACAAGGTTGTTTTTAAGGGGGAGGACATGTTAGGGACCTAACCTCCCTAACCCCTCACGTAGGTAGAATAATATATTTCCATGTAATAAAGGCCAATATTAATAAGACCTATCAATAAGGAAGAATACGTCAAATGTAAGAAGACCTAATAGAAGCTTTCGCTTCTAGAAGGATCTTCCTATAGATTGTTCTTTTGGATAGACATATTTAGTATAAATAGGAGTAGAGGGTATAAGAATTTTTGTCTTGGATATTATTATAATAGAGCTCTGCTCTGCTGGAGGTTGCCCCCTCAAAGAGGCAAGTGAACATTGCTATCATTAATCAAGGTGCTCTTTCTGGTGTTATTCTGGTATTGTTCTGGTTATATCATTGTTGTTCTGATATTTCTAGCTAAAATATTTTTGTTTTGCATACTATTTTATATCTGGAATACTACAGAAACACATACTCTTAACCATTAAATCCACTCAAGTTGTAAAAAAATTATATAAAAAAATAATCAAACTAAAATCCAAAACATGCTTCACATGATCTACAAATACATGATCTACAAATGATCTACATTATATAGTGATGAGAATCATTATAAATATATTTAATAAATACTAATTTTTCATCTTCATTATAAATATATTTAATAAATACTAAATTTTCATTTTAAATATAAGAGTAATGGATATAATCGTTTGTGATCACATTATATGCATGTAGAATTTAGGTATTTTATCCATCTCTTTTAAGATGTAAGTAACTTGTCTTGGTTAATGGATCATGCATAGAGTCTTTGGTTGAAACCTATGTGTCTTCTTGTTGTTGTAAGAGTTGAGTAACTTTCATGTGAAGTGGTGGAAAAGCATCATGAGCACTAAACTAGAAGTGAGATACCATGTGTCATGCATGGTTAGTGCTTGCAATATTTAGATTCTTAGATTCCTAATAGATAAAAATTGTGCACAAAGTAAGAATTAAAAACAAAACAAAAGGATTATTTAGGCACTAAATCCATACACTTTAAGGAAATGGAAAGTTGGATTCTACTTGAGTTTCTCAAGGTAAACACTCATATCAAAAGTTATGGATTATGTGAACTCCACTCTCGCACATACGTGACGTGTCAACTCAATCTGACTTTACATAAAAATAAAAAAGGCTGAGAGTCGGGCATGAAACATGAAATATATTAGGGGGGTCCTCTCATGTCTCATGATATATATTTAAAAACACAAAAGGAGTGGCATGGAAGTTAGTACCGAATCTTACAACTGTTTCTGGCCACTAAGACACCCACCGACGAGATTAGGAATTGACTTGATGCGGGAACAAATACGGGCTTATTCTTACAAACCTTACAAACCTTGTAATGTATAAATTACAGTAGAAAAATTTCCAATCTTCATACATTGAAATTACAATCGAGTTAGTCCCAAGGGATAGCTCAGTTGGCAAGATGTGCGCACGCTCTCTCAGTTTGGGGAGAGGTCACAGGTTCAAGCCTAGCTATGAGTCCCTGGGGCAGTTGCTTTTCCACTCCCATATCATCCACTATGTGGGGAAGTATTGGGGTGGGTTCCCAGCGAGTTAATTTCTCATCTGGAAAAAAGAAGAAGATTAACATAAGTTACATTAATAGAAATTATGTTCATTTTACAAGAAGTTTACCAACATATCGTGGTGTAATTACTAAGGTGCATAATTTACTATAAATGGTTGATCATATATTTCAATATACAAAAATATTTACAAAATGTATTAAACTTTTAATTTATGAAAATAAAGTAATTAACACAGTTAGTGAAAGTACCTAAACCAATCTTCTCAACTCAAAACTTCCCTCAATGTTAGATATTCTCAATGTTCATATAAAAATTCAATTCTTCATATATCTCCTTGTCTACCCAAAATATATGTCCTATCTACCCTTCCCTAAGGAAAGTCAAGGTCCTCTCCATTTACATGTAGGGATGGTGTTGTGGTAGACACTTTGTTTTAAAGGGCCCCATCCGTTTTGAATCTAGGTATTTCTCTAGACAAGACCCACCATGAGTGGTTTGAAAGCAATGACAACCAAAAACTTTTTATTTCACTGAGAGTTCTATATTTTAAAGAAATTAATGATCATTCATTTTTACTTAATTAAGTCCATGGGCATTGGATGGTCTAATGGACTAATCAAAGGAGGTGGTTGGTGGGTTGACTCATGAATCCATATTTCTTCTCGACTTTTGCAACACCCTTCCCTTATTTTGATTTTTTTTTCTTTGACTTTTACTTTCAAAGGAGAGTTGATTGAATTGGTCGTGTGTAGACCAAGCATTCTGAACTCCAAAGAAAAAATATCCACTTATTGTATTTTTTAACCAACTTGCTACTAGAGTGCGTTGTATTTTTTAAATGGATAAAGTTCGAAACGCTCATTACAATGGAGGAAATGTTGAAGAAAACATTTCCTCAATAACATTTATAAAGTAATTTTCTCTTCTCATGCATCTTTTATAAATATCTTAGCATTGTCAAGTGAAGTGTTGCCACCAAGTTGGGAATATCAACACATTCCCATGACATTCTTACACAAATTCTTCTCAACCACTTTAGTCCTTACCTACACGTGTGACTCTGGATAGTTAGGCAAGGTGAAGTTGTTCACCAAACATAGCTACCAACTTTTATGTTGTTTGGAGTTAGTTGAATCAAGACAACTATTGGGTTGAGTTAGTTGAATGAGGACAAATCGAAGCAATTGGGTTGTCAGTGAGTGAGAATCTTTGGTTATATTTTGGTTCTTTAAGTTATTTAAATACAAACTATAAAACATGAAATTTAATTTGAATTTTATTAAGTATTTAAAAATAAATAAATAACTATGTATATAATTTTATTGTTTAAAGATTTCAAAATTAAGATAAATTATGTTTAATTTTTGTAAAGGTTTTTTTAAAAGTTGTGAGATTGTTTTGAGTAGTGGTTGAATATGTGATTACATCAAAAGAGTTTATATTAAATAATCTTATAACTTGTGCAGATACAAGTATATCAAAACTTATTTCATGTTCTTCAATTTAAAAAGAGGTGGTAAGAGTAGGGGAATCTTCATTGATCCCAAAGGAAATTGAAAGAGCTAGTATGTTTGGGGATTAGGACGAGCAATTGACAATAAGGTGAAGGCATTGACAATTTATCAAGGAGTTAATTTAGCTTTGTAAACACAAATTAACATCTTAGAAGTAGTGGGAGACTATGCAATTGTCCTCCGTGTCCTCACTAAAGACCCACCTTCATCATCCCCTGCTCTAGCTAGAATCCTCACTAGAGCTAAAAGCATGTTGAGTGTTCTCCAATTCATTAATTTCTATCATGCCAAGTAAACCTTTAGTAGTAAAACAGATTGTATGGATATTTTAGGGGTCTAAAAACTGCAAGGAGGAATTTTTGTGCAATAAGAAAAAGAGCACTTCTACCACAATGTTATTCCATGAATACTAAAAAAAATTGGATTGAGGAGGCAATGGGTGTCCCCCTTGCATGTCCATCAAGTGGCCATCGCAAAGGATCTCAAGATGAAAGAAACACTTATTTCATTAATACCCATACAAGTGAGAGTAAAGACAATTCAAGAAAGGTGTCACAACAACAATTCACATGCGTGTAGGCAAGAGGAGACATCATCAATCATATTGTCATGGAGATGGAGACCTTTATTGCTACCTCTCAAAAACTTTGGTTCTTAAGGAAAGTAACTCTCCTTTGTGGAATTGATGTGTTTTTTCTATTCGAGCAACTCTCCCTACCTTAGTGTAGTGGTCCTACCTCCACAGACACTACTACATCTATCTTTAAGTTTTAATAACATTAATTAAAACTAAATGCTCACAATTTCTTCACATAGCTAGAAGGTTCTCATATTCACATATTTACTATTAGTTCAATTAAAAATGAGAATTTTTTTTTATAAGACTTATGATACTTCACAATTTTTCCATAAGAAAAACTAATCTATAAATTAATATGTATATCATATATTACATAATCTAATATAATGGAAAGAATTGAATTTTAACACGCAAAGTAGAAGTTAAACAAAATAACCAAGAAAAAACAATACATATAACTACAATCAAATTGTAACTTACTTAAATTAATTAATGATGAACACAAAAATAATTAACTGATATGACTTCAATCACTCACCAAATAAAAACTAAAAATAGTCTATATTTCTCTTCTTTTGATTTCTAAAACTCTCCCTTGTACGAAGTTTTTTTGTTTATAAGTTTTTTTTACATCATAACTCTAAAGTCTTCTTATGTGATGGAGTTACTTTCCTAAGTGTTAAATACGTCAACCACCTTATCATGTGGTGCATTCGCCAACCTGAAAACTAAATTATTTATAATTATACAATATCGTATATAAACTAGTACATGATAATAATTAATTTGTTATGTATAGAAGTTTTACATATAGTAATGTTCGTATAAAATTATTGATCCTTTTACATAAATTCCAATTATCTTTTAACGATTTTAATGAACAAACGTGTCATTCAAATATGTAATTATTTTTGGATTTTAGATATGAAATCTAGTTAAGCCTATTTTATTAAAACCACGTGTCTTAGTGACAATTTATAAAGATTTTTAAGTCCTAAGCTTAATTGTTTTCTTAATTGTTTTTTGAATTTGAGTTAGTGCACATACTCAATATATAAAACAAAAGGAGACTATTACATCCTCTCAATTCATTATAGACATCTCAAAATAAGGCACATTTATCGGAGGGTTGGGCCTTTTCGCCAAGTCCCTTAATTTTTAAGTTGCCCTTAATTTTTAAGTTGGTGGAGGACCAAAAAAAAAAAACTCAGTTGGAATGGACCTCTACCCCTCTAAACAATCTCGTGCCCACTCAACGAGAACACCCTTCAAACCCCTAACCTTTATCATCTATTACTCAATGTTCATTCATGTCCAAAGTTTCCTAACTAAGTCATGTATCATGCACGACAAGGCTTCATATAAGTAGCATATTTGAATATTGAAACATATATATAATAATATTCAAGGTGTGTGATAACCTTCTAATTATCATTATCATGGTCAGATATACATGACATGGGTCAAGGGTGACATTCCATTTTCACTATCATCATCATTGTTAGAGGTACATAACATGGGTCAAGGGTACGATAACATCCTTGCTATAGTCACCATTGTTAGCACTATATAACTTGTCAATCAATAGGCATCTTGGCATGTATATGAATCTGCTCTCCCAATAGAGTGTGCACATGTCAACATATATGAATAAATACGAGTTGATTGACCAATATAATCAATAACATAAGAAATAGAAACCTTTTGTATCCTCACTCAATTAAGACATAAAATATTAATGCATGATAAACCCTGATAGTCAGCTAACATGATATAATAACAACTTATGTCCATCTATAATATAATTTCGTGACTTCATATTACAATACTATATGATTTGTTTAGTCATAATGTCACCATGTATCAGTGGCATCTATATACCATTGGGTTTAGTGGACACCATGATTGTGGTGGTTTCCTTGAGCCATATAAAACATAAAATAAGTCAAAATATAAAGCCCAAAAATGGTGGCGGCCTACCCTCAACGTTCTCCACCATTTGACTTTTCAATTCTTGGCTCACTCCACTCGTAGGTTGATTTGAAATGGATCGTTATATAATTTGTCGTCTATTTTGGCACTTTTTGGGTGGACAAATTGGAGCTATTATCTTGTAGAGCCCATTTCAGGGGTAGGTATTGCTTTGACGATTTGGGGTCTAAAAGTTTTTAGAGCTTATTTAAGGGCTTTAATGATCATTTTGGGTTGAAAACTTTGCAAACAAAGTTCTATTCTTTCAACGTTGTTCTACACATTGAGAAATTTCCAATGGTGTGAAGATCACATCAATTGAAGTTTGTATGCAAAAGTTATGTCTTCTGCAATTTGACGTATCCTCTTGACCACCATAATTCTGACTAGATGCCATGTTATCTCACATTACTCACACATGTGGAGCTAGTCACATGTGGAATTTCAAGAAGATTCTAGAGGGTTGAAAATCCTAACCTTAATTGAGAGTTGAGGTATGCAAAAACCCTAACCCTAACCTTAGACAACTATCATGCCATGTTAAACATTGGGCTTGTAGGAAAGCTAAGGGTTTCATTAATGATTGTATTGTTTAATGTTCCATAGTTTAATAGAGCATCTAGGAGTGGGATATTGAAGAAAAATAGAGGAAGTATAAGACCTTGTAGTAGCCATACATGCCATAGTGTGCATGGAAACTCCATAGTGAGTGCACTTACTTTTTATTTGCATTTCGTAACTAGGAAGAAAAGAGCAATGCATAGGCCTCACCTTCAAGTTTGTTTTTTCGTGTTTTGGGTTTTCATAGGGTACATCTTGTGTTCATTATGTGGATGGTGTGTTATTTGTGTAGCTTCTTTCTTTTCAGTTTTAGTTCATTTCAATATATTGTGTGCTAAGCTAATAATATTAAATGTGAAATCTAAATTAAAGCATTGTGTAACAATAGATTGTAAAATATTTACGCCGAAAGGCGTACACCTATTGACAATGGGCAGATTTAATAGGGGTTTAGTGCTTAATAAGTTTTCTATGGACATGATTAAATATGGCTGGAATATTCTTAGTAGTCACACAAAATAAATGGCTGTGATTTCAATCATTAACTTCTTAGCTATTATAAAGACATCCGTTTATGTGTTTACTTTTTTACATTTACCTAATCATATTTAAAAATTACTTTGATAGCTAACTGATTGCCACGTAAGTGATTAACAGAAATTAAAATATTAACACCAGATAAATGAAGCTCAACCGTTTATTTGTTAATCAATAATAAAATTTAATATATTCTTTTCATCTTCTCAGCCTTTCGACGTTGATCAACCACAATTATGTGGCTGTGCTAGTATAAGACATGTCGTGACAAATTTTTTTAGTGAAATATCCACAACAATTTACATATTGTAGGCACCTCCTTGGCAAGATATGTAGGTGCCCAAAGTGTCACATAGTCTTAATAGACTGTGTTGAGTCGGAAAGAGGCATAATAAAAAATGAAGAGACTATTGAGTCTCTATTAGCTATAAAGTTTGAAGAATGAATTAGATTCCAGGATGGAACACATAAAAAATGAATCTTAGAGACAAAACAAGACTTCCCAAAAATGAAAGAAGGAATCTTGGGCTACATTAGATGTCCATAATAACCAACTTAATGACCTTAAAGTGACATCGTCTTCCACTCAAAGGAGGCAGGAGCAACTTGAAGACAAGATAGTCCCACCCACAACCCACCTAACACTAAACATGGAAGAAGAAAATGAAGCCACTTAGACAGGATATTCAGAATCTAATGATGCCAACATTGCCTCAAGATGTGATGTGAAAGTTACTTTAGCTATAAATATTTTTTTACTTTTAATTAAAATATTACAAAGTAAAATCTATACTATAAATCCCATTTTGAATAGCTAGATGTATGTTTGGAATCTAAACTAAAATTGTCGTTAGATGACAATTTGAAAACTTCTTTTTATAAATTTTTTTAATTTTTCTATATAAGTATTGTTTTAATTAAAACAATTACCTTTTCTAATTAAAAAAAAAACAAACTTAAAATAAATAATTTTATTTTAATTTATTTTTCACATAAAAATAATTAATTATTAATTATTTTTTCAAAAAATTCAACTTTCATTTGTAATTGTTAATTATTCATTTATTAGCCTTAGTAAATGACAACAATCTTCATAATTATAACACATTTATTATTCTCACCCTATACCATACAATGCCAACATAATTATTTTTATTTCTAACTACTTTTATTGAAAAACAATTGAAACCATTTAGTTAGTACTCCTTTTCATTGCTTGACTTATAAATACATGATAAGAAACAAAATAGTCTAGTGTCGGCCGACTATCATCATACAATCATAATATTTTATTTTAATCTGATTTGATTTGTGTGATACGAATTTGTTGGGATCGAATTGTAAGTTCCAAGGGTATTGATTTACATTTGACTATTAACGTGCTAATGAGATAAGATAGTTAAAAAAAAAAAAAAAAACATGTACCTCATGGGTCAACCCAAACTATATGAGTAATCTTTTAATTATATATTGCAATTATTAATGTTCTCCCATTTAATTGCTTATCACACGATTTGGGTGGTTGATTGAATCATGAAGAAATGCATCTTATTGGCTATATGTTATTATTTTATTTTCCATGTCGTCCTAAATTGACAAAGTCTACCCATATCATTATAATGTTTATAATTAACCGATAAAATATATGCTATAAATGTAAATGCCATAATAATGTACGTTATTAAGGAATAAAATATGATATAAATTATAAATATTATGATAAAAAAATTGTCACATACTTAGCTAACCACCTAAGAGAATAGTTTCGTCAACCAATTTTAGTCTACATAAAATAAAATAAAAACACGTGGCGTGATTGTCCTCGCGGTGTGGCGGAAAAGCTTCAAGACCATCATTAAGGTAGAGGGAGAGGGTTCTCTTGTTTCCCTCCCATCCTTCAAAACAAATAATCCTTTAGGGAGGATGCCCCCTAATTAACCATGTGATTTGTGATTTGTCCCTGTGTTTAGTTTGTGTTTAGTTTGATAGGTAGGAAATAGATATTGTATGTTGATGTGGTTTGACGAGATGGTTAGGAGATAGGACTTGTGTTGTTTTTATTTAATTTCAAATCTTTGATGAGGTTTTAATCTGTTATGGTAAGATTAGAAGGGTAGACACTCTCATGAGTGGGAACTCCTTGTGGATGTTTCTTTAGACATCTTGACCCTTACTAAATTATAAGTTACATACTAGGCATTGGCATGTGCATTATTGATAATTAACTTAGAAGTTATAGTTACATCCAACTAAATTTAAACCTAAACCTCATCCACACCAATTCCTCTAGATTTTAGAAAAATAAATAAACATACTGCTTAAATTGTGTGGACTTTTAGTGTCATCTATGTCACTTTTGGTTCTCAAAAATTTTCCAAGGAGTTGTACTCGAATAATGAAAGTTAAATCTTCTAATATAGTAATGGGTGATGTTGTGGATGAGTAATACATTGATTTCTTAAAGTTTCACTAATGCCTTGATCTCATTATTAGAGGAAATCCCCGACCAATCACCATTTGTCATTAAGACACGTGCCACTTCCATGTTAATTGGACTCTAGCTTAGGATCGATTTTCCATATATTTATATATGCAAGTTTTAAAATTAAGATGTTTTAGAAGTTTCTTATATTTTTAACAAAATAATTAGGTAATTTTTTTTTAATGTAATTGTTTTTTATGTGAAAAAAAATACAATTTAAAAATGAAATACTATTAAAAAAACAATAAAAAAAATTCATATTAATTTATTTGTTAAAAACAACTATTAAGGTTATGTGTTTTCTTAGTTATAAATTTAAATTATGAAGCAATAAGATATATAAACATATGATAAAAAAATAGTCCTTACATTACATGAATTTAACACTTAATTAAATTATAACTTTAAATTAAATTATTATTTATTTACAGTAATTTCAAATGAATTTATAAAAAAAATATCTTAAATAATATAAGTTTAAAATCTTAAACATGAATTTAACATTTGATTAAATTATACCCGGATAGGGTGACACGACACTCTGAGTCGGGGACACCTGGACACGCACTCAGAGCAGTCTTAAGAGTTGATTTAACTGCGGATGGCAGCCACCCACGCATTAGCATTAACAATGGGGGCCGGCCATCGCAGGGATAATACGACTATGGAGTTCCCT
>ML791539.1:99281-130525 GCA_009831015.1 Picea engelmannii
ATGAGCATATATCATATAACATACAAATAGGTCTAGAGGTACACATCTCAATGTCTAACCAAGTCTAACTGACTCCAAACAAATGCTGAACTTTGAACTATCAAGATTGGTTAAACAACAATGTTCTAACTACCTAAGGTCAAAATATGGGGCATTACACTAATATTATTTTTATCAATGGATAATTACCAATCCCAAGGAAAAAAGGCTTGTACAATTTGGAATAGTGGTGCAAGTAACGATGTAATGAACCTGCCTACTAAAAAAAAAAAAAAAATGCCCCATACATATAAAAAAACCAAGGGGCAACAGGTCCATAACTTAACATGCATCTAACAACATATTTTAAAACGTGAATTCAACTATTCAAGTAACACACAACATTCATATATTCATTTACACAATGGAACTAACATAATAAACATAACATAAAACATATTTTTTTTATAAAATAACCAATTGGTTGCATATGAAGGACGTTCTTCCTATCCATAGGATTCTTATTCATTTTCTCTCAACAACAAGCCACCCCCAAGCTGAGGCTATGATTCCACAAGGAGATTTGGCCCACTTGGATTTCCAGTCTCTACATTCAGCAGCCCAAAACCCAGGTTCTACTCCAACAACAATTCAAATCCACCGAATCTCTTTCCCACAACCTGCACAACCCAAGGAATGGGATCCCCCTTCACTGCACACAGTCCCTCAGGCCTTCCCACTTCCCTCCAGGGCTCCAATGCGCTCAATCCTCCAAGAATCTCACAGTTGGGCACTCCAGGAACTCTCAACCACTCCAAGAGTGTTCCCAACAACCTTCACAAGGCTCTTAAGCCATTTCCTCAATAGGAAAATGATATACAAGAACACAACAAGTTTTTACAGGAACACAACCCATAATTTTATCACATACATAGCCCAATAATGGTTTCCATCAAGCACAACATGGTTGGTGATCTTCCGAGCACTCAACTCTTCTCTTGCTGCCCAAAAACAACATGTAAAAATTGTCCTATTTTTCCATATGAATTTCCTTTTGTCCCGTGTATGTTGACTCTCACACTCCCCCATGTCGATTGTACTTCAGCCCCATTCTCCCAATAACTATGCGATGTGACTTCTCACACCCATCCTCTTACATGAACTCAAGGTTTGAGTGTCTAACAAGTCAAAGGGAGGATTATATGACAATGACACATTAACTCAAGCAAATGACATGGGCTTCCCCTTGGATCCCCCTTTAGCCCCTTCTCTTGTGGAATCATAGCCCCCCCATCGTTTTTCGTCCCTCTTGTATTGTAACCAACAATTATTATTTTATTAATTATTGCAATGTACCATTTACATAGTTTGTCCCTCGGCCATATTAATCAGTATGGTCTCTTCGCCCAAGAATATCGCCTCACCAGCCTAAATCACATTTATACAATTACATTATAATTTGTGAGGATTGAAATTAGGGATGTTACAAGCGATATATTTCTTCCATCCATCTCACTCAAGTACAACTCTTGATAGATACTACTAATATACCATTGTGTCCCAAATGTCTTAAGGTTCCTATAGGTTTTCTCTTTGCTTTTAATGGACCAAAAGTATTTGTACTCTCTTCATCAAGAACCTATTATTTTATATGCCATCTAAACTCGATGCTTACACTTGCTTGATTGCAAGTAACAATACATTTCTTCCATCCATCTCATTCAAGTACAACTCTTGATACTACTAGTATACAATTGTGTCCCAAATGTCTTAAGGTTCCTATATATTTTCTCTTTTTCTTTTAATGGTCCAAAAGTATTTATACTCTCTTCCTCGAGAACCCATCCTTTTATATGCCATCTAAACTTGATGCTTTCACTTGCTTGCTTTCCTTCATGACAATGATGACTCCTTTATATTAAATTGCTATCCTTAATTATTGATTTATTCAATATTGTAGTATTACCTAAATGAATGTAATATCCTTTTGATGGTCTCTCTACTTCTTCCACATTTGGAATGGCCCTCTCCAACTAGGTTGGGGAATTCCTTAATGTCAAATTTTCACAATTTTAAAATATCCACAGAATTTTGGATAAATTGTGTTGAGATCCACATCAAATATGATGCCCTAGCAACTAATGGGATGGGATGGCCTAAATATGACAAGGTTCTTGGTTACAATCACTTAATATGAAAAGACATGGCATAAGTCATTGAATACACGTTGTTGTCTATATGGAACTATCCCTTCAACTCTTGTTGTTGTTTTTTCCAACGACATATGTGTGTGCATGCACACACACACTAAAATTTTAAGAATGGAGACTAAGTCACTCTCTTTTTTAATGTCTTTATATTGCATGACAACAATTATTTCTAATTCTAAATTGGTCATTTTAGATAAACGTAGATCTTCAACTTTTCATAGATTTATCTAACCTATCTAAAATATTTTTTAATAACTTATTTTATTTATTTTTCTCACTTGAGGAGAATTAAGACTAGATTGTCACTATAATAGACATGGTGTTGAAAACATATCTAGTGCTCATCCACATATGTTATGATAATATTCCAACTTTGAAGCAAAAAATCATCATTGTAGGAGGTGTATTGCATTTTAAAACACCACATTCATCCTAACAATTTATTATTGTTGAACATTTTACAACTTAGTTGTGAATGGGTTATGGTTCATACCACAAGGATAAACCAAATTTTGATGCTTAACACAAGAAACCCACTATTAACCAATAGTATCATTGCATACAAGGGATTTATAAAGTAAATTTAGAATAGGTTAAACATCTGACTTGTAAAATATCAGTACACATGGCCATTTCACCAAAGGGGATATATGCACCAGTGATCCAGGTGGATATTGGTGGCCACCTACCTGTTCCAAATTCCAACTGGCCCATCTGGACAATTTTCAGTTCAACACGTTTCTCTGTAATGGGGACATTTCTTTTTAATTGGGGGTTTTTCACTTATAGGGTTGTATTGAATCCCTACAAAACATCTAGGTGGATATTGGTGGCCGTCCACCTATTCCAACTGCCTTATTTTGGAATTTTTCATGTCAATACATCTTTTTGTACTTCCAGGGCCGTTTTGGGGCTCTAAACGGTGCTTTTTTTGTATTTCCATAGTCAAACTGTAGATGAAGTTAGAGTTTGATGACATAATGCTTAGTTCTCGAAAATACCTTTCCAACAGGATATCACACACCTAAAATAGAGATCGTATGCAAAGGTTACGACCACTGGAAGTTAATGTACTAACTTACCCCAACGGGGCCCACATGACTTTTGGCTTTTCATCTCCTAGGGTTAGGTTTTTGGATGTCCAGGGTTTTGGCATTCATGTTTATCATAAACAGGACTTCAGAGCCTCATTGTAATCATCTTCTGGCGAATGAGCGCAACCGTCACATCTCTTCTAAGAGATAAATATGCCATCATTCTAGTGAGTCTTGCACTCTATACTTTTACAGTCTTTGTACATTTCTTTCATTAATAGAAATAATTTATTGTTGTATTTATTTGTTTCTGGCAATTTTTATGTGTATTTCGTTGTAATATATTTTCTTTCATTTCGTTCCAAGAATAATCCATATCAACCAAGGATCAAAATTGTGCACGTCATAGCCCGTTAAAGGGTCCCTGGCTCGTCCCAAAAGTGTTGGTGAAATTAACACGTAAACAAAATGTTGATTTTTAATTTTACCTGTTTTAAAATACATACAACATGGATGTTAAAATTCCATGATAAGGGCGACAATGAAAACTACCCATCATCAACATATTCCATAAATGACACCTCCATAATTGAATGACTTATGTGCGATGACCTGGACATAGGTGAGGGCTATGACGACAGGCGTCAGAGTGAAGGAGTGACGCGGAACGTAGTGTCTTGATTCACGTGCAAGTTGATCTAAAGGACAAATCGATGGTGAAGGGTACAAAATCTAGGCAGTTATTTCTCGTAAGTCTATCGGTGGCTAAATTTGCACCAGAACCATATCCCAGAGCCTTTATACAAGAGGATCTCGGTACTTTGTTTCAGTTTTTATGAATAATGTGGCGGGCAGGGCATTGTTACTAGGGTAGTATTGATGAATAAAGAAATGGAATCATAGTTGAATTTACGATCTTTTCGGGGCCATGAAGGGTTGAATTCTATCAATGTCCACTTGTTTCCCTCTCTTAGGCTGAATGTCTCCAACATTTCTCCTTTCAATCATCATGAGATTCATAGCCAGGTAATTCTTCAACCCATTTTACAGTTCTTTTTAATGTTTTGATACGTGGAGTGCATTTTTTTTTTAAATCCTGAAAGATGGAAGACTATAAACAATTTTTTTCATTTTCTTTCTTTCTAGAACATAACTTATGAGGTGATTTCATGAGTGTTTTCTGGAATTTCCATTATAGAACATAACTTATTTGAATTTTCCAGTGATATGTATATTTTTTATTATAATTTAATATGTACCAACCTCTGAACTATTTCAACCTTTTTTCTAAATTTTGAAATTTTTGGAGTCATCCTACTCAAAACCAATCAAACTTTTCAAACCTAGTAACTATGGTTACATGTTTGATATCAAAGTATTGATCGTTGTCTTGAAAAGAGTGTTCCCATCAACCGTATGTCATTATGGTTGGTACTTGAGTAATTAGGAAAGTAATAGGGAAGAAATTTTCCATCCTATTTCTCATCTGTCATTTGTTAACATTGTTTTCTCTACAAACCCAGTTAAAGTAGTTGATTCTAGGTTTCCCCACAAGTAATCTATGGTTTAGTCACGTGTGCCAAGGGATTCAAATTTTTTGTGCGCTCATGAAGGAATTGAGAAGGTTCATTTAAGCGGTAAAGACATGGTTGCGTTGAAAGAAAGGATCACAAAAAGAAAGTATGTGGTTTTTTTGAAGTCCAACTCTGTTTTGTTGTTGATATGTGTGTGTTTTTGGGTTTTATGCATTGTAGGTATTGTATTTTGGGTAGAATTTTCCTCTTCACTTATGGGAAGACTCATATATTAAATCTGTGACATGTCCAAGTTTTGCGAGAAATAGTTTTTTTGACTTTGGGTTCAAACATCTCCATATCCAATAGATACTCACATTGTCACCTTCACTTGGGAGATCCTGACAAATTTTAAATCATCCCAGTCTTTTTGCTTACAATTTAACTCACTTGCACTACACTAATTGGTTATGCTATTGGAAACGTGACCAAAATACCCATTTCTTGTTATTTCTTTGTTCTTGTCTGCATTCCCATATTGACACTACATTGGTACATGAATAATCAAGTGGAGGGGGCTAACAATTATTATTTCCAAAACCCTCTGGCCCTATTTTTTATTTCATTCTATTTTCCCTTTCTGTTTCCCATTTATGAGAACATAGTTGGTTGTAAATGACCTGTTGGACATTTTCTTGGGATTATGTGCACTCAAATTTTATTTGCTTTTGGGCTGCACACAAGTGTCCCACAAGTGATATTTATCCAATCACAAACTACTATCGTTGAAAATTTACAACTTTTTATGTAACCATTGTTTAATTTTTTAAGATCGAAAATATTTGGAAGGATAATATTTTATTTTTGCATTTTTTTTATGAAGGGTTTCCTTAATTTACACTCTTCAATTGAAGTACAATTATTTTAATAATTTTTCCTCCTTCAAGGGTTGGATGATTATATGCTCTTCCAACTGAAATTATTACCAACCCTTCAAATTTGATCACTGATCCACACCTAGAAGCTTACACAATCTTTGAAAAAAAAGATTCCTTACAGCTAGTGTCCTTACAACTAGGACAAGATACATCTTCCCTCTTAAATCTATAAGATTATTTTCTCACTAATTCATTTTGGCATCTTTATCCACTGTAGATATATGTAGATCATCCTTATCCAAAAGGGGTGCATGATAGAAACTTACCTTATGAGGACATAAGTATTTAATAAACATTATTATAATTGCCATACATTATTTTCTACATTCACAACTAAGCATATTGCCAATAGAATCGATTTCTTGGAAGTCTCTTTTACTTTTGGAAGCTAATGGATAATGACAAGAAGATACAATAAATAGACTAGGATAAGAGAACTCACTTGGTTAGCTCAAGTTTCAACAAGTCTCCTTACAAAATATTTGGATTTTCCTTTGGTTTTTTGTTTTACTAACATATGCATGGTAGTCTACTTTAAATGGAAATAAATTCACATAAGATAGAATGTTATTACTTGTTCTTGACGATGGAAAGAACATTCAAATATTATCTCTCTATCATATTTTGAGGAGTTGTAATCCTTACCTATGTCTAATGTTATCATTGTCAATGTCCTATTAATATTAACTAGAATATATTCATTCTAATCTTAAGCTAAACTAGAATAAATTCATTCTAATGTTAAGATAAATTAAGGATAAATAAAGAAAAGGAAAGACAACTTTTTTTAGTGTCATTATACGAGTGTGCCTCATCCAACCGATTGAGGTTGGGAAAACATGGCCATGCTACTACATGAAAAGTTGTCCTGAACCAAATAACTCATCATAGGTTGGGAAAAGATGGCCATGCTACTACATGAAAAGTTACCCTGAACCAAATAACTCATCATAGTTCTATGGTCGATGAAAACCAAATAAGTCTTATCAAAGAACAAAGTGAAACAAATCAAACATAAATGCTACACAAAGGGTGATAAGGAATACATAGATGTTGCTTTTATTTCTAATAATAAATAACATAACTATGTTCAAAACGGTTTGGAAATATGCTAAGAGGTGGCTCCCATGGATAAATGGAATGGATCATCTTTCAAATGACCATATTGGGATTTTCATGGGGGAATGTTTGAGTCAGTGATTAATATTAACCTCTCGTGCATTTAAAAAAACAAATATGCACCTTATAGGCAATTTATCACTCTAACTTGTATCAAAATCACTACGAGAATCAATGTAATGTAGAGGTTATGTCTATGTAATATAAAGGATTTAGATACAATATGAAGACATGTAATTACACTAAGTAATAGATAACAAATTTTATTAATGATCATGAATATGTTAGCATTGATTCAAAGTGGCCAAGTAACCTTAGGCATGCTGTAACACCCTGTTTCCCCCAAATTTGTAATTAATCCTAATACAGGAATTACCATGCTAAAGCATGATGAAAATGTGAATGTATGATGTGAATGGACCTTATGAAGAAGGTTGATAAATGTAAATAACATTATGAATTTATTGCAGGACTGCTGATGAGGGGAAGTGCAGAAAAGAGACCACGATGGCGGTGGAAAGCACCTGAAAAGGTGGCGTTAACTTCCACCGAGAATTAAATACCGTATTTGGACTCCACTGGCCCGAGGAACCAAAAGCGGCTCGCTGGCCTTGAAAATTAATGGCTCGCAGGCTGGTAGGCGGATGGCTTGATGAGGTATGGGATGGTGAACCGCCCATCCGTAGAGTCGTCGGGCCTGATTAGTGCGAGGGAAATCGCGCCACACGTAACCTCGCGAGAGGATAAGGCGTATGGCAGAGGCGATTGAAAGGGAAGACACGAGGGGAACTCTAGATTACACAGAGTGAGTGATAGCAGAGAGGAAGGATTGCAACCTTCACTCTTGGTCATTGGCAGACAGAGAGACGCAGTCTCAGAGCATCGCGGTCTCAGCTCGGGGGTGGCTAGTGGTAAATCCGTTTGGAGTTGCTACGCCTACGGTTGGGTGGAAACGAGCACCCCTCTCAGTAATCGCACCCTCTTCTGGTGTTATATCTGATAAGTGTTTTATATGTATTGCATCTTGAAATTCATAGACCGGTATATGTATATATATATGCTCATAGAACTGTGAAATTGTGAATGATTTCAGTGTTAGAATGTCGATGCCGTGTTTGATGAGAATGAATAGATATATGCTTATAATAGAAGAAACCATGCATGATTTATGTTGATAAATGGATTTGATTATGCATGAGCTGAACCGAGTCAGACTTCCAGTCCATCCTCGGGAGTTGGTTTCCCTTAGTCTGTTTCCAGGAATGCCCTAGATTAGATCTCTTCACAGGGATTTCCTTCTTAGAAAGGATCACCAAGAACCCAAAAAATAACATGACTTGAACGCGCAAGTCTTAATAACCCTGTAAGAAGAAGAATGACCCTCTTAAGGTTCCGAGGTAGCAGTGTAGGGATATGTGACAAGTCGAAGACTGAGATTTCGTTGGGTGACCCATAGCCATTCACGACCGTTAGATTGACGGAAGTAGCGAGGGCATTACATATCTTGCCCCTTTTTCCCTCCATCCTCGTGGGCAACGAGGAAATCGGGATCGTAGATCCCAAGACCCAGGAAGAACATTTAGACCATGGATCTCTCCACATCCACGAAGTAGTGGAAGAGTGTGCGTGGTGGGATAGATCGGAATCCGTCAGATCTTGAACAGATACCCGTCAGTCGTTAGATAGGGTTAAGATGCCCGGAGCTTAGTCTCTGGAGTGTGCGCAGAAGAACAGATATGGGCTGTCAGATCTGGGAAGTTTACCCGACAGCCATCAGATTTGGTAGGAGTTACACCGGGGTTAAGCCCTAGGGAACAGAGGAGAGTCCCTAAAAAGTCATCGGTATATTGAAGCTATCGGGAATTTCGGAAGTGAAGAAATCTTGCCGCTTGGAATCGCGATCCGCGATATCCCGGCAAGATCAGAGCCGTCCATCAGTGAGACACATGTCAAGGGATTCCGAGGAGTCGGAAATCAGGGAATCGAAATTTCTAAGGTCGAAGGAAACGAGACATCAAAAGTCTCGATATCCCGACAAGGATCTGGACCGTTCGTTGGCAGAGGACACGTGGCGGAGATCAAGCGCCATCGACGTTTGGCGCATTGGGAAATTGGCGTTTCTAGGGACAAGAGAACGGGGAAATCCCAGGTGAAAACCCCGACATAACCCGAGCCGTCCGTTCAGAGGGACAGGTGTCAGAAATCCGGAGAGAGTCGGGATATTGGCCATCGGTATATCGGAGGTCCCGAGGTCGAGGGAATTGGGACACTATAAGTCGCGAACCCCGAGAGCTCATCTTGACCGTCCATCCATTTAGGACGCGTGTCAGAGAGATGGAGCCATCGGGATATCGGCAATCGGGAAATCGGGATTTCTGAGGGAAAAAGAACCGAGACATCGAAAGTCTCGAAATCCCGGAGGAATCGAGATCGTCCGCTCGAGGATACACGTGGCAGAGATCGGAGCCATCGAGGAAGGCCCGACAAGGAAGCCGTCTATCGACGTTTGGGTCATCGGGAAATCGGGGATCCCGGTGACAAGAGGTTTGTGCACTTTGAAAACGCGAAACGCGATACCCCGATCAGTGGGGGACAGTTGGAAGCATATCCGGGACAGTGGAAGCCCCCTTGAGTGGGAACCAGCTGTCGGCACCGTGGATAAGGAGATCATGAGTTATTGATCTCAGCGACTGCTCACTGCCGTTGATTTTGGTTACGGAGGAAGGGCTTCCTGGTGACGTCAAATCGGGAATCTGTGCATCGGGAAATTGGGGATTCCGTTGACAAGAGGTTTGGTGCATTTCGACACGCGAAACCCCGAACTCCGATAAGAGATAAGACCGTGGTCACAGGTTAACAGTCATATGGTTCAAGGCCCATAGTCAGGAGGGCTAACGCAAAAAGGGCACGTCGGGAATCGGGGAATCACGGATCCAAGGTGCACATGCACTTCGATATTAGAAAGCCCGAAACCCAGACGAAAGGAAAAGCCATAAGGCTGAGGTCTCGGGTACACGGTCGTGTGGACTAGGAGCCTAGCCAGGGAGGGGCTAAGGCCAAAAAGGAGTTCATCGGCCATCGAGAATTACAAAGTACAAGAACCTTCGACTACAGGAAAGACGAAACCCCGATAACCTGAAATTGGGATCAGGGAAGACTATGGTGTAGGTGAAGGTAGCAATATAGGTGAATGAAAGACCCGTGGACCGGGTTTGGCATTTTGCGGCTACAAGCATTCGGGGATTCTCATTGTTGAGAACTAAACCCAAAATTTTAAATTTGGGTAGTGGGTATGTTACACATGCCTATGCCTTTATAAGGAAAATCATATCCATAAACAAAGAGTAGTCATAGACTATGTTTACCTTGAATCTATTATGATGTGAACTTGATTTGTTTTACTTTTACTGGGACTTCGAGATGATAGTGAAGTGATTCGGTGTTACATTATGATATGACTTCCATTATGATGTGCATGTAATTTGATTTACCTAGATCAACAACTTAACTCTTGTCATCTACAAAATAAATTGGAAATTCCTTCTTTTAATCTTAATTTCATCACTATCCACTTTGGATTGTGATTCATATAAGAATAAGAAAAGTGACAACAACAATCACATTGTTTTTAGAAGTTAGAAATCCAAGAAAAAGGAGCAACTTAAATCCACAAATGAAAAAGATAATATTTTTTTAGTAATCAAATGACCAAGAAATAGGTCAATATAATTAGAGTACAATTTGAAGTCTGAAGACTATGGGTGTGTCTAAAATTACACTCCTTGATGCTAAAACATTAACAAACAATGATAAATACAAACGAAAATAAAAGAAGAGGAAAACCTTAAGAGGCACAAGGCCCTATCTCAACATTAATATAATCAGTGGAAAGAAAAGTAGAATTAGAGGTAGAAGAGGTAGAAAAAATTAATAATGGATAGATAAGACCCATAAGTGAGTTAATTTGCATTAATTAATTAATATATTTTTTTGTAAGTAAGAGATTTATATTAAAGGACCTTGCATGGTTAAAAAAATATACTGCTAGTGTGAGGTGGTTGCATCGCCCAGGTTAGAAACCAATGCAACCATCTGTCAATCCATAATCATGTTTAAAAACTAAGTGTTTATCACAATCTATTTCCATATGTCTATGCCTAAAGCTAAGCCTATAGACGATTAAGCCATGCAGGGATGAAACAAAAGAGGGTAACCATATCACCAATGAAAAAAAACTAGACTATGAACTTGAGAAACCAGTCGTCACATTGAGCTTGGGGTCGCACAAGGCGTATTTCCATTGTCCATTTTTGGTGGATCCAGATTCGGGGCCACTATCTCTGGAACTGGTGTCTTGTGAAGGAGAGAAAATATCAGTGCCTCAAGGCATTCCTCTCGTCGTTCCCATCGCTCGAACCTAAACAACAAATTTGCCAAGTCGCGTCGAACCTCAAAGACAAGGTCCTATATAATTGCAATTGTGCTCTGAAGCCCCAAGTGATCATCGTCGGGTGTCGGAGGTGGAGGTGAGGGTGGAGAGGCAGGAGAATCATGGGAGGAGGCAGAGTGACTGGTTGGAGGGGTGACAGGGCGGGAAGGGGGTAGCAGATTCAAAGGCTTGTACTCCTTCAGTTCAGGTGCAAAAACAAGTCAATTTCCCATACTATCAAACCATTCGACCCTGCAATCCCAAGGGGAGGACGGAGCAGGAAGGTCCATGGTGGAAGAGTGAGAAGAGGAGGGTTTCATGTTGGGTTTGTGTTGGCATCCACGCCCATGAGTGTTATGCCAATATGCTCCATGGTTCGATTTTCCTCTTTGCCTTGACATCAAGAGGATGAAAAGGAGAGGGTGGGCAGGAAAAAGAAGAGAAGTCGGAGAGGACTGCATTACAGGGCCGAAGTTCAAAAGCGTAGAGGCCAAGATATGAAAATGAATTGGATAACCCAACACCGAGATAAATAGCTGGAGGATCCTTCGAACTTGATGAGACTGTTTGGAGTTCCATCCCATCACCATTACTTCACTTGTGTGAGAGAGTTGGTGCGAGTACTCGACCCGGTGAATAACCTGCCAAGATTTAAGTTCCCTCATTAAGTAGTCAGAGAGGTAAGGAGGGTGGCAAGGCACATGTGTAAATTGTGCTAGGTGTGCACCGTCCAACCCCTTGTATGTTGTCCTCGCAGTGACACCCCATCCAGGGCATTAATTAATTAATATTGATTATAGATGCAACTTATTTTCTTTTCTTATTGAGATTCTTGAATAAATCACAAGACAAAGAATACCATAGGCGTAAACATTATAACTTGAGTGAGAGAAGCACGTTTTAATTCTATAACGTCATGGCTCTCACATCTAGTATATATTGGAAGGGCTCAACGATTCAACACAAGAGGGGATTTCCCATCCAAAGTTCTCAAATCCCACTCTTTCCCATTGGGATAAACTAATTCAAAATATGCAAGGTAGATCCGCAATTTTTGAAAGCCACAAAGAAAAAATGATAAGGAACCAATTATAGGAAATACAAAGTTAAAGAAGGAATCATATGCTTATTGGAAGAAACCTTTATCTTATATTCCAATAAATTGACTACATGAAACTTTGGTTGAGCTATAAAATTCTCAAGGTGAATTTATTCTTTTGGCTATTTTCCCATATAAAAGTAGCCACGAGAGAAAATGTAATAGAGATTGAAATCATAAGTCCTATGGGACGTTCTCTTTATTGTAAAAGTGAAGAAACCTTCATCTAAATATTATAAAATATTTTTTAATTATTGTCCTACTTTGGAGGATTCTCCTCTTGGAAATTGGAATTCCTATAGAAATGAGACCAAGATCAAATATGAAGGAAAACAATCTTCATTAAATAGCTCCCATCTTAGCCTAATAACTCAAAAGTTAGTCCTTTATTAAAATTAGATTGATCCCTCATTCTAAGAGTGTTATTCTTGGAAATTTGGCTTACCAAGAATAATAAAATTTGTAGGGATAAGAAGGTCTCTTAATAGAACATACTAAAATCTGACATTAATCTCGTAAGAGATACAATCACTACAAAATACATAGATAAAATATGACATTAATCTCATAAGAGATACAATCACTACAAAATACATAGATAAAATATGACATTAATCTCATAAGAGATACAATCACTACAAAATACATAGATATAATGGGGAGTGTAGGCCTAACTCACAATGAAAGAAAGTGTATGTGAGCTTGGAGTATTAATATTGTATATCATAACCATGGCACCATAAGTCATGAACATCCTAAAAGAGTTGTTGGGCTAAATATATGCACTATTAATTCCCACATTTAATGATCAACCGAGGCTCGTAAGCTTCGAGGTGTAGGCGCAGGAAACGTAGGATCAGAGCCTAGTCTAGCCTAATCTAAAGCCGACAAAACAATCTTCAAACCCACACTACATGAAATTAACACTAAGGATTCATCATTGGGACGTAGGAATAACTTAGTGCTATAAAGTCTTAGATCACAGTATTTCATGCACTCGGGGTGATGTTCGTGTGATTAATAGTGAGTAGCTTACTTAAGTTTTTTGTCCTTCAATGATTATTTCCTATAGTGGATCCACACTTAAATGCAATAAAAGAAACAAGAAAACGAAAATGAATTCAATTGATAAGAAATAAACTAACACCTTGGGAAGAATTCCAAGGCGGGAAGGCCATATCTCACGAGTTAGACCTTTAATCTGTCTGTTGGTGATTGAAACTAAAGGAAATTGAAGGGCAATAAATCCAAAGGTACGAGAAATAAAACCAAGTGCAGGAAGTAAAGTGTAGGAAAACTATGGGGAATCCAAATTGAAGTAGACTAACGAAAGGAAATCAAACAAAAATAAAACTTATTTCAAACTATGTGAATGAAATGAAATGTGAATGTGAGAACCGAACCTAAAACACACAAAGAAAACCACTCAAACTATAGGAAGAGGTAAGATGAATTTAAAAGCAATCAATCAAACTGGAATTAAACAATATATGCAATCTAAAATCAAGATGTTTCCACAATCAAGTGTATCAGTCACAATGAGCAAGCATAGAAAATAATGAAAAGGAATGAGAAAGAATGGAAATGCAGAAATACAAAGTGGAAATAACTGGAGTGCTTATGCAATGGAGAGAAGTACCAACTCTGTAAAAGAAGCTAAAAACATAATGCTTATAAAAAATGTTTAGTCATATATGAAATCAAAAGAGGAAAAGAAGTATAGGTACTCTTTGCAGACTAAGAGCTTCAATGTAAAGCAAAAGAATCAAAGAGTATTTGATAATAATCAAAGTTCCTTGTGTGAACAATAAAAAAAAGTTGTGTAATTTAATGTGCATTCATCAATCAAGGAATGAGTAGATAAAAAGAGAGGACAATTCTCTGTTATGAAATGTAATTGCAGTGTGATTGGGCATTGTTTCCATGCGTAGAGAATGAGGCAAAGAGATCGGTCGATTTGCTCTTGCAATGACTAATTATATTGCATGATTAAATCTCCAATCAATGGGAAAATCATGTTGAAGGAAAAAGAGCAAATATGGAAGAGAAAAGTTAAGTATATGCAGCTAATACAACAACTTTGTTTTTATGTTTTCTTTTATAAGTGAATGCAAACAAGAATATGTTAACATACTCTGTTTTATAATGTTTTGGACAACGAGAAACTAATGGTAGATTTGATGGATAAATTCGATGGGAAATCAATTATGAAGAATATAAATGCAATGAGGGACTGCCCATAGTTTATTCAGCATAAAAACAAAGCATAGAAAGAATCCACAGAAATATAAGCACACAAATGTGATACAAGAGAATGCTAAATAAATTCAAACCTCAATGTGATAATGTATTCAATTGGGAAGTTTACAATATGAGTTCTAATTAACATAACAATTGCAAAACTAAAATTAGGAGTCAAACCACACAATCCAAACTGTAAATGAAATTCTAACCTTTAAACAAATTGAAGAGTAAAAGAAAAATACATAAATGAAATGCTAACTAGTTAAGATACAAAGGGCAACATAAAAGAAAAATACATAAATGAAATGCTAACTAGTTAATATACAAAGGGAAACATTCTTACCAAGTTGAGGGGCCCTACCCAACAGGTAATTTACTGCCAAAAAGAAGTCAATCCCCTTGAATGCACAAAACACCAATTCTTTATTCCATCAAACTCAGAAATTACAAAAAAGGAAGATTACTCTCACAATAGATTTTGACCTTAACTACAAATGAATGATTGAATCCTCTTTCGAGCCTATGAAGCCTTTTTTATACACAAGAAACCATTGAAGAGTGCATGGGACCGAATCCCAAAGCTCTTATTTCAAAATTTACAATTTTAGATAAAATCCTCAAAATTTTGGGTTTTATTGTAATTTGGGAAAATTCGAGTTAGGGATCCACCCATATCTTACAAACTAATTTTCATTTTGAAAAAGTGTCTCTTTATACTCAATTTTCCATATTCTAGACAAAACCCATTTCGTAGAATTTCTAGATCTAATGCCATCTGCACGGAAATCAAGGCACAAGTTGGCAATTTGAGATTTTTGCAATTTTTTGCTGAATCATTCCCCCTGAGATGGAGGTCCACACGTGTGAGATGGGTGAATTATGCCTCATGTTTCCGCATGTAAATGTCGCTCTAGACAAAACCCGTGTTCCAGAGTTTCCTCTAGAAGCTTTCCAAAAATTTGAACTATATCTGGTACCTGACGGTTATTGATGTTGGTATCGGACTGGAAGATACCAGATATAATAAATACACAGAACAAAAATGAAATGCTAGAAATGGAAGAATAACAGTAATATAACCAGCATAATCTCCACAATAACACAGAAATAATATAAGAGCAACAACTGAAATAACACTTTGATTCGGAAAACAATGTTCACAGGCCTCTTCGAGGGGGCAACCTCCAGTCGAGCAGCGCTCTATTACAATAATCTCCAAGATAGGTTTTTCATACTCTCGACCCTTATTTATACTAAATATGTCTATTAAGAGAAGCATCTAAAGGAAGATCCTTCTAGAAGCGAAAGCTTCTATTAGGTCTTCTTACATCCGCCTTATTCTATTTTATTGAAAGGCCTTATTAATATTGACCTTAATTACATCTGAATACATTGATCTACCTATGTGTGGGTTAGGACCTTAACATGTCCGCCCCCTTAAAAACAACCTTGTCCTCAAGTCTTGAGATGTGGAAACTGCTGCAGAATGGTAGCTGGTTCCCAAGTGGCATCTGCTGGAGTCGTATCTTTCCACTGGACTAGCACTTCCTTGATGGTTCTCTGACGCAGTAGACGCTCACGCTGGTCCAAAACTGCTTCTGGTTGTAGCCAAATGGATCCTTCTTCAGCTAACTCTGGAAGGTTGGTTTGAATTTGTCACCTGGTTCCAATCACCTTCTTTAAGCATGAAACATGAAAAACAGGATGTAGCTTCGACTGACTGGGCAGAGTTAACTGATATGTGACTTGTCCCACACACATGAGAACTATATAAGGACCATAAAATTTGGGCCCTGACAATGCTCGGCCTTGAGGGAAGTTTTCTTATATGGTTGTAGTCGCAAAAACACCTGATCCCCTTCAGCAAATTGACGTTCAGAGCGCCCTTGATTTGCTTGTTGCTTCATGTGATTCTGTGCCATAACCAAGTTCTCTTTAAGGGTACGAAGAATATCCTCTAGGACTGTAAGTGTTTGGTTAATCGCCTGGACCTTTGAGGTACCCAGTAATTAGGAGAGAATTGAAGGTGGTTTCTGTCCATATACTTCTTCAAAAGGAGTCATGCGAGTGGTTGTATGGTATGAAGTGTTGTACCACCATTCGGCGAGGGGTAACCATTGAGCCCACTGGTGTTGTTTTTCATAGGCAAAGCACCTCAGATATGTTTCCAAACACTTGTTGACAACTTCCATTTGACCATCTGTCTGGGGATGATAAGCTGAGCTGAGATGCAATTGGGTGCCTTGTAGCTTAAACAGTTCTTGCCAAAAATTGCTTGTGAAATCACGATCAGAAACAATAGAGTGCGGCATGCCATGAAGCTTGAAGACATGGTCCATGAAAATTTGAGCCACCATGGATGCAGTAAATGGGTGGTGAAGAGCGTAGAAATAAGCATACTTGGAAAGGCGATCCACAACCACCATTATCACTGATTTATTCTCCGATTTGGGTAAGCCGGTAATAAATTCCATAGAGATATCCTTCCAAATAGCAGGGGGAATCAGAAGTGGTTGTAGTGTGCCCGGAGATTTGACTATTTCTCCCTCGTTGCATTGACACACCTCACATTCAACAACAAAATTACGGATGTCCTGTTTCATACCATCCCAGAAAAAAGAACGTTTGACCCTGTCATATGTTTTGGTGAACCCTGAGTGCCCCGTTGTGGGTGTAGCATGAAGCTCAGAAAGTACCATGGATTTAAGCTTGGGTTGTTAACTTAAATACAAACAACATTTGTATCGAAGCTCATCCTGGAGCCAGGAGAACCCTGGGGGAGTCAGAGCCTTGGTCTGCAATTGTTGGATCATATGCAAACTTTTGGGATCTTGAAGCCATTCATGGAGCACAGCTTGGAGCCAATCAGGTACAATGAAGGAAAGAGAAAAAATGGATCCTTCGTCTTCATATTTTTGGGACAGTGCATCCACCACAACATTGTCTTTGCCCTTCTTGTAAATGATCTCATAATCATATCCAAAGAGCTTAGTCACCCATTTTTGTTGCTTCTGGGAGGAAATGTGTTGTTCTAGAAAGTACTTGAGGCTTTGATGGTTGGTCTTAATTTGGAAGAGTTTCCCCAAGAGATAAGGATGCCACAACTCAACGACATGTAGAATAGCCAACATTTCCTTTTCATAAATGGGTTTGCCCAGATTCCTTTCCGACAGTTGCTTGCTGGTGAAGGCCAAAGGTCCACCCTCTTGCATAAGGACAACACCGATTCCTTTCCCTGAGGCATCACATTCCAACACAAAGGTCTTTGTGAAATTAGGAAGGGCCAGAACTGGAGTGGTGCAGATGGTCGTCTTCAAGGTTTGAAAAGCTTGAGCCGCTGCTGGAGTCCAAGTGAAAGAGTTCTTTTTAGGAGAGCAGTGAGAGGTGTTGCAATCTTTTCGTAGTTCTTAACAAACTTGCGATAATACCTTGTGAGGCCCAAAAATCCACACAAGCTTTTGAGAGTCTTTGGGTGCGGCCAGTCTTGCATAGCTTCAATCTTTTTCGGGTCCACCCTAACGCCATCCTTGCCCACCAGATGACCCAAGTATTCTACTTCTGAGGCACCAAAAGCACATTTAAACTGTTTCAGGAAAAGTTGGTGCTGAGAGAGTAGATGGAGAAATTGATCCACATGAGTAAGATGGTTTGTCCAGGTTTTTCCATAGATGAGGATATCATCAAAGAAAACTAAGAAAAAATGACGTTGAAAGGGGCAGAAGACATGATTCATGAGGCTTTGGAAGGTGGAGGGGGCATTACACAGTCCAAAGGGCATGACCAAAAACTCATAGTGGCCCTCATGAGTTCGAAAGGTCGTCTTGGGGATGTCTTCCTCTTTCATACGTATCTGGTGATAGCCCGAGCGAAGATCAAGTTTAGTAAAGAATTGGGCTCCACTCAATTCATCCATGAGGTCATCAATGACAGGAATGGGAAATTTATATTTAATGGTCAGTTTGTTGAGGGCACGAAAGTCAGGACACATTCTCCAAGAACCTTCTTTCTTCAGGACCATGACTACCGGAGAAGAGTAAGGGCTCATACTAGGACGGATAATGCCTGCAGTAAGGAGTTCCTGGACCATTTTCTCAATTTCATTTTTTTGTGAAAAGGGGTGGCGATACAGAGGGATATTGGGAGGAAGGCTTCCTGGTACTAGGGGAATGGAATGATCATGAACACCGCGGGAAGGAGGGAGTCCTTGGGGAGTGGAAAATATCATTTGATGTTTAGAAAGGAGAGCTTGGAGGTCTTGCGGCACCGAGGATGTCTCTGTTGCTTGTATAGCATGGAGTTGGGCAATGACACCAAATTGACCTTTTTTGAGCAGCTTTTCCATACGATGGGAACTAATGACCTCAGGTGAACCAGTAGTGATGCCTTGAAATTTATATTGGTGGCATTCCTGGTCGAATTGCATGGTTAAGTCCTTAAAATCCATGAGAATGGGACCCAAGGTCCTTAGCCAGTCTGTACCCAACACAATGTCACAACCACCCATGTCGATAGCAAACATATGGGATTTGAGGTGGTAGTCACCGATTTGGAGACGCAGATTTTCACAGCGCCCTCCACATTTCATGGAACCACCATTGGCAATCATAATTTGGAAATTGTTGACGTCATGGATGTAGCAATGGGTTTCTTGGGCAATGCAGCGATGAATAAAATTATGGGTACTTCCACTATCAACCAGAATGATGACCTTCCGATGCTTGATGTAACCAATTAACTTGAGGGTTTGGGGGGCGGAGAATCTAGTGAGAACATTGAGGGAAATGATCTGTTCTACTTCGAGAGGGTCGAAGGGAGGGGTTATGTCAGTGATTTCAGGTGACTGAGGCACAATGGGAGTTTCAACATCCTCTTTCGAAATATCTTCAGAGATGGCCATAAAAATATTTTGTTCCTTACATTTGTGGCCCAAGAAATATTTGTCATCACAATTATAACAAAGGCCTTTGAGTTGGCGTTCAACCATTTCAGCCCTAGTCAATTTTTGGATCTTTAATGGGGCGGAGGGAATAGTGGGATTTATGGGTTTAGGGCGAGGGATAAGAAAGGTTTACGGGTTTGAGAGGATACAACTTCTTGTGCTTCTTTAGATTTTTTAGTAGCCTCCACCCAACTCGAGGGTCGAGCCATGAGGACATGGGTTTGAATCTCCTCCTTAAGGCCACTAATAAAACACTCTTGAAAGAAAGCATCAGTCATGCCCTCTGTTCGAAAAGCCAGGCGCTCAAATGTAGTTATGAAGTCTTTGATTGTTCCTGATTGTTTCAATTTTTTCAAACGGCCCAAATGGTTGGTGTCAGTGTCAAAGCATTCATAAATCTCAATCACAAATTGGGTCCAAGCAATATACCCTTGACGGGAAGTTTTTCTCCATTGCCACCATTGCCAGCGTTCTTGATCTAGATGGAGAACACCATACCTGAGTTTGGCCAAGTCATCTGTAATTTCGTATAAAGAGAAATAATGTTCCATTTGGGTGACCCAATCAGTGGGGTCTGAGCCATCAAATTTGGTTACATCCACCCGTGGAAGGCATATTTCATGTTGAAAGTGATGGGGCTGAAAGGTATGGGAATGGGATGAAGGTTCACCTTCAGTCTTTGGATGTGCATCAGAAAAAGGGTCATCGGTAGGGATATTTAGTTTGGTGCAGATTGATGCAAAGACAGATTCAAGCTGGGTGGTCAGTTCTTGTTTGACTTCCTCCATTGAGGACTGCACTGATGCATTTATGGTGGTATTGATGGATGTATCTCGGGAGGCAATAGTAGCACTGAGTTGTTTCACTTATTTTTGGGTCTTGAGGAAACTATATTGCAAAGTGTTGAAGCGAGACTCCAATTCTTGGCTACGGGTATGGGCCACGAGGATGGGTGAACTAAAAAGGGGCGGGCGGCGTCAATTTTTTTTTTTTTCCGAAAAATGATATGGATGACTGTGATAAGGGAGAAGAGATGAATCCAATGGAATAGGTCTCAAATAATGGTGAAGAATACTCTGGTATGAAGAATATTGCAGTGATGAAATCCCCAAATTCTTAACCAGAAAGAAATGTGTATTTACTTGGCAACCCGAACACAGTTGCGCGACAATAGATCTAGTCGGTTTTAATGTGTTTATGTTTCTGTCCCCCAAGGGTTAGGTATTCAAGGGTTCTATAGACAAGGGTTTTCCCTGTGTTGTATCTCTCTGATATACGTGTGGGGTCCAACAATAGTACTCAGCCCAATATCTCAGGTCACTAACTAAGGAGGATAGACCGTACCCTTAGCCGTACTACCCGACTACCCAGGTACTAGAGAGTATCTTCCCGAGTGTTGTTCTCGGTGACACTATAGCAGTCCGGTGGCCGATAGGTTTATCTAAAGAGGGCTTCAGGAAAGTTGGGCCAATCCGTATACAGGTGCTATCTGATGCGTTACCACTCGAAGGAGTACCAACAGGGGTTACAAGGGTGGCCAACAGATGTGTGCTTAAGAACCACTTGTATTTCCTGCGTGTCTGAATCCCTCAACCGCGGGTTTATGCGCGTAACGACAGATCTTTGTGGCTTAAAGACACCGGAATACGTCTCTACCCTGGAAAAAAATTCCCACAATTTCTGCCAAGGAAAGTGCTGTGATACCACTTGGAAGATACCAGATATAATAAATACACAGAATAGAAATGAAATGCTATAAATGGCAGAATAACAGTAATATAACCAGCATAATCTCCACAATAACACAAAAATAATATAAGAGAAACAACTGAAATAGCACTTTGATTCAGAAAACAATGTTCACAGGCCTCTTCGAGGGGGCAACCTCCAGTCGAGCAGCGCTCTGTTACAATAATCTCCAAGCTAGGGTTTTCATACCCTCGACCCTTATTTATACTAAATATGTCTATTAAGAGAAGCATCTAGAGGAATATCCTTCTAGAAGCGGAAGCTTCTATTAGGTAATCTTACATCCACCTTATTCTATTTTATTGAAAGGCCTTATTAATATTGACCTTTATTACATCCGAATACATTGAGCTACCTATGTGCGGGTTAGGACCTTAACACGGACGAGCGCAACATTGGTACCAGACAAGCGCATAATTGGTACCAGACAAACTGAGTATTGGATGACATGGATTTCTGGGTACCGGATGACGTGGAGTATGGGTACCAGATGAATGTGTAGGTATCGGTTGACTGTAGAACCTTTTGGTACCGAATGACTTGGAGTACCGGATGAGTGCGGTATTGGTATCAGACGAGCTGGTATTGGATGACATGGAGTGTGGGTACTAGATGACTTGGAGTATCGGATAACCTCTAGTGCGAGTATCGGAACAGGAACAATACAGGTACCGAAACATGGATAGTGCATGTACCAGAACTTGAACAATACAGGAACAATACAGGTACCGAAACATGGATAGTGCATGTACCAGAACTTGAACAATACAGGAACATGTTGTGTGGACATAGAAACAACCATCATCGATAAAATCATGTTAAAAACATCTTTGATCACTAAAAAAGACAAAAAAACAACAATAATTAACCACAAGATAGAATGGATGTAATTAGTGGTAAGTGACGAGATAATGGCTATAAAATGTATCAAAAGTGTGGGAATATAATTTATGAATGAAAGTTTTACATGATAGAAAATATGATATATTTGAAACTCAACAAGAGTCCATCCTCTCAAAATCACCCCTCCAAATAATGATATCAGAGCATCGATCTAGAGTCGGTCTAGAGTTAAAGAAAGTATGTTTTATTATTTGATGGAGCCTTAAAAGGGAACATAGGCATCTCAAGCTCTTGAGGAGTTATATATAATGAAGGGAGAGAATAATTGTTAAAATATACTTGGAATAATGGGGAAACAACAAATAACATGGAAAGATATTGACTATTCTAAAAAGAGTGCATCTTTTGAGATATATCACTTTAGAAATGTTATAGTGTTTGGGATTATTAGAGTATGATATCCCATCTCAATGAGCTCTCTCAAGCTTCCAATATCTAATGCAATATCTAATGGAAAGAAATTATGTGCGAGAAATATGTAATAAATACATTTGATATTTGGGGGACAATCACGTTCTTAAAAGGTACAATTTAGAGTTATATATTATTTCCCATCAAACAATTCAAGTCAGCCAAAAACATATTAAAATCCAAAATTAGAAACAATATTAAGGTTACAAAGCCAAAACATATTTAAATCCAAAATTAGAAACAATATTAAGATTACAAAAACATGACCAATCCCTTAAGAAACTATGTATATAATTACTGCAAAGGTCCAATGGATTTTAGGTTATGTTTCACATAACCTCTTATTTTTTTGACCAATCCCTTAAGAAACTATGTATATAATTACTGCAAAGGTCCAATGGATTTTAGGTTATGTTTCACATAACCTCTTATTTTTTGGTCCCTGGTTTCTTAGTTTTTCTCAATATTCTCTTGGTATATTCTTCTTAGAGACAAGTCCATGTGAATATTTTTATATTTTGATAGAAATTAAGTGTTAAAAAGTAACATATTTGAAGTTGAATGAAGCTGAAATTATGGAAGAATAAATCAATCAAGAAGTATGACAGAAATTAAGTGCTAAAAAGTAACATATTTGAAGTTGAATGGAGCTGAAATTATGGAACAATAAATCAATCAAGAAGTATGAGATGTGGATGCTATCGGAATGGCATTGCCATTTGTGAAGTTTCATAGAAAGTAGTTTAGGGTCAAATGTCAGCGGTGTATTATTCATTTAAAAAAAAAAAATAGATATGGTGCATCATTTCTTTAGATGCATCAGGGCATGTCAAAGCTATTAAGAACATCATCTAGTATTTGAATTATTTTAAATAAAAAATATATTTTATAACAAAATTTTGAAACTTAATTCGATGCTACTTACATATAGACACATTGGAGCACTTATAGTCTAACGACGCATCATAATGTGTAATCGCAAAATAATATACATTCTTTGATGTGCCTACATAAGGAATGCACTGGTTCTCCATTTATGGGAGCACATCGATGCATTTTTGTAGTTTTTTAAATAAAAACCAATATTATACAAGAAAATGCCTAAACCTCATTTGGTGCATTGTAGATAGTAATTCACCAGTGCACATTTAAGTCACACCGTTTAGAGCATGTTTAATGTTAAAGTTATTGATTTTTTAAATCATGGATTAGTTATAACAATTTTTAGTGTGCCTAGTTATTTAACGCATTGGTGCGCCATTGTTATGAATGCACTAGTGAACTTCATACAATTTAAGTGCACTGACTAAAAGCCTCCGCTAAAACCTCTGCCTACCCGCCTGCCTCCACTATCAACCTCCGCTATAAACTGACAAGGGATATATATATATATATATATATATATATAGTGTATGTGTGTTTTTTTTATCTCGGGTTCTCTTTTCTTTGAAGTTATTAAGTCGTTTCTAAATGGTATTAGAGACATAAGGGTTGTGCGAATTGTACTCTATTCTTGTTTTGTGTTCCCAATTTTTCGAGAGGGTAGTTTTGAGAGATTCACTTGCTAAGGGCAAAATCTAGAGGATCGACAGTTCGTGTAAGTCCCACTGAAGGTGCATAAGCCGTTTAGGGTGTTTGGAGTAACATATCAAGTTCTACAAACTCGTTGCAGTTTACCAGGTGTATTCAATTTTCATTATCTCTTAAAGTTATAATGGATCCCAATACAAGTTATGATTTAAGTTATGCATTATCTACTTCTACTCAATCTAGAAGAGATGCTCATAATAAACGATGGTCGTGGTTGAATAATCTAGTCAACAAAACAACAAATGAACCATTGTATAATTCCCGCATCATATCTCAAGAATTTGACCCTCAGCCAAACTAGTTTCTACCAAAGATAGATGTAGAAAAAATTTACTATCTTCCCATGTTTCAATTTTGTGCCGCAAGTTTGTTTCACTTTACGTCTATGAATATCCCGATCTCTCTTTCCCAGAGTGTTTGTCAAATTCCTTTGATTAAAAGAGATGACATTGAATGGGGAATAGAAAATGGATATAATTATATCGATATTGGTCTTATTCAGTTCGTCATTAATCCGTTGGTGCGACTTGGTCTAAATACATCATGTCTGACCTGTGTCCTCGATACCCGAATGAACGATTTCAATGATGCATTAATTGGAAGATTCCAAAGTCCGTTAAAAAATGGACTAGCTTGGTCCTCGAATGTCCCCAAATATCAAGTCTCTCTGACTGACCCCTATATAAATGAGTTGCTCCAAGCATTCATCCAGTTTCATGGTTTCAATGTAGCTGATCAAGCCCATATTGCCCAGTTACATACAACTATATGTTTACGCTTTGTTTCCACCACCATGCCTACCATAAATCCCAAGTTAACCAAACAAGCATTAAAATAAGGTGTCGTAGTCGGTCCCGACAATACTACACCACTTCAGTTGGGATTCAACCAAGTTACTCTACCAGAAGAATGGAGTAGTGATTATCAACCACTGTCCCAGAAATATCCACAGTTGGCCATGATAGCTCCCACATAGTTAAGAGTAACACCAAAGCCTGATGGAAGTAGTAGTCTGTTGTTCACCAACCCACAACTATTACAACAACTTTGTCGTAGTCAATCCTCAAAATCACCTGTCCATACACCATTTCTAGTTGCTAGTAGACAGTTTGTACATCATTCCCCTATACATAAACCACAGTCTTCCACTTCTAGTAGTTCTTGTGAGTTTTGTATCAAACCTTCTACTTCTAAATACCAAGTTCTGCCAAATCCAGGGTCACCTACCCACAGAGGCCAACATGCAAATTGCACAGTTTGTAAACAACTTCTTGAAGCAGTTCCTGAACTCAAAATATTTTCTAGAGAGCCAACATCCTCTGCATTACTTCCACAGAAGTCCCTTGGACCTAGTAACAACACTCCACAGTTCTCTAATGGAACACTGCAAGCAGATCTCCAATTCATCCATTTTCATCATCCTACTGCAGCAAAACCTTCTGAGCAAATCAAACTTCAAAATTATATCAATTACCAGTCAGTTTGTTTGACCCAGAACCTAGATGAAGTAGCCAAGGATGTTTTTACCTTGACTGAGCATAGTAAGAAGCTCCACCATTATGTAGAAACACTTCAAGAAGGCCAAGAGGCCTTAACAACCAGGCTTGATGAAATAATTGCACAACGCTCCACTATTCAGCTTGATATCTCTCGATTCCAAACTGTGGTACCCAAACCAGTTTCTCTGCCTAACTATGTCCGTGTTGATACAGAAGGTTTCAAATTTAATTATTCCAGTACCCTTTCTTCTCAATCAACTAATTATGTTGGTCTTTGTTCTCTCTGCCTCAAATCTTTCTCTTTTCATCCCGACTTCCTCCATCTTGAGAAACTTTTGAAGGGGGTAGCCCTTGTACAAGAAAAAACCCAGTTGTTAACTTCCAAATTAACAACTCTTGGAAATGATCTACCCAATCCAGTTTCTCCAGTAGTCCTACCAGTACAACCTGAAATCAAAATGGTTGGACCTATCCTAGAGGAAATAAGAGAATCATCTGCAGCAAAAACAAAGAGAAAATAATCATATGATTTTCCATATAAAGCTGCAAGAAATTCTGGCCCAGATATTAGCTATTCCTCCCACAAAAGTCCTTTTGGAAAATAGACTAAGAATCTTGGGGAGATTGATATGAAAATGGAAAACCCAGATTTATCCAAAGGATATGGCAATACATTTCTAGTCAACTTTGATTGCATGGACCAGGATGAAATCCTTCAAGCCTTCCAGAAATTAAATGCATGGGCACTCCAAAAAAGAGCTGAAACAAAGGCCAGTTGGACAGATATTGTAACCCAAATCTCATGGGCTTTTACAGGGGTTGCAAAATTATGGTGGGGAAATCTTTCCCAAGAAAATAAAGAAGAAATAATGAATGCTGCAGATCCTTTAAGCACTATGTTTACTGCTTTAGTAAAAGAATTTCTAGGTGTTTCTCCACCTGATGTAGAGCACCATGCACAACTCTTCATGAGCCAAAGATTGTGCAATCTAGACATGCTCCGTGACTACTATTGTACAATGCAAACCATGTTGTACAAAATAGCAAATCATCAGAATATTGCCTACTTAAGGCACTATATTGCTTCAATGCCAGGAAAAGTTCCTGAATTAGTTAACATATATTTGGCCATGAACAAGATCCAATTGGAATCCTTATCTTTTGTTGCTTTGCACCAGCAGGAATGTATCTCTTACCGAACAAAGAAAAATCTAAAAAATAAGTTCAATTTTAATCCAACTATCTGTGATACTTTCAGAGAAACATATAATTATGGATGTTTCCAAGGAATTCCAAAGAAGCAGTCAAAGAAACAAGACTGCCATTGTTCCAAACCTGATAAGTTTGCAAAGAGAAAATCTTATAATTGGAACAAACCAGACAAAAAGCCATATAAAAGACAGCATGGCATGTCTCCTAAGAAAAAGATAAATATGTCTTTAGGAGAAGAAAATTTCCAAGAAAAACCATAGCTTGCTATATTTGCAACAACAAGGATCATTGGGCCAACAAATGTCCCAATAAAGAAAATAGAGCAAATGTAAAGATAGCAGAAATATTTTCTACTAATCAGAATCCTACTGATTGGGATCTAACAGATTCTTCCTGTTTAGACAATGAACAATTTTTTGTGTACAGTTCTGACTCGGACTTAGATATTATTGATGAGTTACAGTTCAAGAATTTGAATATTCATTCTACTTCTGATGATGAATGTTCATATTTGAGTCATTGTTTCATGTTCTCTTCTCACGGTTCCGTACAACAAAAGATTCATGATCTTCAAAAGCAAAAGGCTAATCTAGCACCTAGCACCTTCCTTCTGAAAAATAGGCTCCAATCAAAGATTGATGATCTAGTCAGACAGTTGCCTCCTATTCAGAGTATACATTTTACAGATGAAGAGAATGAAATCCCTCATGAAAAATGGTCCAAACCAGAATATGCTAGTATTTTGTCTCGACCAACCAGACAGACTGAAGCTGACATCCTAATTGAAATACGACAAGTTGAAAATGATCTCCACCTTAAAAGATCTCATATGCAAACCCTGGCCAGCCAGATCCAAGCATCTATAGCAGAATTGGATCATCTAAACTCTCGGTTTACTGCTCTCACTATTGCCCGAGCAGAATCAAATCAGCAAGAAATTTTTCCTAAACTGCTTCCACCTGAAGAAACTGAGAATTCTTCTCTCCCTTCTCTTGACATAAGCCTCATTGGAGACCGCATGGTCATAACTATTGGCATTAAAGTTTCTGGTTATAAAACCTATTCTCTAGATGCCCAAGTTGATACAGGAGCCATGAGTAATTGCTGCAAATACAAGGCCATCCCATCCTATTACTGGCAACCAACTCAAATCCAGTTTCGAGCAATCAATAAAGAACTTATCTCCATTCATCACTTCTCTCCTGATTTTCCACTTCTTCTAGATGGTATAGTAACATATGTTACTTTGTATAGTTTGGATACAGGTGTTGATATTCTTTTAGGGCAAGATTTTGTCAAAAGACACATGCCTCTAATCGTAAATACTGATTCTTTATGTTTAACAGTACAACAACAACAAGTTAAGATTCCTATGAAAACCAACGATATTATACGTATCTCTCCTAATACCCCAGACACTATTGAAGAAACTCTCCAAGATCTAACAAAGATTCAAAAGATTGTCATACATGCTGATATCCATGGACAAGAAATTCTCAAAGACATTGTCTGGAAACTAAAAGATGAATGCACATCATACTTTCCTGATGCATTCTGGACAAGAGAGAAGTATTTTGTTTCTCTCCCCTATAAGGAAGGGTTTAAAGGCACTCCACAGAAGGAATCTGCCAATAACATGAGTCCTTCAGAGCAAGCTCTGTGTCAAGAAGAAATCCAACATCTACTTGACATACATCTTATTGAACCCTGCATGAGTCCATGGGCTTGTCCGGCATTTTATGTCAACAAGCATTCTGAACAAAAGAGAGGTAAGAAAAGATTGGTTATTAACTATATGACACTTAATAGTGCCTTATTACCTCTGAGATATCCATTGCCACATAAAGAGATTTTATTTAGCAAACTTGCCCATGCAAATGTTTTCAGCAAGTTCGACCTCAAGAGTGGTTTCTGGCAACTAGGAATTTCTCTTGAAGACAAGTACAAGACTGCTTTTGTGGTTCTGCAGGGGCAATATCAATGGAAAGTCATGCCATTCGGTTTGACTAATGCACCTTCAGAGTTCCAAAAGTGTATGGAGGATATCTTCAAACCTTTAAATTTTGTTCTTGTCTATATTGATGATTTACTTATTTTTAGCCGAGATGTTAATGAACACAAAAAACATCTTGATGAATTCCATTCTTTTGTTTTTAAGCATGGTTTGGTACTCTCCAAGTCACCAGACAAATTTGTAATATGTCAAACTAATATTGAGTATCTAGGACTGTATATATCCAAAGGAACTATCCAGCTGCAACCTCATGTATTAAAAGCTCTACTTCAGTTTCCTGATTTTCTGCCTGACATAAAGCAAGTTCAACGTTTTCTTGGGTGTTTGAACTATGTTAGATAGTTTTATGAACACCAGGCTAAAGACACAAAAGTACTCCAACAACGTCTTAAGCCAGGATCCAACTGGGATATTTCAATGACCACAGCTGTCAGAAGAATCAAGGAGAAGATTCAAAATCTGCCACCTCTGTGGTTGCCTAACATGAATCTTCCTTTTATTCTGGAAATTGATGCTTCTAATGACTTCTGGGCAATAGTTTTACTTCAGAAACACTCTCAGAGAGATGAAGTATGTGCTTATGCATCAGGCACATTCAATCCTACTGAATCAAAATATCCATCTTCTCACAAAGAGATCTTGGCGGTTAAAAAGGGAATCAAAAGATTCAGATTGTTCCTGAAAAGTGTCTGATTTACAGTCAAAACAGACCTCAAGCACATGAAAGGTATGTTGCATAACCACCAGTTGCTTGAACAAGAAAATTCCCAAGTTCTCAGATGGGCTTTATGGTTAGATGGTTTTGATTTTGACATCATCTACAAATCTGGGGCCGAGAATTATTTGGCAGATATGCTTTCTAGGGAAGGAGCCTGCAAAGATTTAAAAATGCTTTCTTATCAAGGATCAAGCTCCAACACCTCTTCTTCCACCTACCCCATTATTGTATGTTCAAATAGTTCATCTCAGCTATGTTGGGGATGTTTTTCACAACTTCTACACACCCTGACACAAGAACTCCATCAGAACATTCTTCATAGATGGGCCAATTCTTGGGCTGGAAGAACTATCTATAACTATAATTGGCAAAGGCTTACCAATGATAGGATTCTCTTTGGGCATACTCATCCACCTCACCAGCTCATACAATATGCCTATATATTTGATCTTGGTCTACGATGGATATATTATTTTGCAGTCCATCAGTTTGCTAAGTCCTACAGAACTATAAGTATCATCATGTATTGCAAAGATATCTAGAGTCCATTTAGACTGTGGAGCCCCTGGTTCAATTTACTTCTTCAACAATATATACCAAGAGTTTCTGCCCTGAGGCATGCTACTCCTCAGCTATTGTTATCAGTTTTGCAGACCGAAATGGCAGAAGCAACCTTAAATTATGATACATTTCACTTCAATCTTTTGTATAAACATGTTTTTTATAATTGGGGTTTTACAAGTGATCACCAGTTGGCTTTCTTTCCGTCATATGATTTCTGTGGAGAAGTTATGTACCAACTCATCTCCAAGATGCCTTCATGCAACACTCACCATTCTCTGCCTGTTTTCGAGAACATGAACCCATTTGGATGCATGATTTGGTTCCAGGCATTGTACTACCCATACCTGATGATGCTAATGACATCTATGACAATGATGATGAAGTCTATTCTCCACTAAGCCATGATAATTATGATTCTGACCGGAGTTGATACTTCACATGGGCTTCACATGGGCTTCACATGGCTTGGTCACTTACTTTGTAAAAACCATCTTACTTTCGACATTTGTACTTTGTCTTTTAGCTCCTTCCCCGTGAAGGAATATTGTCATTTCTACTTTTATCTTTGTGCGAGGCTTTAGTGGGTTCCCTCATAAAAAGAATCTCCACACTGTAGATTTAATTTGATGATTATTGTACGCCGCTTTCGTGGATTCGGGCGATCGAATCTCCACTTTGTGTCTAGTCCATGTCGGACCTATGTCCGGGAAAAACTCTATATATACAGAGTTATTTCCTCTTTGTAAGCATCGGGTTTTAGAGCGAGTTTCTAATATAAAGAAAAAGTGTGTTTTTTATCTCGGGTTCTCTTTTCTTTGAAGTTATTAAATCTTTTCTAAATTATATATATATATATATATATATGGGGGGTTCTGCAAAGACCTCCACTAGA
This sequence comes from Picea engelmannii, assembly GCA_009831015.1. NCBI lineage: Eukaryota > Viridiplantae > Streptophyta > Pinopsida > Pinales > Pinaceae > Picea > Picea engelmannii. Next base: position 130,339 of record ML791539.1, read on the forward strand.
AGATGCTTTCCTTATAGTAGGTCTTAATTGTGAAGGGGATGACTTACAAAAAGTTGTGATTTTAACCTCGAGAAAAAAGATGCTACCGATAGCACCACTTTAAATTTCAATTTGTAGATTGAATTTAAAATTTTCTTTAGTAACATTACAATTTTTTAAAACCATGATTACAAAAAAGTTGTAATAT
>ML791539.1:140160-165374 GCA_009831015.1 Picea engelmannii
GCTCTATATGGTCCTCCATTGTTTAAACATTTTCTTTCCCTCTCAAGGGTGACATGACATATCGAGGATGATATCCATAAAGTGTAAGATCTCGTTTATAAGAAAACTAGGGTTTTAATAAAATTAGGGCATTAATTTTGCTACAAACCCTTGTAATTTCTTCAAACATATCATATACACACCAAAGTACACATAAATGGAAGAGATAATAAGGGAATTTTATTATTACGAGATCATTGAATACAACTTTATAAGTAGAAATGGTTGTTATAGCAACTGCAATACATCAATAATAACAAACATAACCTGGAACAATGCCCAATCTCTCCAAACAGAACACCAAACATCAAATTGGACTAAAACTAAAATAGACTGAACCTCTAATGAAACCTTGGATGGATTGCCCTCTTTGTTTAACTAAGGTGGATAGTCTCACCACCGAAGCAAAACTCCAATGAAATGGTTTTTCCAAAACCCTAACAAAAACCCCGGCTCACCGACCACTCCACAAGAAAATGATCCAAATCTAATCTTCCCAAATGAATTTCTCTCCGCTACTTTTAAAGGCTCCATGGATCTTTCTAGAGAGATCTAACCCAACCTTCTCAAAGCTTCTAGAAGAGCACTTTATTTAATAAAGTGACTTTATAAGGTTATTTTGATTAAGTCACTTAAAATTAAATAATAATTAATTAAATATTAGTTGCCAAATTTAACTTTAGGCAACATAATGAAATAATTAATTAAATATTTTATTTTTCCAAAAAGGGGACATTACAAATCCTCCTGCCCCAAGATTGCTTGTCTTCAAGCAATGTTATCACAATCTGATGCTCCATTGACTGGTCCCGTCTCAAAGTGATACATGGGTTCCAAACCTTCCTGGAAAATGTGTATCCTCTGCTCGTAGCACGAACCTGCGAGGTGCTATCACAAGATCTTGCCTGACTATTCCTGATACACCAAGTGAACATAAGTTGTACGAACTCGAACAACTCCTCAGAAGACCACTCCTCCCAACAACCAAACCTACGTAAACCAACAATCCCATCGGTGTCGGCTGTCAAGTTGTCAATAACTGCGATCCTAGGGTCCCATACCACTCTCAAATAGGTGCCACCCTACTGATGTTGCACTACTTTGATCATAATCATCTACTCATCACACTCCGACTGCACTCTCCACTCCTAGAAATCCCTATCATGGACCCTACATAACCAAGGCATATCAACGTCAATTAATCCATGATTGTCCTCAATCCTAATGATAAAATAAAGGACTCTGTCAGGAGGTCTCCCTGGAGGAAACACCTTGAATATCCACCATACACCACTGTGTGTCAACAAGGACTCTTTTATACTGGTGCACACCACTGTGTCCTATTGCACCAGCATCATGTATGTGTTACTAGACCCAACGCTCTATTGATGATGAATGAACCTGTATCCCAGAGTGTGTCCATATACGCCATGTATCTATCCACCCAATCCAAGTATGGGTATATCTCCTCGCGGCCTAGTCCACAAGGAATGTGATTAACTATCTCATTTTTATCTAAGCTCAGAACCTCTAATGAGATCTCCAAAAGAAAGGGCCATTGATCCCTGCAATGCCAACTTGGAGCGCAATCCAAACTCTCCTCAAGTACTTGCAACTCATAATGCTCCTCCCTCTCAATATGTGTGGCACACACGCCCTCCTGTGTAACTGCTTCCAAAGATGATGGATTCCCTACTATAGTCGGTGAAGAGCATGCCACACTCAACTGATAATGTATCTCCTCAAACTCTCGGTCCTTGTCCTCCACAAACTTGAGACAAAAGTCCTTGTCCATAAACAACTGCAAGTAATTTGACTTCAGTTGTTCTAGTGCCTCCATGATGATCCGCAACTGGGCACTAGTGACTCCACCTACTATCTCAGTGTGTCGCTCCTCCATCTGGGCTCTCCACACAAGCTCCTCAATGAACCTAGGGGCTCCATCGATTTTGGTCAACACCTGTGTAACCTGATCCTCGGTCACCAACATGCGATCCTCTAAATCATACAGTGCTAAAGGCCTCTTCCCTACCCCGTCCAACTAGAATGTGTTGTCATCTGTAAGAGTGCTCCCCTCATCCTCATAGTAGAAATCATAATCAGGGATGGGAGATGGATCCTCCTCGTACATAGGTGCTATCTCGACTCCATCCTCACCAACAATCCCAACACATGTGCTATCTTGACCATCACTGGTTCTAGTGTCCTGGGCTCCACCGACCAATGCCAATGTTGCACTGGATGTTGCTATGTCATCCCCCTTGTAGTCATCATTGTTGGGACCAAATGATGCCCCTTCCTCCTCGGTACTAGTGACAATCTCCATCAATACACTAGCTTAAAATATCTCATCAATGTCTACCGCTCAGTCATCTTCCATGTACACATCCCTATCATGGCCAACTACATGCTCCAAACAGTCAACCCGAGGCTTTCCCAAGTTCCTATCTTGATGTGATGTTTCTGCTTCAACAACGGTTTTGGATCCTTTTACCACCTCCCTGAACCACTCTGGATGTTCCAACAAGGTTGCTAAATTTTTATGATACTCTTGCATGATTTGCCAAAGTTCTACCCTAAGTTTTTTACAGGTTTTCATCTTCCTCAAACCCAATTAAATCTGATTATTTATTTTGGGTAGTTCCATCAAACACTTTGACGAATTGACCAAATTCCTTCCCATCAATGACTTTTTTGCCATCCCAACTGAAAATTTGTATTTGTTAAGGTCATGATATGAAGATGGTTAGGCTACTGCAAATTGCTCATATAACGTTATGATTGTAGCCTTAAACCAACAAGAATATGATTTGATGGTTTTCACTCCTTTCTTCACAAGAAACTCACATCTACCCACAAATTATAACTATGTTTTGTTGTGCTTAACCTAGATAAAAATATATGGCACTTTTTCCAATGTGTCTTGCTCATACACTAGTGTTGTAGCTGAAAATAACTCGCCCAAGTAGCAATATAAGCTGCATACAAGTAGAAACTCTTGCATAATCTCCTAAAAAGGTGATGGTTGTCACTGATATTCTTCCCACAATAATGTCCATTAATACCACTTATGTAAAAACAACAGAGATTTAATTAATTTATTCCAACATAAAAAGATAACAACAATTGTAAAAACTCACAGGGATTGCTTGCAAATACAAGAGTAGATGGGTTGTAGATAATAGTCTAAATCACCCCCCATATAGCACTGAATATACCCAGCCACACAATGTCCCTCCACAAATATCTCGACCCATATACATAGAAACTTGACCAATGTTGATGCATTGTCTCTTTGTACCTCATTCAACCATAGAACAATAGGAGAATCGACCTACACATGCAGAATAATGTTCAGAACTGATGAAGCTTGGTCCTGGGAGTAAAGTTGGCCCTTTGGTCATAGGAAATGCGCACATAACAGAAAAATAAATTAGACCAGGGAAAAGCATGACCCAGGAATATAAAAAAAACTCGTTCAAAGTCTGAGATTAGTTTCCCAACAAGTGTAGATACGCTCAGAAATGAGAGAACTCGTCCCCTTGGTGAAATAACTCATCCCAACTCATCCAGATAGTAGGATAGTGCTTCTCTATACACCACTGTATAAATATAAATAGACCACAATAGGCAGAGAGAACAAGCATGTGAGTGTAAATGAACCAAAGTTGTAGTAATGACAGAGATAAACATCAATCTCCTACAAGGCTATTCACTCCAATAACCATAACTCAGCCCTCAAGAATGCATCCCATACATATATCTATATAATAAATATCAACCAACATATAAGGGACTGCGCTGAGGTGAATAAATCGATACCCAAGTTGAGTAATGCGTCCCACTAAGAAGTATGCAGTGATCACAGAAGTGGGAAATATGTAGAGAGTGATGGCTCCTTATTTCTCACCTCCAGACAATAGAAAATTGTGCCCAACACAGGAACAAGACACAGTCACAAGGGCGATTTATCCACTGGGTAAACTTAGCCAAAGAAGACTCGTTTCCAATGTAGAGAAATGGCAGTGAAGGAAGGTCTGTACAAGTGTATGCACCCAACAGTTACAAAAAAATGCCCAGAATGAAGACACTCAACCCAAACACATAGAATTTGACCCCCTTTATGCAAGTCGACCTTTATACTTCCCAAACTCAGCCTTGAGATGGAGGAAATCAACTTAGCGGTGAAGTGATTCGCCCAACAAAGAGAGTACATCCATTTTTTGGAGATATTTCGCCTTCTTTCAATCAATACAACCTGTACAAGTAAGGAAATGGCCTAACATAAGGGAAATATGAGATCTCACAAGGATTTTCAGCCCTTTCACAACCCAACTCGGACTCTGCAATCACAATCTCGTCCGAACTATCAAATAAATTTTTCCATAGAGCTAGCACGACTTCTCATAGCCAAAACGTCTCCTAATCAATGAGAAAATAGCCCAGGAATGAAGTTGACCCTTCCAGGCTTCAGTATAGTGTATTGGTTTCTCCCCCATGCAGAGATAACAAACCACGATAATTAAAATGAGCCAGAAATGATCATCTCGACCTCCCACATAAGACAATGTCTCAGTCACAGAAACAAATGTGCCCAACACATAAAGGATTGCGCCCATAAATTGAAATATAGTTCCCAACAATAAGGACTCGACCCTCTCATGAAAATTTCGCCTAAAATTAGAGGATTCAACTCAACAATTAAGAATTCAACCAAACGAGAAGCTCAGATCTACTACCGAATGGAAGATACAACCCTCAACAACTGTAAAAATGCATCCACTAACCAAAACAATAACTCATCCCATAGAAGCACGCTGAAGAAATTGAATGATTTTTGTTATTCGAAAATAACCTTGATGATGGTCGTCTGTTAACCTCCACAATTGTCTAAAATCATGCTTTGATAACACTGTAAGATCACGTTTATAAGAAAACTAGAGTTTTAATAAAATTAGGGCATTAATTTTGCTACAAACCCTTGTAATTTCTTCAAACATATCATACACACACCAAAGTACACATAAATGGAAGAGATAACAGGGGCATTTTATTATTACGGGATCACCAAATACAACTTTATAAGAAGAAATGGTTTCTATAGCAACATCAATACAACAATAATAACAAACATAACCTGGAACAATGCCCGATCTTTCCAAATAGAACACCAAAGATGAAATTGGACTGAAGCTAAACTAGACTGAAGCTCCAATGGATACCCTGGATGGATTCCCTTCTTTGTTTAACTAGGGTGGATAGTCTCACCACCGAAGTCAAACTCCAATGAAAGGGTTTTTCCAAAACCCTAATGAAAACCCTGGCTCACCGAGCACTCCACAAGAAAATGATCCAAATCTAATCTGCGCAAATGACTTGCTCTCCTCTCCTTTTAAAGGCTCTGTGGATCTTTCTAGAGAGATCTAACCTAGCCTTCTCAAAACTTCTAGAAGAGAACTTTATTTAAAGTGACTTTATAAGGTTATTTTGATTAAGTCACTTAAAATTAAATAATAATTGATTTAATATTAGTTGCCAAATTTAACTTTAGGCAACATAATGAAATAATTAATCAATATTTGTTTTTTCCAAAAAGGGGATATTACAAATCTTCCCCCCCCCAAGATTGTTTGTCTTCAAGCAATGGTATCACAATCTGATGTTCCATTGATTGAGCCTGTCTCAAAGTGATACCTGGGTCCCAAACCTTCCTGGAAAATGTGTATCCTCCACTCGTAGGACGAACCTGAGAGGTGCTATTGCAAGACCATAATTGTTCATGGCCAACCAAGCGAACAGAAGTTGTATGAACTCGATAAACTCCTCAGAATACCACTCCTCCCAACAACCAAACCTACGTAAACCAACAATCCCATCAGTGTCGGCTATCAACCTGTCAACAACTGCGATCCCAGGGTCCCATGCCACTCTAAAAGAGATGCTACCTTGCTAATGTTGCACTACTCTAATCATAATCATCTTCTCATCACACTCTGACTACACTCTCCACTCCTGGAACTCCCTATCATGGACCCTACACAACCAAGAAATATCAACGTCCATCAATCCACAACTGTCCTCGATCCCAATGATAAAATCAAGGACTCTGTCAGGAGGTCTCCCTGGAGGAAACGCCCTGAAGCTCCACCGTACACAACCATGTGTCAACGAGGACTCTTGTATAATGTTGCACACCACTATGTCCTCCTGCACCAGCATGTATCTTGTATGTGTTATTGGACCAAACACTCAACAATTAATAACTCAACCAAATGAGGAGCTTAGATATGCTACCGAATGGAAGATACAACCCTCAACAACCGTACAAATGCAACCACTAACCAAAACAATAACTCATCCCATAGAAGCACGTTGAAGAAATTTGAATGATTTTTGTTATTCGGAAATAACCTTGATGATGGTCATTTGGTAACCTCCACAACTGTTGAAAATCATGCTTTGATACCACTATAACAGCATGTTTATAAAAAAACTAGGGTTTTAATAAAATTAGGGCATTAATTTTGCTACAAACCCTTGTAATTTCTTCAAACATATCATATACACACCAAAGTACACATAAATGGAAGAGATAACAAGGGAATTTTATTATTATGAGATCACTGAATACAACTTTATAAGCAGAAATGGTTGCTATAGCAACATCAATACATCAATAATAACAAACATAACCTGGAACAATGCCCGATCTTTCCAAATAGAACACCAAAGATAAAACTGGACTGAAGCTAAACTAGACTGAAGTTCCAATGGAAACCTTGGATGGATTCCCCTCTTTGTTTAACTAGGGTGGATAGTCTCACCACCAAAGCCAAACTCCAATGAAAGGGTTTTTCCAAAACCCTAATGAAAACCCTGGCTCACCGAGCACTCCACAAGAAAATAATCCAAATCTAATTTGCCCAAATGACTTGCTCTCCTCTCCTTTTAAAGGCTCTGTGGATCTTTCTAGAGAGATCTAACCTAGTCTTCTCAAAGCTTCTAGAAGAGCACTTTATTTAAAGTGTCTTTATAAGGTTATTTTGATTAAGTCCCTTAAAATTAAATAATAATTAATTTAATATTAGTTGCCAAATTTAACTTTAGGCAACATAATGAAATAATTAATTAAATATTTGTTTTTTCAAAAAAGGGGACATTACAAATCCTCTCGCCCCAAGATTGCTTGTCCTCAAGCAATGTTATCATAATATGATGCTCCATCGACTGAGCCTATCTCAAAGTGATACCTGGGTCCCAAACCTTCCTGGAAAATGTGTATCCTCCGTTCGTAGCACGAACTTGCGAGGTGCTATCACAAGACCCTGCCTAACTGTTCCTGGTCAACCAAACAAACAGAAGTTGTATGAACTCGATCAACTCCTCAGAAGACCACTCCTCCCAACAACCAAACCTACGTAAACCAACAATCGCATCGGTGTTGGTTGTCAAGTTGTCAACAACTGTGATCCCAGCGTCCCATACCACTCTCAAAGAGATGCCACCTTGCTGATGTTGCACTACTCTGATCATAAGCATCTGCTCATCACACTATGAATGCACTCTCCACTCCTGGAACTCCCTATCATGGACCCTACACAACCAAGGAATCTCAACGTCGATCAATCCACAACTGTGCTCGATCCCAATGATAAAATCAAGGACTCTGTCAGGAGGTCTCCCTAGAGAAAACGCTCTGAAGCTCCATCATCACCACCATGTTTTAACAAGGACTCATGTATACTATTGCACACCACTGTTTCCTCCTGCACCAACATGTATCTTGTATGTGTCATTGGACCCAACACTCAACAATTAAGAACTCAACCAAATGAGGAGCTCAGATCTGCTACCGAATGGAAGATACAACCCTCAGCAACCATAAAAAAGCAGCCACTAACCAAAACAATAACTCATCCCATAGAAGCACGCTAAAGAAATTTGAATGATTTTTGTTATTCGGAAATAACCTTGATGATGGTTGTTTGGCAACCTCCACAACTGTCGAAAATCATGCTTTGATACCACTATAAGATCCTGTTTATAAGAAAACTAGGGTTTTAATAAAATTAGGGCATGAATTTTGCTACAAACCCTTGTAATTTCTTCAAACATATCATATACACACCAAAGTACACATAAATGGAAGAGATAGCAGGGGAATTTTATTATTACGGGATAACTGAATACAACTTTATAAGCAGAAATGGTTGCTATAGCAACATCAATACATCAATAATAACAAACATAACCTGGAACAATGCCCGATCTTTCCAAATAGAACACCAAAGATGAAACTGGACTGAATCTCCAATGGAAACCCTGGATGGATTCCCCTCTTTGTTTAACTAGGGTGGATAGTCTCACCACCGAAGCCAAACTCCAATGAAAGCATTTTTCCAAAACCCTAACGAAAACCCTGGCTCACCGAGCACTCCACAAGAAAATGATCCAAATCTAATCTGCTCAAATGACTTGCTCTCCTCTCCTATTAAAGGCTCCGTGGATCTTTCTAGAGAGATCTAACCTAGCCTTCTCAAAGCTTCTAGAAGAGATTTTTATTTAAAGTGAATTTATAAGGTTATTTTGATTAAGTTAGTTTAAATTAAATAATAATTAATTTAATATTAGTTGCCAAATTTACCTTTAGGCAACATAATGAAATAATTAATTAAATATTTTTTTTTTCCAAAAAGGGGACATTAAAAATCCTCCCACCCCAAGATTGCTTGTCCTCAAGCAATGGTATCACAATCTGATGCTCCATTGACTGAGCCTGTCTCAAAGTGATACTTGGGTCCCAAAACTTCCTGGAAAATGTGTATCCTTCGCTCGTAGGACTAACCTGCGAGGTGCTATCGCAAGACCCTGCCTGACTGTTCCTGATCAACCAAGCGAACATACGTTGTATGAAATCGATCAACTCCTCATAAGACCACTCCTCCCAACAACCAAACCTACATAAACCAACAATCCCATCAGTGTCGGTTGTCAGGCTGTCAACAACTGCGATCCCAGGGTCCCATACCACTCTCAAAGAGATGCTACCTTGCTGATGTTGTACTACTCTGATCATATTCATTTTCTCAACACACTCCGACTGCACTCTCCACTTCTGGAACTCCCTATCATGGACCCTACACAACCAAGGAATCTCAACGTCCATCAATCCACAATTTTTCTCGATCCCAATGATAAAATTAAGGACTCTATCAGGAGGTCTCCCTGGAGGAAACGCCCTGAAGCTCCATCGTACACTACCATGTGTCAACGAGGACTCTTGTATATTGTTGCACACCACCGTGTCCTCCTACACCAACATGTATCTTGTATGTGTTATTGGACCCAACACTCTACTGAAGGTGTGCTGCGTTGTATGTTTCACGCTTGGATTCTTGGCAACCCCAAGGTTACTTCCTCCAGATTACACGTCTTCACCTAAATCATACCCATACTTCGTTCTAGGATAATGATGAGTCACACTCCTACTCTAGTACAACTCTTGTACACTTAGACATACGTTAACTTCTTTAACACTTAGTCATATTTAAGCATACATCCATGAGAAACCAAGAGAATTATGGAACAAAAAAAATGTTAGCGACAATTTTTGTCTTGGGCACAAAGTACCCAGGTCTGCAGGTAGCACGGGAAGCGCCCGAGCACAGCACGAGAGAACCCCTTTTCCAGTTGTGAGTCAAGCGAGCGGGCGAAGTGTTGGTTGTCCGTCGCCAAGATTCACCTGCAAAGCGAATCGACGGTCATCGGGTTTTCGGGGCTGTCAAGTTGCCCGGGATTTAGCACAAAGGGTAGCACCCATAGTTCAAGACAAATCTAGGTCGTCCGATCCAATTGGGACAGGTGGTGGCCAGTTGGCGTATCGGGGATCGGTGTTTCGAGAGACAAGGAGCCTCCTATTCTTTACAGCTGAAATTGTCGAAACGTCGAAAGCACCTTTGGAGCCGAGCCCACGGTCCTAGCACCAGGACACATCAAGCGAGCCTGTAAACGGGGGGAGCCCCCTTTATAATGGAGAATACTATCTGGGTCGTTCATCTAAAGGACGCACGACGCACATCTGTGTCACGTCGGCATTCGGGATTTCAAGGGGTAAGCACAACTCGTCTTTTCACCTCTCGAAACCTCGAATCCCGAAACACCGAAAGAGTCCAGGATTAGGCCCATGGTTTTGACGCCTGGTCACAGAGGAGCAGGCCTAAAGTAGGGGCGCTAATGTTTATCATTTGGCAAGACGAGTCCCAAAAGTGCCGAGAGCGATCTTAGTCGTTCATCCTCGAGGAACACGTGGTGCGCGATTAGGTTCTTCGCCTTTTCGCCCATCGCAATGTCAAAGCATAAGGAACGGCTCTCTCATATCCCCGAAGCGCGAAGCATCAAAGACGTCTCGGACCCGGGCCCGCAGTATTTCCAAATCAGTTCAAAACCGTCAGATCAGTGGGGGGACGTGTGGCGACTGTTAGGACCTCCCGGCATTTCGCCCATTGCGATTTCGAAGAAAGAAGACCCGCTCTTTCCTATCCACGAACCTCGAAACGCCGAAAGCACTCTGGAAAATGGGCGTAAGGTCACGGCCCATGGTCACTCGAGAAAGAAGAAAGTACTGTACAAAAGGGAGGCCAAAAGCGTCGAATTGAGTTTCAGAAAGGGGGCACTGTGTTCTCCAGACCCTGATTCGACGTGATCTAAATCCCGGTACCTGCTGGGAATGAATGAAGAAGAGAGAGGGTGGTTGAAACCTCGCCTCACTCATTACTTGCAAAGTATGGATGTTCCGGCTGTAAGTCTACTCGAGAAGGTCCTCTGTACTGGTTCTTTTCACGGAAGCCACGCCGAGTCCTTGACTCGCCAGGGAAGTCTGCACACGCTAATTCAACATTTAAAGGCTCAGCTACCCCCTGGCGCGAGCCATGCAGAATTAAGGTGGCGTATGACAGGGGAGTGCAGGCCAGATTTGATTGAAGAGACTCCTCGTCCTGAAATTCCAGTAGGCCTCTGTTGGGCAAAATGTTTGGGAGTATATATACTTAATTTTGATATTTTTCAAGCTATCGATGGTAGAGCGAAGCTCCTGATTGTAATGTTTTAACAGACACTCTAGTTCTCTGGTTATGCATCTGTGTGTAAGATTTCTTGTTTAATGAAAGACAGTTTCCTTATTCCATCTAGTTTTCATCTCATACTGAGGGAGTTCATGATTGACTGATTCACATGAATTATTGCAGTTGTGTTATGATAAAGGATTTATTGTGGCACTATTGTATTCTCTGGTTTTCTGCGTTTGAATGTAAGAAGATCTCGCGTTTAAATGCATTCTCCTACAGTCTGTTAGAAACCTGATGTTGACAACAGACCTTCGCATCTCTCTGATACAAGTATTCCCCCTACTCACCCTTACTACAACTCACTGTCTAGAGTATGTCTAAGACCTCACTTGCCCATGCATGCCTGGCCTAGTTTCAGAGTTGAAACAGTATCGTCTAAGTTTACTTCCATTCGATCACCCCTTTCATACACAAATCATGACATAAATTGATGGGTGTCGGGCTCTGCTCCTGCTACAATCCAGGAGTGACTTCCGTCGGCAACATTTCTAGTGTCGTTGCTGGGGACGAAGTTGAAAATCTTCCCTGGGATTGAACGACATTGAGCTTCTGATTCTGAAGGTGCATCAGGCATCAGAGCCCTTGAAGATTGCTATTGTGCACCTAGTGACTCCATTGTGACGACTCCATTGTGGCGAACCTGCCGTGTCAATTGTGGCTTTTAGAGGCAGACACACGCGGTCCAATCCACAACTGCCTCTAGCTACACCTGAGACTGATCGGGAGGTGGTCCTTGGAAAAGGAAAGGACTCTAAAGGAGAAGTTATCGCCGTTGAACCAGGTAATCCGCCATCTCCTTCTGTGAGAACTCCATTTTCTCCTCCTCAGTTTCCTAGCAGACCGCTTTCTGAAGTTTCCCGTTTCCTGAATTTTGGGAGTGTTCCTGTTGAGGTTTTCCCCCCTGGTCTGGGATTAGAGGGATAAATCCTTGTCACTCCCATTTCTCTTGAAGCTATACCTTGGTGTAGACCCAGGACCACAGAAGATTTCCCCACTCCTGGCTTTACTGCTCCTCCTCTTGTTACTGTTGCCACTTATGCGCGAAGGGAAACATCAACCGGCCTAAGCTCGCTAGCCTTCTCCCTAAATCCCCTATTGTTTCCCACTCCCCTTAGAAGCTCATCCCCAGTATCCCCTTTTCGAGCTCCTTCTCCTCCAAGTTATCCTCCACACAATATCCCTATGGCAGGAGCAAATCCCCCTATGACCAGAATGGAGGCCATTATAGCTGCTAGGTATGCTCCCCTCGTGCTACCACAGCCTCTCAATGCCCTCCTAGCAGATGGTTACCTCAAGCAACTTCCCAAGTTTACAGGTGAGGGGGACATAACCGCAGAAGAACACCTAGAAGCCTTTTACCGTTTCACAGATGATAATGTCATCATGCATGTAGACGTATGGATGAGGATTTTTGTCCATAGCCTTCAAGGCGAGGCTAGAAAATGATTCAAGGCCCTGCCTCCTGGATCTATTGATGGGATCGAAGCTTTAGATAATGCCTTTTTAAGACAGTGGGGAGATAAAAAAGACTTCATGTATTACATGACAGAGTTTGGGTCTTTGAAGAGAAAGGAAGGAGAGTCTATCTCCGACTTCTCCAAGAGATTTAATAAAATGTACAACAAAATCCCTACTGAGATAAAACCCTCTGAAGCCTCTGCAAAGATCACTTATGCTAGCACCTTTGATCCTGATTTCTGCCTCCTGTTGAGGGAAAGAAGAGCCACTACTCTGGCCCATATGCAAGACGCAGTCGTGGAGGTAGAATCTAATATATTGGTTGTTGACCGACTCAGGAACATTGCTGGTAGAAACATATCCAAGCAGAGGCCTGGAGCTTCCTCATCCAGCTCTTCTCCCCTGCCCCTTCAGACAGATGAGACAGCTAGAATACTAAAGTCACTTTCTGCTAGAATGGAAAGATGGGAGTTAGAAGGGAAGCCCATGTACAAAAATCCCCAGAATGCCGATGGTAGAGGTTTCAGGAGACCTGATAACAATGGACCACGGGCCTTCCCAAGGGAACAAAGGGAAAAAGACAGAGAAGATCAAAGGATTCAAACCCCTCTCCAAAATAACCTGGTTACTCATGAGGGAGGGGAGGAGATAGACGAGTTCGACCCCGAAATTCATTGTGTTGAAGAAGCTCCTCCTTTTCCCCATTTGACTCTGTCTGCATATGAAAAATCCCCGATGAACATCCAAATCCATGAGTTAGGTAAGGGAGAAAGGGTCGGTCACACCTCTAACAGATACAACCTTAGGTCAAGAAAGAAAGAAGGAGACTTTGACAGCCAAGACCAGCCCCTCATAGCAGATAGGCCTACTAAATCTGCAATAACCACTACTAAAGAAAAGAAAACTCAGAGTACTTCGCCAACAACCAAGGAACCTGTCACCGAGGTAAGGGAAGCTCCTAAGACTTTTTCCTCCTTCAGTTTTGAGCATGAGATTCAGAAGATTAGAAATCTTGTACCCCTATCTGAACTCGTTAAAAACGAAGATTTCAAAAGGTCCCTTTCCAAGTTGCTAAAATCTGAGTCCCCCCAGCCTTCCTCTGACTCAGTGAACCTTCAAGATGAGAAACCAGTTTTCATCCTAGGTCCCATGGTAGAAGATAGAGATGATTCATCCCCTCCCTTCTACACCTCCCTGAACATACATGATAAAGTGTTGCATAATTGCCTCATGGATTCAGGAGCTTCTCATAACCTTATGCCCAAGGTAGTAATGGAAGAATTGGGACTGGAGGTGACAAAAAATTATCATGATTTGTACTCTTTCGACTCAAGAAGAGTGCAGTTTCTAGGAGTCATCAAAGACCTGGCGGTTTCTTTGTTTCAGCTACCCATGAAGAGTGTGGTCATGGATATTGCGGTAGCTGACATTCCCCCCAAATTTGGCATGTTGTTGTCTAGATCTTGGATTAAAAATCTTGGGGGAACATTACAAATGGATCTCACGTATGCCACCATTCCAGTCTTCGGAGGGGAACAAAGGAGGTTATATAGAGAAGCCCAACTAGCCTATATTGTCAGTGATGAGGCAAACCCCACTAATCACCCCATCTTTGCACTTGACACCGATTTAGGGTCTAGTTTGTTGCAGATCACTGAAACTCCTGAGGTCCCTTTACAAATCAGAAAGCAGCCCATTCTTAATCAGGAGATACCTCCTCCAACCACCTCTATTTGGAAGATGTTTTTCGACGGAGCTTCTTCTAGCGAAGGAGCTAGCGCTGGGGTGGTTTTCATATCACCTTGTCAAGAGGCCATATCCCTGTCATACAAGCTGGAATTCGAAACCACCAACAATGTGGCAGAGTATGAAGCTCTTGTTCTGGGTATGAGGGCCGCAAAAGAAATGGGAATTAAAGAAATAGCAATATTTGGAGATGTTGAGTTGACCATACAGCAAGTCAGAAATTCTTATCGTGCTAATAATCCCCGGCTTAGGAATTACAGAAATGAGGTATGGGACCTGATTGACAATTTCTTCTTGGCCTTTAACATTTCTTTCATTCCAAGGGGGGAGAATACTTCAGCCGATTCTTTAGTTGTCTCAGCTAGTTTGCTCAAAGTTCCTCTGCCGCCTATAGTCAAATATGATTTTGAAATAAGATATAGGCCCTCTGTACCGGATAACATCAAGCATTGGAAGGTATTTGAAGATGACCTGGGAATCAACAAATTTCTCCAATCTGTTGATGAATTTTCTGCGTTGCACATTGATCAGGACCCCAACCTGGAAGGTGACTCTCACCCTGAGGTGTTTTTAAATAAAATTGCTAATCACCAGATTATTCAGCTGCCTAGCAATCACATTCTGAGGGGACTAATCCCTTTAGAAAGACTGTTCGATGGGAATGATGTGGCCGTAAAGGGTAAGGTTTCAAATGAAGATGTTGATACAACCGAATGCAACATTGGCACACAGGAGGAGCCTAGGTTTGTCAAATTATCAAGCAGTTTGACCAGAGAACAGAGGGTCGAATATATTGAATTGCTGAGAGAGTTTGCTGATGTGTTTGCATGGTCATACGAGAACCTTAAGACATATGACACATCCATAATTGAACACAAGATCCCATTGAAGGAAGAAGCTAGGCCATTTAGGCAGAAGCTAAGACAGATAAATCCCATGTTGCTACCTGTCATGGAGAAAGAAGTGAAGAAATTGTTAGATGCCCAAATCATTGTCCCCTTGAGATATTCCGAATGGGTGGCCAATTTGGTTCCGATAAGGAAGAAAAGTGGAGAAATCAGGCTTTGTGTCGATTTCAGGAACCTGAATAGGAGCTCAAAGAAAGACAATTACCCCCTACCTAAGATGGAGCAGATACTGCAGAAGGTAACTGGTGCATCCAGGATGTCCATGATCGATGGGTTTTCTGACTATAATCAGATATCGATCATGCCTGAGGACAAGGAAAAGACAACCTTCACCACTCCCTGGGGCACATTCATGTACGCCAAAATGCCTTTCGAACTTATGAATGCAGGAGCAACATTTCAGCGAGCCATGGATATAGCCTTCGTCGGGGAGAAAGACCAGTTCGTAGTGATCTACCTAGATGACATCACAGTCTTCTCTAGGTCTGATAAAGAGCACTGCCATCACTTAAGGAAAGTTTTCTTGAAGTGTCGGAGGTTTGGCCTCTCCCTAAATCCCAAGAAATCCTTATTTGCTATGATGGAGGGCAAGTTGTTGGGCCATATAGTATCAGCGGAAGGAGTGAGGATTGATCCCAGCAGAGTGGAGGAAATTCAAACCCTGTCACTTCCCAGGTCTAAAAAAGAGGTCCAGGCCTTTTTAGGAAAGATTAATTTCCTGAGGAGATTCGTCTCAAATTTTGCTGAACTGGTAAAACACATCACGACCATGCTCAGAAAGGGAAACGAAGTGAAATGGACCGCTGAACCCAGGGAATCTTTTGTCCAAATAAAGAGGGCACTAACTGAGGCGCCTGTGTTGATTAGTCCTGATTATTCCAAACCTTTCCTAGTTTTTCCTTTTGCTTCCTTCGATACGGTAGCAGTAGTGTTATTGCAGAAAAATGAGGAAGGACGGGAGCAACCCATTGCCTTCTTCAGCAGGGCATTAAGAGATGCAAAGATCAGGTATGAAATCATGGAGAAGCAAGTCTATGCCTTAGTGAAAGCTCTCAAAGCTTTCAGAGTCTATGTCTTGCACTCAAAGGTAACCACATACGTTCCTTCGGCTTCTGTGAAGGACATCCTTGTGCAGCCCGATATAGATGGGAGAAGAGGCAGATGGATAGCTAGAATTATGGAATTTGACTTGGAAATAAAGCCCACCAAGTTGGTTAAGGGGCAAGGTTTAGCCAAGCTACTGGCTGAATCCAATTACGAAGCCTTGGGCATTAGTTTCATCAATACCCGCTTAGGAATTCAGCAAGCTGAGTTTCCCAGTCAATGCTCTCAGGAAGGCGTATTGCTGGCAGAGTGTGCCTGGTATCGTGACATTTTGTACTTCCTGCAGGAGTTGAAGCCCCTGGACGGAATGTGTAAAAGTAAGGCGAGAGATTTAAAGCTTAAGGCAGTCAGATATTGCCTCATTGGGCAAGTCTTATACTGGAGAGACCCTCTAGGAGTGATGCTGAGGTGTCTGAACCCACCAGAAGCCCAGAAAGTTATGTTTGATTTCCATAGAGGCTTTTGTGGGGGATATCATTTCTGGAAGACCACAGCTCACAAAATCCTCAGGGTTGGGTATTATTGGCCCACTTTATTCATTGATGTCAGCAGAGAAATCAAGGCCTGCATCAAATGCCAAAAGTTTTCAGGGAAACAACAGCTTGGGCCACTACCACTGAAGCCTGTGATAGCTTCAGCACCTTTTCAATAGTGGGGGCTAGACTTTATTGGGGAAATTTATCCTCCCTCAAGTGGCCAGCACAGATGGATCCTGACTGTAACAGATTATTTCACCAAGTGGATAGAAGTTGCCCCCACCAGAAGTACATCCCACAAAGTAATTATCAGCTTTCTGGAGGATATCATAGCCAGATTTGGCTGTCCCAGCAGGATCGTCACTAATAATGTTGCTTCTTTCAAATATGAGCCTCTCATTAAGTTCTGTGAGCAGTTCCATATCTCGCTAATTCACTCCACCCCCTACTATCCCTAGGACAATGGTTTAGCAGAATCCTCCAACAAGGGCCTGATAAGGATCATCAAAAGACTATTGGAGGACAACAAAAGGGCCTGGGATTCGAAGTTGAAATTTGCTTTATGGGTTGATCGAGTGACAATGAAGAAATCCCTGGGCACCTCACCTTTTCAGCTAGTTTACGGAGCAGAGGCGGTTTTTCCCACTCAGCTCGCCTTACCTGTGGCAAAGTTCTTTCAAGATTATGAAGGAGATCCGGATCATATGATCAGAAGGATTCATCAGATAGTAGAAGTACAACAGATCAGGGAACATGTGAGAGACACAGCTCATAGTCATCAGCAAAGGGTCAAACAGGCTTTTGACAAGAAGGTCAGGAAGAAGGAGTTCGAGATCGGGGATTTGGTACTTAAGTGGGATGCACCTAGACAGGATAAGGGCAAACATAGCAAGTTTGACGCCCTCTGGATCGGCCCCTTCAAAATCTCTGAGGTTTTCTAAAACAACACGTACCAGTTGCAAGATCTGGAGGGTGAAGAGGTTTTCAACAGCCCAGTAAATGGACATTTTCTGAAGAAATGTTTTGTTTGAGCCTTAGACAACTCCTTTGTTTGTAAATATTGTCCTTTAGTTCTTTGTTCATTTTCTGTTTGTATATTTTCGGCTTAGTAAATGACTCCATAGCCCAATAGCAAGGCACTAAATCTGCAGAATGAGTTCTTAGAGCATCACAGGGATGACTCTATCCCCCATGGAGCCTAATGTTAGCGACAATTTTTGTCTTGGGCACAAAGTACCCAGGTCTGCAGGTAGCACGGGAAGTGCCCGAGCGCAGCACAAGAGAACCCCTTTTCCAGTTGCGAGTCAAGAGAGTGGGCGAAGTGTTGGTTTTTCGTCGCTGAGATTCACCTCCAAAGCGAATCGACGGTCATCGGGTTTTCGGGGCTGTCAAGTTGCCCGGGATTTAGCACAAAGGGTAGCACCCATAGTTCAAGACAAATCTGGGTCGTCCGATCCAATTGGGACAGGTGGTGGCCAGTCGGCGTATCGGGGATCGGTGTTTCGAGAGACAAGGAGCCTCCTATTCTTTACAGCTGAAATTGTCGAAATGTCGAAAGCACCTTTGGCGTCGAGCCTACGGTCCTAGCACTAGGACACATCAAGCGAGCCTGTAAACGGGGGGAGCCCCCTTTATAATGGAGAATACTATCTGGGTCGTTCATCTAAAGGACGCGCGGCGCACATCCGTGTCACGTCGGCATTCAGGAGTTCGAGGGGTAAGCACACCTCGTCTTTTCACCTCTCGAAACCTCGAATCCCGAAACGCCGAAAGCGCCCAGGATTAGGCCCATGGTTTTGGCACCTGGTCACAGAGGAGCAGGCCTAAAGGAGGGGCGCTAATGTTTATCATTTGGCAAGACGGGTCCCAAAAGCACCGAGAGCGATCTTAGTCGTTCATCCTCGAGGAACACGTGGTGCACGATTAGGTTCTTCGCCTTTTCGCCCATCGCGATTTCAAAGCATAAGGAACGACTCTCTCATATCCCCGAAGCGCGAAGCATCGAAGACGTCTCGGACCCAGGCCCGCAGTATTGCCAAATCAGTTCAGAACCGTCAGATCAGTGGGGGGACGCGTGGCGACCGTTAGGACCTCCCGGCATTTTTCCCATCGCGATTTCGAAGAAAGAAGACCCTCTCTTTCCTATCCACGAACCCCGAAACGCCAAAAGCACTCTGGAAAATGGGCGTAAGGTCATGGCCCGTGGTCACTCGAGAAAGAAGAAAGTATTGTACAAAAGGGAGGCCAAAAGCGTCGAATTGAGTTTCAGAAAGGGGGCACTGTTTTCTCCAGACCCCGATTCGACGTGATCTAAATCCTGGTACCTGCTGGGAATGAGTGAAGAAGAGAGAGGGTGGTTGAAACCTCGCCTCACTCATTAATTGCAAAGTATGGATGTTCCAGCTGAAAGTCTACCCGAGAAGGTCCTCTGTACTGGTTCTTTTCACGGAAGCCACGTCGAGTCCTCGACTCGCCAAGGAAGTCTGCACACGCTAATTCAGCATTTAAAGGCTCAACTACCCCCTGGCATGAGCCATGCAGAATTAATGTGGCGTATGACAGGGGAGTGCAGGCCAGATTTGATTGAAGAGACTCCTCGCCCTGAAAGTCCAGTAGGCCTCTGTTGGGCAAAATGTTTGGGAGTATATATACGTAATTTTGATATTTTTCAAGCTATCGATGGTAGAGCGAAGCTCTCGATTGTAATGTTTTAACAGACAGTCTAGTTCTCTGGTTATGCATCTGTGTGTAAGATTTCTTGTTTAATGAAAGACAGTTTCCTTATTCCATCTAGTTTTCATCTCATACTGAGGGAGTTCATGATTGACTGATTCACATGAATTATTGCAGTTGCGTTATGATAAAGGATTTATTGTGGCACTATTGTATTCTCTGGTTTTCTGTGTTTGAATGTAAGAAGATCTCACGTTTAAATGCATTCTCCTACAGTCTGTTAGAAACCTGATGTTGACAACAGACCTTCGCATATCTCTGATACAAGTCTTCCCCCTACTCACCCTTACTATAACTCACTGTCTACAGTATGTCTAAGACCTCACTTGCCCATGCATGCCTGGCCTAGTTTCGGAGTTGAAACAATATCGTCCGAGTTTACTTCCATTCGATCACCCCTTTCATACACAAATCGTGACATAAACTGATGGGCGTTGGGCTCTGCTCCTGCTGCAATCCAGGAGTGACTTCCGTCGCCAACACAAAAGACAAACACAGATATAGTGGGGGTGGCACGAATTGTGCCTAACACCCATCTAAGTCTTTTTTATATGCAAAACATTTACAATATGAGCACTACAAGCTCGGTTTACAACATGGTGGAGTCAAACAACTCGCCTCACCTCACCAAGACACTCATACATAGATCGCCACCAAGACTCTTCGTTACAACCATCCCCACAACTAACTGCAGTGCACCTCAGACATGACCCCAACCGAGGACTTGTTGTCTCTTCATTTCCGTAGATTCAGCTTCTATATTTCCATAGACTTACCCGTCTTTTATTCTACCTCACACATGTCACCATAGATCTGCGTTTCCAGACTCAACGAAAATCTTCTCAAGAGAAATGCACCCAACTTTGTCGGTCGAACCCTCCTCCTCAAGGAAGCACAAGTCCTCCCATGTGGAGAGACTTGGCTCCTTGAGGGAGCTCCTCCTCTTTGTCTGCCTAAGAATCCCATAGCTCTCCTTGTCTCTTTGTCTTGCCAAAACTTGTCTTCCTTGGTTGTGCGTCCTTGTTCTCTTATACGCTCTATAAAGGTCACCATCACGAACCGTCCCATCCTTTGGGGGTGTCGCACCCCTTCGCGAACCCATGTCCAAACGAATTGTTGTGCCCCTTCATGGACCCAGTCGCCCAAATGAACCCTTGTGCTCGACAACCGCCATGATGCCCATTGGGACCAGTGCGCCCAACCTTGGTGCACCCCTCATGTCGATGTGCTCCATCCGTCGAACCCACTTGTCCTCTTGGGTGCATGCACCCCTTAGGTGAGTCAGGCCGAGTCTCCTAAGTGTGCCCCCCATGCCTTAGTTGATCCCTTCGTTTGGTGAAGTGCCCAAGTATTTCCATCAACCCTTCATCAAACCGTTCGTCGTTTAACTTGTGTCACAAGGCAACTTGGGTGGAGTCGCCCCTTGGCATGCCACATGCCCAAGTAACCCCAACTCCCTCCTATATGAAGACTTATGTTTCCTCATTTTCATCAAGCATCTTGCCTGCTTGATTCAAACTGTAATGAAAGTGCACGTACCCGAACTAAGCTCCCAAAACCTTACATCATTATTCAATAAAGAAAATTAGCTTTACTATCCCTATATTTTAAGCCATAAGTCATAGGTGGTGTTACTTAAAGCGTTATACAAGTGTTTAGTTGAAACTTATACATCACGATATAACAACAATATTATAGTGCAAGATTTGGAAGATGTTTAAGTGGTGGAAACACTCTATCACATCTAGAAGCAAGGCACATATCTCTCATGCATGGTGTGTGTGGATTCTTAGTGTGGTGGTCCACCTTATGAGTCAATGAATACAATAATGGTAGGGCCTTTCTAAATTTTTCGAACTTCTAGCCTTCCCGAAAATCGGACTGGTTTGGGTTGGGTTGTATCATGGGTTTTTTGTACATATACGATAAAGTATTATTGAACTATAACTCAGATAGTCTTCCCATAAAAACAAAAGCACTATATTAACAAGGGGAGTATATGTCACCATATTGCAAATTGGAGATCATGTTGGAAATGTATTATAATCACGGTCAAATACATCTCTACTTTAATATACTAACATACCTCCTAAGCGGGCGAACGGGAATGCCAAAGTAATAAAAAGGTGGTGCTAAGAAAAGTAAGAAAATGATAAAATAGAGGTTTTATGTAAGTAAATTGTTGTGCTTATTTTTTTTGCAATGGCATAGCATTTTGGAATGGCAATAGACTAAGTACATGTTTTTTGGAACATCGTAAATCAATAAAACATAGTATAAGAATATGTAGTAAATATATTAAGAAAAATGTTGTAATTGGAGACTAACATGAACACCTTAAGAAACTTCAGGAAATCGTGACATATGGAGGACAAACAAATGTAATACAAACAAATTTAGTAAATGATAAAAACATTTACACCTTAAGAATTTTGGCTCTGCACCTTTTAGCCTTGGCTTCTTCAATGATAGAAGTTAAGGTGAAGATGTGGTCACTAGTTTATCATTGATTTCTCCTAAAACATGTATCTTATCTCTATCTCTATCGATATTGAAGTATAAATGTCTAAAGATTAACAAATGTTTTTGTTAAAACATACATGATTATAATAGTGCAAATATCTACCAAGGTGATTCTTTTGTGTCTGATTTTATGAATGATGTAAAAAATACAAAATATTCGAAATCTAAAAGCAACAATAAAACTAAATAATAAATAAAAATGATATAAAATTATTATTTTTATTTACCATATAATTCTTAACCTCTTTAATCCATTTGTTATTCTAATTCTTGTAATTTGCAAATAGATTTTCCCATCGTTTTTAAACTTTATATACATTTTCCTATTGATAAGTGCAATTATGTCCACTTCATGACCACTACAACTTTTGCTCGTACAATTGTCAATTGTCTCTATGCAAGCACCCATCTGGTTGAAGTAGTTTGTAAATTGTCTATTATGTTTTCTTGAACATTATCCTCATTGAAAAAAATCAAAATTTTCAAGCGATAAACAAAAAACACAAAGATTCAACATTTCAAGGCAACAAATGTAATTGACAACGATCTAGAACATGAAAGATGCATTCATTTCGTAGTTGAATGGCTTACATCTTACATGTAATCCGCTAAAAAAATTGAAATTTGAGGCTTATATTTCACAAACTAGACATACAATGTGATATGTTGCATTACCACCAACTTGGAACATGAGTGATATAGAAGGGTAGTTTGTTTGCTTTCTGCATTCACTACTACACAAGATAAAAGATAACTCATGCATTTTTTTATTAGATAAAATAAAGGAGGTGCACGAATATTGTACTTGTTAATGAATTGTGCATCCATTTGTTTTCTAAAACAAATATACACTTGACATGATAAGTGTAAATATTCCAAACAATTTGAAGTTATGAAGAGTGTGTAGTTGCCAAGTGGTGATAACCAATCATCAGACTTGAAAGATCTCCTCGTCTCTGAAATATTATAGACCGACTGAATGTGGTGGGAAGGTTGTTGGTGTTCATTCTGTAATGTATGTTCTTACTTTCGCTTATTTTTAAGAGGAGACAGTTCATTTCATAAATGGATTCCAATCTCGTCTATAGGCCCCTCAGAACTACATACCCACATGGAAAACTCATCATTAATGAGAACGAAAATGATTATGTTCTAAAGATGTTAAAATCTGAAAATCAAAACAACATATCCACATAAAAATGTGTCCTATTGATGAAAAATTGATGCTCTAAAGATCTTGAAAGCCAATACCCTAGATAAATATGACAAATTTACAATACCCCCAAAAAATATGACAAATTTATGAATGAAAAATGCTACCATTATCTTAAAAAAGAAACAAAAGTTAAAAGAGTTTAGCATTAAAGTTGGCATAAAGTTAAAAGAAGGCACAATTCTAGTGTAAAGAATGAGCAAGTAAATAAGGAGCCATGCAAGTTTATCAAATTGAATTTAATTGAAAATTTTTCAAAAACCACAAGTGATACATTTTAGAACAAATCAAGAAGTTACTTACATCGGAGGGCCAAATATTTTTAGAGAAAAAATTAATCTCATAAAATTTCAAAGATAAACAAAGTGTTAACAATGTAATAGTTTAAAAATTTTATTAAAAATATAATTAGCATTTTTATCTTAAAATTAAAATGATTTAATTTAAACTAATAAAATACAAAATATTATATATCAAAATGGAAATTCAATTACAACAAATATCTTTTTCATATTTTCCATCCTATTGATATAGACAAAGAATAATATATATCAAATATAAAATAAAAGTGGTTAAACACTTTTTCATCACCCCCACAACATTATTTAAACTATATAAATATGAAAATTTGATGAAACACTTTTCCATCACTCCCAAGATTATTTGGTTTTAACCAATTGATTCCGAGATCAACAAGCGTTTTCTGGCCGGCTAGACGTACATCAGTTATGACGCGTTGAGGGCCAACATCGTGCCGTGTTCGAGGCGCGGTTCATCCTCCTACAACTGCCGATCCACGAGCCAGGAAAACCCTTACGGAAATGCCTAAACCTCATTTGGTGCATTGTAGATAGTAATGCATTAGTTCACATTTAAGACACACCGTTTAGAGCATGTTTAATGTTAAATTTATTGATTTTTTAAATCATGGATTAGTTATAACAATCTTCAGTGTGCCTAGTTATTTAACACATTGGTGCGCCATTGTTATGAATACACTAGTGACCTTCATACAATTTAAGTGCACTGACTAAAAACCTTCGCTAAAACCTTTGCCTACCCACCTGCGTCTACTATCAACCTCCGTTATAAACTAACAAGGGATATTTTTTTTAGGGGGGGCGGGGGGGTTCTACAAAGGCCTATGCTAGAAGGTGCTTTCCTTGTAGTAGGCTTTAATTGTGAAGGCGGTGGCTTAAAAAAAATTGTGATTTTAACCTCGAGAAAAAGGGTGCTACCGGTAGCACCACTTTAAATTTCAATTGAGGGGTTGAATTTAAATTTTTTGTTAGCAACACTACAATTTTTTAAGGCCAAAACATATGTTTCCTCTTAAGAGGTCACATGTTCAAATCCAGAGAGGGTAGGGTATGTATACCTCCGTAGACTTTACTAATCAAATTGTTAGGCGGAGGGGGTCTCATACACCAATTTGGTGTCTGGCTTGGTCGTGACCTTAAAAATAGGTTAGATACAACCCGAGTGAGCGTAATGGTTAAGAACATGTGTTTCCTCCTAAGAGGTCACAAGTTCAAATCCAGAAGGGGTAAGGTATGTATACCTCCATAAACTTTACCAGTCAAATCGTTAGACGGAAGGAGTCCCTTGTCCCACAAACAAGGAAATCTCATACATCAATTTGGTGGCTGACTTAACCGTGACCTTATTTTCAGTAAACACAAATCTCACACAAATTTCATCAAACAAAGTGATTGACAATATATATATATATATATATATATATATAGCTGTAGATCTCACAGAACTATGATTTCAAAATAAAATTTTAATTTTAAAAATTCATATTTTGAATAAAAACATTAACATTAATTTCTAATTGAGAAGTGGATATATATATATATATATATATATATATATATATATATATATA
>ML791539.1:189177-202941 GCA_009831015.1 Picea engelmannii
TACCCAAATGAAGATGTGCTTTGATGAAGGCTTGTGGACGAATTTGGGCAGAGTTTCCCCTTGTTGCTGGTAAGTTTCTGCAAAAACCAGCAAGCAAAAGCTTGCTGGAAATGCTGAAAAACACAACAAAATGTTAGAGAAATTTTCTGCTTTTACACAAAAAATTTCCACATAAAAATCTGCAAGAAAAAGATATATTATTGACCTATCTAAGAGTGTTAGAATGCTGAAAAATATATGAAATGTATGTAGAAAATGACAATGAATAATAAGAAGCTAGGAGTTTAAGAGAGGGTTAAGGGTAGGCTCCTCATCGATGCTATCCCAATAATCCTCTTGAAGTGACCTGCAAAACTCAAGCAAAATAGTGAAGCATGGAAGTAGATGGTTATATTGAAATAAGCCTAGAACCAAATACTTACGAATCCTAAGCTATCCAACATGAACATAAACTAACAAGAATACTCTTCAATTAGTTTACCCAAGCAAAATACTTTGAACTCAAGATCTACTTGTTACAACACAACCAAACTAGAACAATGCAAGTCACCTCATGTGTAGGAAGAAACAAGAATACTCTTCAATCTGTTTGTAATCCTCCAAAGCTTTTCTATTAATCCAAATAAGAGAGTATTGGGGAAATACTTCTCCCAAAACTCTCAAGAGCAATGAGTTGAGTGGCTTGATGACAAGAGCAAGAGGTGAGGTGAAATTTCAGCAGAGTAACAGTAGCTCAAAGAAAGATGAAGAAAATGAGTGAGGAGGGGTCTTACTTATACATCTAGAGGCAAAGTGAGAGCACCTAGATTGAATCCAAGTCTCAAGAAGCAGCAATCTCAAGGAGAGGGGCGTCCTCCTTAGGGTTTCATCCATGGATCAATGCATGGATTGATGATGTGGAGGGCGTGGGCCACAAGGGAAAGAAGTATGAGGCTAGGGGGGGCGCACCTCTCATGAGAGGGGCCCATGATACATGGCAATGCTCAAATGAATGGCATGGGAGGAGAGGGGCGTGAGCTTAGAAGAGGAGGGCGTGAGCTTTGGAGAGAGGGGCGCCACATGAGATAGGTAATGGAGTGTGGGGCCAAGGGGATAGTGAGGTGGAGGCCTAGGAAGGGTGCACCTCACATATGAGGGGCCCACACAAAGAATTAGAGCAAGAGACTAAGGTTTGGGAAAAGGGGGGTCGTTTTTCCCCTTAGGGAGTGGGTAAAAAGGGTGCAAATGTAAGTTAAGTGGGTAGATTAAGGTTTTAAGTGGTTAGGATGGGTTTGGGTAGGTTAGGGGGGTCTAACTTGCTCATTGCCACCTTACCACTAACTCATTAACTCATAATTACAAAAATTTTGACATTCTGGCAATGTAACATTAGCAATTAAAATTGTTGTTTTGACTGACTCTGACTCTGAGTGGACAAAGACATAGTAAAACTTGTCCGACTAAGTTGAAACCTGGTCAATGGGTGTAGGGGGTGCTATTCCATTTATTTTGAGCACAAATACCCCTATCAAAAACCCCAAGACCGAGATTTTACAATAATTGCTCAAAAACATTTAATTAATTAAATAATTAAAATTCCAACCTTAGGAAAATTAATTAATTTTAATTAATTAAAAAAAACCTATCTAGACTCGACGAAATTCCGCGAAACTTTCTACACTGTCTAGCATGGTCATTTACAACATTCCTAAACAAAGGTTACCAAAGGACGAGACCACTAGAGCGTCATTCACCATTTTGGAGGAAATTATTGCATATGTGGAGGGAAAAACTCAAGGGAAGTCAGCCAGGCCCGGGAGCCCGGTTAACAACCCGAGGATAAAAAACCCTCGGTGAAAGGAACTCCCCTAATGGAATCATCCAAAGGTACCTGACCTAACTATGACTCATGCAGACTTATTACATTATTAACCCACGCAGGGGTGCGGGAATTTCGTTTACAAAACTTGTGCTGGGGCATCAAATGCCCAAGTAGAGCCAATACTGTCTGGAACATATGTGCATCTGATGATGCAAACTTCATGGCACATGAGTTGACCCCTAGCTGAATAGGCGGTCAACATCTGGCTCCACATGGGGACGTGTGGTCGATCAACTCGAATGAGGCGGAGAGCATACGAGAATACAACACCTACAAAAATAGTGCTCCCACAATGTGAACACCAAAAAATTAACATTAGTATACATTCATACATGATAAAATAAAATTAATGCTATACACAACATCTACATAATGAAATATCTAAAGTACAATATTATAACTACAAATTGAAACTATGATACTGAAAAAATTTCTAAGTACATATTGACATGATAAATTGAAATAATACAAAATTAAAATACAAGGAAGGGTTAGAGATACGTTACAACCACCCATGCAATGGGTGCAATGATGTCACAAGTGTTTGAATAATCCTTGTCCAGGATGACTCACAGAAGACCCCTTCCCAAGTTTTATTAACTTGGAACTTTTTGTGAGGAAGAACCAACCAAGTACCATACTCCTTCTTCCCTTCAACCAAACACTGGAATATGACAGGCCGTGTAAATTCTGAATACTTTTCTGCTCATGACTGTCAAGGTGGGAGGACAACCAATACTCATAATGATATGACATTGATAAACTGAAATTGCCTTCCGTTTCCACATAATTATGCATTAACTTATCCTCTGGTTGAGAAACTGAAGAAGAACATATCACAGGAACCATCATAAGATTTTCAAAGTCAATACTCAAAGACACAGGTTCCTCGGGAGGTGGGTGGGGACTTGAATCATCTAGATATTCAACACTTTCTAACTCAAGATCCTTTACCTCCTCAAAATAGATAACTGATTCATCTATGCATTCACCCGAAATTTTCCAATAAATTTCCTTATCTTTTTCATTATCAATCTTAAGCTCAAGTGGGCCGGATATTCTATATAGATTTCTGTAAAATCATCTTCCATAACCTCTAGTTGGTCTTCTATGGCCACAAACTGTTCATTTATGGTTTCATATGGTTCAACGTGGGCAAACTGCATGTTCTGAGTTATTTCACTAAGCTCCTTAATGGGACCAGGTGGATCATCAACCTCTATGTCTGAACTGATTGTTTTTATATTTGAAAGATTTTTCCTCTTCCATTTTCCCATAAAATCATCAATCAACTCACTGTAAATTTCATCCTGATCATCCCCAAATCTTTCCAAAAAGCCATGCAGAAAGTCTCGTATGGTCTTGATTGATTTATCTTCACGAAAAAGAAACCAATCACAAGCACTTCCTTGGTCTTCCAAAAGAGTCCAAGAAAACAAGCTCATAAGAGCATCCTCATGGATAGATGTATCATCCCAATCATCAATTAAATTCCAAAAGGCCTTAATATGAGCACAAGCATCACCACCCTCATGAAATTTAATCACATTATCAAGAACATTTTCAGGTATATAATTAGGATAACCAACTATCTCTGAAAAATCAAAAGGTCTTGTTATTTCTCTCATTGAAAAAAAATCTGGAACCCAAAATTACTAAGGATCCAACAAGAAGGAAAGCATGTCAGCTTCATCCAAAAACTTTTTCAAGTTCAAAGATGAAACCAACAAGCCGTGAGTTCCTTCTTGAAAAATGCCTTGTCAAATTATTTTAAAGTGGAGTCGCCAGATGATCAAGTTTACTTCAGACAAACCAGAGCATCAAACAAAGCAAAAACAAGAAGGAAAACAAAAGTTAAATTTATTAAGTTTGGAACAAGAACTGGATACCAGTGAGTGGTTCTCCTCCAAGAATTTCAAGCAGCCAACAAGGATTGCTCCTTGCAGTATGCTTGATAGATTTGTTCAATGGAGTCGCCACTTGGAAAAGAATCACACAAATCTAACCAATAAAAGTTCAAATAATTTTTAAGGGACTAAAGTTTTTATTACCTAGTTCTTAAAAATAAAAAAAATAAAAATAAAAAATAAAAAATAAAAAAAAGTTAAGTCGTTTTGACCAAGGATAAATGACTTATCCCCGGCAATGGCGCCAAAGATGTTGTCGTCCTAATGCACACTTGCTAACGTGAGCTAAGTCCAACTCACTTAGTGTGCCCTCGGAGACACAATGTCTAAGTTCCAAGTCCACACTGTCACCTTGACTGGAACTTCTTCCTTCTAGGCTTACTCCTAGGGAAGCCAAAGGGGGTAGTCCCTAGTTACTAAGCTAATTTTAAAGTTAATGTTCTAGGAGTTAGTTTTAATTCGTTATAGGCCAAAGGGGGAAAACTAGCCTAAGATGATCAAGCAACAATGCAAAGTGCAAGTCTTAAACTATATGAAAGTCAGCCCTTTCCCTAAGTCAACTAAGACTAGTGCCTATGGTTGGGCAATGGGGTCGACTAAGGTTTGAGGGTGGTTCAATTACAAAATTTTTACAAGTGAAACATAATTAAGCTACCCCAAACCACAGATTATAACTATACAAAAGAATTTCTAAGTGTTACAATGTTTACAAGATTTACAAATGAGATACAAAGATACATAAGTTGGACATAAGATACACCAATGTAACAAGATGTAAGTGATTCACACACATAAGCCAAGCATGCCCCAATAACACTTACACTATTGGACTTCCTTCACTGGCAACAATCACAAAAGCACTCAAGGATCAAAGCAAGTGATGCCTCCCCAAGTGGGATACTCAATCACTTATTTGATCCACACCACAAAGATGATTGATCCACAAGATATTCAAGATTATAATCCAATGTTCACATAAGCATGAAAGATATAAACATGTAGTTTCAATAGATAGATATAACAATGAAATATTCCACAAGTTGTGTTTGCCTATGCATACATCTAATACCCCCCAAACATATACAAGTGATCTATGCAACTAAGTGTTGTGGAAGTTGTTTAAAGATTTTATAAATTTTGAGTTCCCTTCCCCCTAACTAGGTGTGTGCTTCAAGCTTCCTCCTCCCTTGGCCAAATGACTGCCCGGTGCTCAAGATAGTAAGGCTAACGAGGCCTTACCCTAGCTTCCAAGGTTAGCCCTGACAGTAAGAGTTCGCCCAAAAGGGATCTCCCCAACGAAATCACGGGACGGTCCCCTGTCACTTCCCCCTGGGTGTCCCTCAAACCCGTTTTAGATGGTGGAGATGGATGAATGAGGCCCCTAAAATGTTGATAAAAGTTATTATGACCCTCGGGTGGGTCTTTAGGTGTGTTGGGTTGCTTTTAGACAAGTTTTAGACCTTTAAAATTTTAGTTTTTAGCGTATGGCCGAAACGAAATGTAGTGAAATCGAGTGCTTGCAATGTGTAATTCAAATCACCATTAACACGCCAAAACGTAAAGGAAATATAGCACAATGTTATATCATTAACCATGAACCATTCAACAAGTAAGACTGAATATTAAAGATGAAGCGTGAGCACTGAAAAAGATGTAAACGTGAGCGCATATGCCTTAGATCATAAAGATAAATAACTTGAGCGCATAGATACTTAACATGTGCAACATAAAACGCATAAGCATGAGGTCATATATGTGAAGCGTGCTTGAAAGAAATGTGAGACGTGGGTGCTTAAACCGTGAGTGAAAAACGTGAGCTCATTAGACATCCATTACATGCACATTATTCCATCAATATACCATAAACCAAAAGGTATGTGACGCGTGCTTGGATTGAGACTAGGACGTGAGTGCTTAACCATGAACCAGACATGAGCTGAAACAAAGATGCTTAAACCATGAACAATGCTACAACACAACCAAACTAGAACAACTCAAGATCTACTTGCTACAACACAACCAAACTAGAACAATGCAAGTCACCTCATGTGTAGGAAGAAACAAGAATACTCTTCAATCTCTTTGTAATCCTCCAAAGCTTTTCTATTAATCCAAATAAGAGAGTATTGGGGAAATACTTCTCCCAAAACTCTCAAGAGCAATGAGTTGAGTGGCTTGATGGCAAGAGCAAGAGGTGAGGTGAAATTTCAACAGAGTAACAGTAGCTCAAAGAAAGATGAAGAAAATGAGTGAGGAGGGGTCTTACTTATACCTCTAGAGGCAAAGTGAGGGCACCTAGATTGAATCCAAGTGTCAAGAAGCAACAATCTCAAGGAGAGGGGCGTGAGCTTAGAAGAGGAGGGCGTGAGCTTTGGAGAGAGGGGCGCCACATGGAATAGGTAATGGAGTGTGGGGACAAGGGGAGAGTGAGGTGGAGGCCTAGGAAGGGCGCACCTCACATATGAGGGGACCACACAAAGAATTAGAGCAAGAGACTAAGGTTTGGGAAAAGGGGGGTCGTTTTTCCCCTTAGGGAGTGGGTAAAAAGGGTGCACATGTAAGTTAAGTGGGTAGATTAAGGTTTTAAGTGGTTAGGATGGGTTTGGGTAGGTTAGGGGGGTCTAACTTGCTCATTTCCACCTTACCACTAACTCATTAACTCATAATTACAAAAATTTTGACATTCTGGCAATGTCACATTAGCAATTAAAATTGTTGTTTTGCCTGACTCTGACTCTGAGTGGACAAAGACATAGTAAAACTTGTCCGACTGAGCTGAAACCTGGTCAATGGGTGTAGGGGGTGCTATTCCATTTCTTTTGAGCACAAATACCCCTATCAAAAACCCCAAAACCGAGTTTTTACAATAATTGCTCAAAAACATTTAATTAATTAAATAATTAAAATTCCAACCTTAGGAAAATTAATTAATTTTAATTAATTAAAAAAAACCTATCTAGACTCGACGAAATTCCACGAAACTTTCTACACTATCTAGCATGGTCATTTACAACATTCGTAAACAAAGGTTACCAAAGGACGAGACCACTAGAGCGTCGTTCACCACTTTGGAAGAAATTATTGCATATGTGGAGGGAAAAACTCAAGGGAAGTCAGCGAGGCCCGGGAGCCCGGTTAACAACCTGAGGATAAAAAACCCTCGGTGAAAGGAACTCCCCTAATGGAATCATCCAAAGGTACCTGACCTAACTATGACTCATGCAGACTTATTACATTATTAACCCACGCAGGGGTGTGGAAATTTCGTTTACAAAATTTGTGTTGGGGCATCAAATGCCCAAGTAGAACCAATACTGTCTGGAACATATGTGCATCTGATGATGCAAACTTCATGGCACATGAGTTGACCCCTAGCTGAATAGGTGGTCAACACTATTGTGCATCTGACGAGTCCACTAGGGAGACTCCACTGATGAGAACCCACAGGCGACTCCATTGTTTCAATCGTGGCTTCTAGAGGCATACATACAAGGTCTACTGCTTAGCTTCCTTTAGCGCCACCTGAAGCTGACCTAGAAAAGATTATCAGAAAGGGAAAGGCCTATGGAGGAGGTACTTCTACTGCTAAACCAAGTTTTTTTGATGATTTTCATGATTCTATAGAAGCTCCAATGCTTGCATCTCATTCTGTTTTGTTACCTTCTGTTGGAGTTTCCCGTAGTTTAAATTTTGGGAGTGTTCCTGCTGAGTTTTCTCCTCCTGGTCTTGAATTGGAAGGAAAAAATCTTGTCACTCCCTTCTCCCCTGAGGTGGTACCCTGGTTCAGGCCCAACACCTCAGAAGATTTTCCTACCCTGGGTTTTACCACCCCTTCTCCTATTACTACTGTTGTCGAAGAAAGGGAAACTTTTATTCCTTTTATCCCTCGAGCTTGTTCTCCAAATTCCCTATTGTTCCCTTCCTTCCTGTAAGCTCAGTTCTTGTATTTCTGGTTCGAACCTCCTCTCCTCGTGGTTATCCTACACCTATTGTCCCTATGGCGGGTGCTAATCCCCCTATAAATAGAATGGATGCCATAGTGGCTGCCATATATGCCCCCTTAATCCTACCTCATCCCATGAATCCTCTCCCTGCTGGAGATTACTTGAAATATATGCCTAAATTCACTAGAGAAGAGGACATAACGACTGAAGATCACCTTGTTTCCTTCTACAATTATGCAAACAACCTGAACATTGAAAATGAAGATGTCTGGATGAGAGTCTTCATCCAAAGCCTTGATGGTGAGGTGAGGAAATGGTTTAGGGGATTGGCCCCTAGATCTATTACTGGTATTGAAGCTCTAGATGATCCTTTCCTGAGACAATGGGGAGATAAAAAAATTTCATGTATTACATGACAGAGTTTGGGTCCTTGAAGAAAAATAAAAGAGAATCTATCTCTGACTGCTCCAAAAGATTCAATAAGATGTATAATAAGATCCCTGCTGAGATAAACCCACAGAAGTCTCTGCTAAAATATCTTATGCTAATGCATTTGACCCTGACTTCTTCCTTTTGCTGAGAGAAAGAAGAGCTACCTCCCTAGCTCAAATGCAAGATGCGGCCATAGAAGTGGAATCTAATGTATTGGCAATTGACAGACTTAGAAATAAGACTGATACAGATGGGAGAAAGGGAAGATCTGAAGCCTCGACTTCTGGCCCCTCTCTGCCTCACCCTCAGGTAGATGAATTGACCAAGATAGTGAAGTCTTTGTTTGCAAAGATGGAGAAAATGAAGGTGGAGGGGAAGCAAACATACAAAAATCCTTAAAATACCGAAAACAAAGGAAATTTCAGGAGGCTGAATAATAATGCTCCCCAGATGATGCAAAGGGTCCAGAGGGGAAGAGACAGAGAAGATCAGAGGATTCAAGCTCCTCTTCAAAATAATTTTGTAACTAATGATGAAGAAGGGGAAATAGACGAGCTTGATCCTGAAATCCACTGCTTTGGAGATACTTCTCCTTTTCCTCATCTCACTCAATCAACATACGAGGAGTCTCTCATGGACAATCAGCTGAATGAGTTGAGCAAGGGAGACAAGGCTAGCAGCAGCCAAAGCAGGTATAACCTAAGATCCAAGAAGAAGACAGGAGCACCTAGCATTCCTGAACAACTTTCTAGAGTAGAGAAACCTGCTAATGAAGTAGCATACATCAACAAAGGTAAGAAGGCCCAACCCCTCTCTCCAATGGTCCATAATCATGTTCCTGAAGTAAGGGAAATCCCAAAGCTCACATCCTCTTTTAACTTTGAGCATGAAATTCAAAAAATCAGAATCCTTGTACCCCTCTCCGAATTGGTCAAGCACGAAGTGTTCAAAAAACGCCTCTCCAAGCTATTACAGTTTGAACCCTCATGCCATCCCGCAGACTCAATCAATTTTCCAGATGAAAAGCCTGCAGTCATCCTAGGTCCTATGGTAGAAGACAAAAATGATTCATCCCCTCCCTTCTACACATCCTTGAACATACATGACAAGGTGTTGCACAACTGTTTGATGGATTCAGGGGCTTCCCACAACCTCATGTCCAAAACTTTCATGGAATAATTAGGACTAGAAGTCACCAGAGCCTATCATGACCTCTGTTCCTTTGACTCCAGGAAATTTCAATGTCTAGGAGTCATCAAAGATCTGGTTGTGACCCTGTTTCAATTGCCCATGAAAAGTGTGGTCATGGACATTGTGATGGCTGATGTTCCCCCCAAGTTTGGTATGCTGTTATCAAGATCCTGGATAAAAATACTTGGATGAACCCTGCAAATGAACCTCACCTATGCTATTATTCCAGTGTTTGGGGGGGAACATAGGAGACTGTACAGAGAAGTCCAATTGGCCTACATAATCAGTGACAAAACCAATCCTACTAACCATCCTATCTTTTCTCTTGACATTGATTTGGGTTCCAGTTTATTGCAGCTCACTGATGCTCCCGAGCTTCCTCTAAAACTCAGAAAACAACCCACTACTTCTCATGAAAATTCCTCCCCCACCACCTCTGTCTGGAAAATGTTCTTTGATGGAGCCTCTTCCAGGGAAGGCGCTGGTGCCAGAGTGGTTTTTGTGTCACCTGCTCAGGAAACCATATTTCTGTCATACAAGCTAGAGTTTGAAACAACCAACAATGTGGCAGAATATGAAGCTCTTGTTTTAGGTTTAAGGGCTGCAAAGGAAATGGGAATTGAAGAGGTGGCAGTGTTCGGAGATGCAGAATTGATAGTTCAGCAGATAAAAAATGCTTATCAGGCCAAGCATCCTCGGTTCAGGAATTGTAGAAATGAGGTATGGGACCTTATCGACAGTTTCTTCTCAGCATTCAACATTTCATTTGTTCCAAGAGAAAAGAAAACAGTGGCTGATTCTCTGGCTACATCAACAAGAAATTTCAAGGTGCCCCTGCCACCCAAACTCAGATATGATATAGAAGTAAAATACAGGCCTTCCATACCTGACAATGTCAAACATTGGAAGGTGTTTGAGGATGATCTTGAGATCAAAGTATTCCTGGAGACTGTTGAAGAATTTGCAGTGCTGCATATTGATCAAGACCCTGTTTTCGAAGCAAAGATTGATGCTGGTGATTTTCTGAGTAAGATTGCAGAGCGTGACATTATGCAGCTGCCAAGCAATCATATTCCAAAGGGACTGGTTCCTTTGGAAAGACTTTTTGATAGAAATGATGTGGCAATAAAGGGGAAAATCTTAGATGATAGTGCTGACGCAACTGTGTGCAACATTGGCATAGAGAAGAAACCAAAGTTCGTTAAATTGTCAAGCAGCCTGTCAAAGGAGCAGAGGACCGAGTATACTGATCTTTTGAAGCAGTTTGTTGATGTGTTCGCCTAGACATCTGAAGACCTCAAGACATATGACATTGTTGTCATTGAACACAAGATCCCATTTAAAGAGGAGGCTAACCCATTTAGGCAGAAGCTAAGACCGATTAATCCTATGTTGCTGCCTATCATGGAGAGAGAGGCAAAGAAGCTGGTAAATGCCTAGATCATCGTGCCTTTGAGATATTCAGAGTGGGTGGCCAACTTGGTCCCAGTGAAGAAGAAGAATGGGGAAATCAGACTCTATGTTGATTTCAGGAACCTAAACAGGAGCTCAAAGAAGGACAATTACCCCCTACCAAAGATGGAACATATATTGCAGAGGGTAACAGGAGCATCTAGGATTTCCATGATTGATGGCTTCTCTGCCTACAATCAAATCTTTGTTCTGCCTGAGGACAAAGAAAAGACAACGTTTACCACTCCGTGGGGCACATTCATGTATGCCAAAATGCCCTTTGGACTGATGAATGCGAGGGGAACGTTTAAGTGAGCCATGGACATAGCTTTCATTGGGGAAAATGATAAGTTTGTGGTCATCTATCTGGATGACATCACAGTCTTTTCCAAATCTGATAAAAAACATTGTTGTCATCTAAGGAAAGTTTTTCTGAAATGCAGAGGTTTGGCCTTTCATTAAATCCCAAAAAGTCTCTATTTTTCATGAAGGAGGGAAAGTTGTTGGGCCAAATAGTATCAGCGGTAGGAGTCAAGATTGATCCCAACAGAGTTGAAGCAATCCAAGATTTGTCAATCCCAAGATCCAAGAAAGAAGTCTAGTCTTTCCTTGGTAAAATTAATTTTCTAAGGAGGTTTGTTTCTAACTTTGTTGAGATGGTAAAGTTTATAACAACCATGTTGAGGAAAGGAAATGAAGTTAGGTGGACTTCTGAGTCTCGAAATTCCTTTGAGCAGATAAAGAAAGCCTTGGTTGAAGCTCCTGTGCTTATCAGTCCCAACTACTCAAAGGATTTCCTTATTTTCTCCTTTGCTTCATTTGACACATTGGTTGTTGTTTTACTACAAAAAAACGATGCCGGGTTGGAGCAGCCTATTGCCTTTTTTCACAGAGCATTAAGGGATGTTGAGGTCAGGTACAACATCATGGAGAAGTAGGCCTATGCCCCGGTGAATGCTATCAAAGCTTTTAGAGTCTATATCTTGCAATCAAAAGTCATTGCCTATGTCCCCTCAGCTGTCGTGAAGGACATTCTTACTCAACCTAACATAGACGGGAGAAGGAGTAAATGGATCGCCAAGATCCTTGAGTTTGATCTGGAGATAAAGCCCACCAAGTTGATCAAAGGTCAAGGTTTAGCCAAGTTGTTGGCTAAAGAAAATTGCAAAGCCTTGGGGGTAAGTTTCATTAATGAATGCTCAGGAAATCAGCAGGATCGACTGGCTGATGCAGATCCTCAAGCAGAACCCCCAATTGGCATGATGTCCTTGGTACAAGGATGTCATATATTTTCTGCAAGAGTTGCGGCGTCCCAATGGCCTGCAAAGGAACAAAGCAAGAGCTTTAAACATCAAAGCAGTCAAATACTGCCTTGTTGATTGAGTGTTATATTGGAAAGACCCCCTGGGGGTGTTTTTAAAATGTTTGAACTCACAAGAGGCCCAAAGGATCATTGCTGATTTTCATGACAGCCTATGTGGAGGGCACCATTTCTCGAAGACCACAGCCTACAAAATTCTCAGGGCTGGGTACTACTGGCCCACCTTATTCACTGATGTCTGCAGAGAGGTCAAAGCCTACAGCAAATGCCAAAGGTTCTCAGGAAAGCAACAACTCAAATCTCTGTCATTAAAGCATGTGATTGTTTCAGGACCTTTCTAGCAGTGGGGCCTAGACTTTATTGGGGAGATCCATCCTGCCTCCAGTGGACATCACAGATGGATCCTGACTGCCACAAATTTTTTTACCAAGTGGATAGAATCTATCCCCACCAGGAGTACTTCCCATAAGGTAATCATTGGATTCCCGGAGGACCTCATCACAAGATTCGGCTGCCCAAGCAAGATTGTCACTGATAACGCAACATCTTTCAGAGCTGAACCATTGGTCAAATTCTGTGGGCAGTTTGGGATCAAATTGATTCATTCTACCCCATACTATCCCCAAGGCAATGGTTTGGCAAAGTCCTCTAACAAAAGCCTAATAAGGATCATCAAAAGTTTGTTGGAGGACAACAAGAGGACTTGGGATTCAAAGTTGAAATTTGCTCTGTGGGTTGATCAAGTGACAACAAAAAGATCCATAGGCATCTCCCCTTTCCAACTAGTCTATGGAGCAGAAGCTATTTTTCCTTCTCAACTAGCTATGCCCGTGGCAAAATTCTTTCGGGATTATCAAGGAGAGTCTGATGACATGATCAGAAGAATTCATTAACTAGTAGAAGTCCAACAAACCAGAGAGCAGGTGGTGATCAAAGCTCAGGACCGTCGACAAAAGATCAAGCAGGCCTTTGACAGAAAGGTCAAGAAGGGAGATTTCCAGTTAGGTGAACTGGTGCTGAAATGGGATGCTCCCAAGCAGGACAAGGGCAAACATGGCAAGTTTGAAGCCTTATGGATTGGGCCCTTCAAAATCACTGAAGTATTTTCAAATAATACCTACAGGTTGCAGGATTTGGAGAGTGAGGAAGTGTTCAGTGGCCCTGTGAATGGGCATTTTCTGAAGAAATTTTTCTTTTGAGCCATGCATGGCTCCTCTGTATTTGTAAATATTGTTTTTCTTTTTATCTTTAAGTTTTAATAATGACTCCATAGCCCAACAGCAAGGCACTGAAGTTGCAAAAGAGTTCTCGGTAGCCCGCAGGGAGCGTGCCATCCCCCATGGAGCCTAATGTTAGCACATAATCAAGTATGGGGTATTTTCTTGGAAGAAATGACCCCTGCGGCAAGAAGAAGGTCAACAAATGGGTTAAAAATCCATTTATCCCAAGGTTTTAGAAGCGGGCGCATTATTTTAAAAAGCACACAGATATGGACGACCGAGATCTATGTGCTCAGGTCTACGGCTGAGGTTCCATTTCGGAGCCCCCTTGTTGTTCTACCTTTAACAGGAGGGGGGGGTGGGGAGGCGGGCAGGGGTCCAGAATAGGGTGTGCATCTCTCAACGGTCAGGATTGGGGCGCCTAGATCTATGGTGC
>ML791539.1:231625-247868 GCA_009831015.1 Picea engelmannii
AGGTAGAATGGCAAGGGGGCTCCAAAATGGAACCTCAACTGCAGATCTGAGCACGTAGATCTCGACCGTCCATATCTGTGTGCTTTTTAAAATAATGCGCCTGCTTCTAAAACCTTGGGATAAATGGATTTTTAGCCCATTTTTTGACCTTCTTCTTGCCGCAGGGGACATTTCTTCTAGGAAAATACCCCATACTTGATTATGTGCTAACATTAGGCTCCATGGAGGATGGCACACCCCCTGCGAGCTGCCGAGAACTCTTTTGCATCTTCAGTGCCTTGTTGTCGGGCTATGGAGTCATTATTAAAACTTAAAGATAAAAAGAAAAACAATATTTACAAATACAGAGGAGCCATGCATGGCTCAAAAGAAACATTTCTTCAGAAAATGCCCATTCACAAGGCCATTGAACACTTCCTCACCCTCCAAATCCTGCAACCTGTAGGTATTATTTGAAAATACTTCAATGATTTTGAAGGGCCCAATCCATAGGGCTTCAAACTTGCCATGTTTGCCCTTGTCCTGCTTGGGAGCATCCCATTTCAGCACTAGTTCACCTAACTGGAAATCTTCCTTCTTGACCTTTCTGTCAAAGGCTTGCTTGATCTTTTGCCGATGGTCCTGAGCTCTGATCACCACCTACTCTCTGGTCTGTTGGACTTCTACTAGCTAATGAACTCTTCTGATCATGTCATCAGGCTCTCCTTGATAATCCTGAAATAATTTTGCCACGGGCATAGCCAGTTGAGAAGGAAAAACAACTCCTGCTCCATAGACTAGTTGGAAAGGGGAGATGCCTATGGATCTTTTTGTTGTCACACAATCATCCCACAGAGCGAATTTCATCTTTGAATCCCAGGCCCTTTTGTTGTCCTCCAACAACCTTTTGATGATCCTTATTAGGATTTTGTTAGAGGACTCTGCCAAACCATTGCCTTGGGGATAATATGGGGTAGAATAAATCAATTTGATCCCAAACTACCCACAGAATTTGACCAATGGTTCGGCTCTGAAAGGTGTTGCATTATCAGTGACAATCTTGCTTGGGCAGTCGAATCTTGTGATGAGGTCCTCCAGGAATCCAATGATTACCTTATGGGAAGTACTCCTGGTGGGGATAACTTCTATCCACTTGGTAAAGAAATCTGTTGCAGTCAGGATCCATCTGTGTTTTCCACTGGAGGCAGGATGGATCTCCCTAATAAAGTCTAGGCCCCACTGCTGGAAAGGTCCTAAAACAACCATAGGCTTTAATGGCAGAGATTTAAGTTGTTGCTTTCCTGAGAACCTTTGGCATTTGCTGCAGGCTCTGACCTCTTCGCAGACATCACTGAATAAGGTGGGCCAGTAGTACCCAGCCTTGAGAATTTTGTAGGTTGTGGTCTTCCAGAAGTGGTGCCCTCCACATAGGTTGTCATGAAAATCAACAATGATCCTTTGGGCCTCTTATGGGTTCAAACATTTTAAAAGCACCCCCAGGGGGTCTTTCCAATATAACACTCAATCAACAAGGAAGTATTTGACTGCTTTGAGCTTTAAATCTCTTGCCTTGTTCCTTTGTAGGCCATCGAGAGGCCGCAACTCTTGCAGAAAATATATGACATCCTTGTACCAAGGACATCGTGCCAATGGGGGTTCTGCTTGAGGATCAACATCAGCCAGTTGATCTTGCTGATTTCCTGAGCACTCATTAATGAAACTTACCCCCAAGGCTTTGCAATTTGCTTCAGTCAACAACTTGGCTAAACCTTGACCTTTGATAAACTTGGTGGGATTTATCTCTAGATCAAACTCAAGGATCTTGGTGATCCATTTACTCCTTCTCCTGTCTATGTCAGGTTGAGTAAGAATGTCCTTCACGACAGTTGAGGGGACATAGGCAATGAATTTTGACTATAAGAT
This sequence comes from Picea engelmannii, assembly GCA_009831015.1. Classification (NCBI taxonomy): domain Eukaryota; kingdom Viridiplantae; phylum Streptophyta; class Pinopsida; order Pinales; family Pinaceae; genus Picea; species Picea engelmannii. The sequence continues at coordinate 233,528 of ML791539.1, forward strand.
ATAGACTCTAAAAGATTTGAGGGCTTTCACCAGGGCATAGGCCTGCTTTTCCATGATGTCGTACTTGACCTCAGCATCCCTTAATGCTCTGCTAAAAAAGGCAATAGGCTGCTCCAACCCGACATCGTTTTTTTGTAGTAAAACAACAGCTAATGTGTCAGATGAAGCAAAGGAGAAAATAAGGAAATCCTTTGAGTAGTTGGGACTGATAAGCATAGGATCTTCAGCCAAGGATTTCTTTATCTGCTCAAAGGAATTTCGAGACTAAGAAGTCCACTTAACTTCATTTCCTTTCCTCAACATGGCTGTTATAAACTTTACCATCTCAACAAAGTTAGAAACAAACCTCCTTAGAAAATTAATTTTACCAAGGAAAGACTAGACTTCTTTACTGGATCTTGGGATTGACAAATCTTGGATTGCTTCAACTCTGCTGGGATCAATCTTGATTCCTACCACTGATACTATGTGACCCAACAACTTTCCCTCCTTCATGGCAAACAAAGACTTTTGGGATTTAATGAAAGGCCAAACCTCCTGCATTTCAGAAAAACCTTCCTCAAATGACAACAATGTTCTTTATTGGATTTGGAAAAGACTATGATGTCATCCAAATAGATGACCACAAACTTATCATTTTCCCCAATGAAAGCTATGTCCATGGCTCGTTGAAACGTTGCCCCCGCATTCATCAGTCCAAAGGGAATTTTGGCATACATGAATGTGCCCCATGGAGTGGTAAACGCTGTCTTTTCTCTGTCCTCAAGAAGAACAGAGATTTGATTGTAGCCAGAGAAGCCATCAATCATGGAAATCTTGGATGCTCCTGTTACCCTCTACAATATATGTTCCATCTTTGGCAGGGGGTAATTGTCCTTCTTTGAGCTCTTGTTGAGGTTCCTAAAATCAACATAGAGTCTGATTTCCCCATTCTTCTTCCTCACTGGGACCAAGTTGGCCACCCACTCTGAATATCTGTAAAGCATGATGATCTGGGCATTTAGCAACTTCTTTACCTCTCTCTCCATGATAGGCAGCAACATAGGATTAATTGGTCTTAGCTTCTGCCTGAATGTCTTGGCCTCCTCTTTCAATGGGATCTTGTGTTCAATGACAGCATTGTCATATGTCTTAAGGTCTTCATATGTCCAGGCGAACACATCAGCAAATTGCTTCAAAAGATCAGTATACTCGGTCCTCTGCTCCTTTGACAGGTTGCTTGACAATTTGACGAACTTTGGTTCCTTCTCTGTGCCAATGTTGCACTCAGTTGCGTCAGCACTATCATCTGAGATTTTCCCCTTTATTTCCACATCATTTCTATCAAAAAGTCTTTCCAAAGGAACTAGTCCCTTTGGAATATGATTGCTTGGCAACTGCACAATGTCACGCTCTGCAATCTTACTCAAAAAATCACCAGCATCAAGCTTTGCTTCGGAAACAGGGTCTTGATCAATATGCAGTGCTGAAAATTCTTCAACAGTCTCCAAGAATCTTTTGATCTCAAGATCATCCTCAAACACCTTCCAATGTTTGACATTGTCATGTATGGAAGACCTGTATTTTACTTCTATATCATATCTGAGTTTGGGTGGCAGGGGCACCTTGAAATTGCTTGCTTATGTAGCCAGAGAATCATCCACTGTGTTATTTTCTCTTGGAACAAATGAAATGTTGAATGATTAGAAGAAACTTTCGATTAGGTCCCATAGCTCATTTCTTTAATTCCTGAGCCAAGGATACTTGGCCTGATAAGCATTTTTTATCTGCTGGACTATCAATTATGCATCTCCAAACACTGCCACCTCTTCAATTCCCATTTCCTTTGTAGCCCTTAAACCTAAAACAAGAGCTTCATATTCTACCACATTGTTGGTTGTTTCAAACTCTAGCTTGTATGACAGAAATATGGTTTCCTGAGCAGGTGACATAAAAACCACTTCGGCACCAGCGCCTTCCCTGGAAGAGGCTCCATCAAATAACATTTTCTAGATAGAGGTGGCGGGGGAGGAATTTTCATGAGAAGTAGTGGGTTGTTTTCTGAGTTTTAGAGGAAGCTCGGGAGCATCAGTGAGCTGCAGTAAACTGGAACCCAAATCAGTGTCAAGAGAAAAGATAGGATGGTTAGTAGGATTGGTTTTGTCACTGATTATGTAGGCCAACTGAGCTTCTCTGTATAGTCTCCTATGTTCCCCCCCAAACACTGGAATAATAGCATAGGTGAGGTCCATTTGCAGGGTTCTTCCAAGTCTTTTTATCCAGGATCTTGATAACAACATACCAAACTTGGGGGGAACATCAATCACCACAATGTCCATGACCACACTTTTCATGGGTAGCTGAAACAGGGTCACAACCAGATCTTTGATGACTCCTAGACATTGAACTTTCCTGGAGTCAAAGGATTAGAGGTCATGATAGGCTCTGGTGACTTCTAGTCCTAATTCTTCCATGATAGTTTTGGGCATGAGGTTATGGGAAGCCCCTGAATCCATCAAACAGTTGTGCAACACCTTGTCATGTATGTTCAAGGATGTGTAGAAGGGAGGGGATGAATCATTTATGTCTTCTACCATAGGACCTAGGATGACTGTAGGCTTTTTATCTTTCAAATTGATTGAGTCTGTGGGATGGCATGAGGGTTCATACTGTAATAGCTCGGAGAGGTGTTTTTTGAACACTTCATGCTTGACCAGTTCGGAGAGGGGTACATGGATTTTGATTTTTTGAATTTCATGCTCAAAGTTAAAAGATGATGCGAGCTTTGGGATTTCCCTTACTCCAAGAACATGAATCTGGACCATTGGAGAGAGGGGTTGGGCCTTCTTACCTTTTTTGTTGTCTGTTACTTCATTAGTAGGTTTCTCTACTCTAGAAAGTTGTTCAGGAATGTTAGGTGCTCCTGTCTTCTTCTTGGATCTTAGGTTATACCTACTTTGGTTGCTGCTAGCCTTGTCTCCCTTGCTCAGCTCATTCAACTGACTGTCCATGAGAGACTCCTCGTATGTTGATTGAGTGAGATGATGAAAAGGAGAAGTATCTCCAAAGAAATGGATTTCAGGATCAAGCCCATCTATTTCCCCTTCTTCATCATTAGTTACAAAAATATTTTGAAGAGGAGCCTGAATCCTCTGATCTTCTATGTCTCTTCCCCTCTAGTCCCTTTGCATCATTTGGGGAGCATTATTATTCGACCTCCTAAAATTTCCTTTGTTTTCATCATTTTGAGGATTTTTGTATGTTTGCTTCCCCTCCACCTTCATTTTCTCCATCTCTGCAAACAGAGACTTCATTATCTTGGTCAATTCATCTACCTGAGGGTGAGGCAAAGAGGGGCTAGAAGTCGAGGCTTCAGATCTTCCCTTTCTCCTGTCTGTATCGGTCTTATTTCTGAGTCTGTCAACTGCCAATACATTAGATTCCACTTCTATGACCGCATCTTGCATTTGAGCTAGGGAGGTAGCTCTTCTTTCTCTCAACAAAAGGCAGAAGTTAGGGTCAAATGAATTAGCATAAGATATTTTAGTAGAGGCTTCTGTGGGTTTTATCTCAGCAGGGATCTTATTATACATATTATTGAATCTTTTGGAGCAGTCATAGACAAATTCTCCTTTATTTTTCTTCAAGGACCCAAACTCTATCATGTAATACATGAAATATTTTTTATCTCCCCACTGTCTTAGGAAAGCATCATCTAGAGATTCAATCCCAGTAATAGATCCAGGGGCCAATCCCTTAAACCATTTCCTCACCTCACCATCAAGGCTCTGGATGAAGACTCTCATCCAGACATCTTCATTTTCAATGTTCAGGTTGTCTGCATAACTGTAAAAGGCATCAAGGTGCTCTTCATTCATTATGTCCTCTTCTCTAGTGAATTTAGGCATATATTTCAAGTAATCTCCAACAGGGAGATGATTCATGGGCTGAGGTAGGATTAAGAGGGCATATCTAGCAATAACTATGGCATCCATTCTATTTACAGGGGGATTAGCACCCGCCATAGGGACAATAGGTGTAGGATAACCAGGAGGAGAGGAGGTTCGAACCAGAAAGACAAGAACTGAGCTTACAAGAAAGAAAGGGAACAACAGGGAATTTGGAGAACAAGCTTGAGGGCTAAAAGGAACATAAGTTTCCCTTTCTTCGGCAACAGTAGTAATAGGAGAAGGGGTGGTAAAACATGGGGTAGGAAAATCTTCTCAGGTGTTGGGCCTAAACTAGGGTACCACCTCGGGGGAGAAGGGAGTGACAATAGTTTTTCCTTCCAATTCAAGACCAGAGGAGAAAACTCAACAGGAACACTCCCAAAATTTAAACTACGGGAAACTCCAACAGAAGGTAATAAAACAGAATGAGATGCAGGCATTGGAGCTTCTATAGAATCATGAAAATCATCAGAAAAACCTGGTTTAGTAGTAGAAGTACCTCCTCCAGAGGCCTTTCCCTTTCTGATAATCTTCTCTGGGTCAGCTTCATGTGGCGCTAAAGGCAACTGAGGAGTAGACCTTGTATGTCTGCCTCTAGAAGCCACAACTGAAACAATGGAGTCACCTGTGGGTTCTCATCAGTGGAGTCTCCCCAGTGGAGTCGCCAGGTGCACAATAGCAATATCAATAGTTATGATATCTGATTCACGTTCAGAATCATTTAATCGATGTCGTTCAATCTCGGGGAAAATATTCAACTTCGTCCCCGACAACGGTGCCAGAAATGTTAGCGTCAGAAGTCACACCCAGATTGCGGCAGGAGCAGAGCCCAATGCCCATCAGTTTTATGTCACGAATAATTTAATGGGGGTGGTCAAATGGATAGAGACCCAGGAAGATATTGCTTTAACTCAAAAAACCAGGCCTGGCATGCAAGAACAGGTGAGGTCTTGATCTAACTTCCATCAGTAGGTTGAGTATAAAATGAGCAGAGGGAAGACTTGGTAGGAGAAGTGAATAAGACTGCTTTGGGCATCAGACCTTCCAGCAGCTTGAGAAAGAAAAACTCAGAAGACAAGATCCCCTTGGTTCAGAGTTTCAGGGAACTGAAAGGTGACTTGACTGGATCCTTCAATTCCAAGTCATTCAGCATTGAGAAAATACAAGAGATGATTATAAACAATGTGACTATCATAGTGATCAAACATACATCATCTTATAACAGCGCAACTCGACTAGATCCTCCAATTCCGAGTTGTTCTAACACAGTGTTAACATAGAGATGGAAAGAGGCTGACATTCATTAGACAACAAGTCTCAAGCGCCAATGCATAACCAAAGCAACCAGTGCTTCATAAAAAGCTTTACAATCAGGAGCCTAGCTCAACCATTTCCCCCCCCTTTACAAAAATGGAAAAACTGCCTACATATACTCAAAGAAAAACCATCAGCAGCAAGATCGAGTCACTGCATAAACAAACAAAAAAAAGGTACGTCTGCATGTCTACTGGCAGATTGCACATGCAGTCTCCGGACCGTGGTGCGCTTATGTCAGACGTAATCAGACTCCTGGCAGCTCTGCGAACGAATCGACAAGCCTTTAATCCTTTGTCGGATTTTCCATTTATGGTGGAGACGATGTCTAACCACCAACAACAACCTTAATTACTGCTTCCTTGAGATCGAGAATGAACCCAATCAACTCTATACCTTTGGGACGTGGAGGTGTCTTCATCCTGCCACCTGGATCTGCTAAACGACTTCATGGCAAGACGTGGAGGCGGACGCGAGGACTAAGGCATCAGACGGGAAACGGTGACTAGGCAAGGACGATTTGGCATGAGCGGTGCGGAAGTAAGAAGAGGAGAGGCCGGGTGGACGGATGTAGCATGCATACTGCACTAGCACAGACTAGTGATGAGGTGGCACGAGGTGAGGGGAAACAATGACTATGGAGGTGACAGGGGCAAGACACATGACAGGGGGCAGAAAGGTTATAGGCGAAGGGAGGAAAGATGGTGGGATGTGATTGGTCGATGGAGAGGACGCGTCACAAGGACGATGCGGCACGATAGCAGGGGGGCCCACACTGGAAATCCAACCATATTGGACCCCCCCCCCCCCCCNAGGTCGAAGGGCCAAGGGGGTCTGGAATCGATTGTGCGTCGTAGATCTAGGCACCCCAATCCTGACCGTTGAGAGATGTGCGACCCATTCTAGAACCCCCCCCTGATTAAAGGTCGAAGGGCCAAGGGGGTCCGGAATCGATTGTGCGTCGTAGATCTAGGCGCCCCAATCCTGACCGTTGAGAGATGTGCGCCCCATTCCAGACCCCCCCTCCTGTTAAAGGTAAAACAACAAGGGGGCTCTGAAATGGAACCTCAGATGCAGATCTGAGCGCATAGATCTCGGTCGTCCAGATTTGTGTGCTTTTTAAAATAATGCATCCGCTTCTAAAACCTTGGGATAAATGGATTTTTAGCCCATTTTTTGACCTTCTTCTTGCTGCAGGGGACATTTCTTCCAGGAAAATACCCCATGCTTGATTATGTGCTAACACCAAGTATCACTTTGAGATAGGCTCAGTCGATGGAGCATCAGATTGTGATAACATTGCTTGAGGATAAACAATCTTGGGGCAGCAGGATTTGTAATGTCCCCTTTTTGGAAAAAACAAATATTAAATTAATTATTATTTAATTTTAAGTGACTTAATCAAAATAACCTTATAAAGTCACTTTAAATAAAGTGTTCTTCTAGAATCTTTGAGAAGGCTAGGTTAAATCTCTCTAGAAAGATCCATGGAGTCTTTAAAAGGAGAGGAGAGCAAGTCATTTGGGCATATTAGATTTGGATCATTTTCTTGTGGAGTGTTCGGTGAGCCAGGGTCTTCGTTAGGGTTTTGAAAAAACCCTTTCATTGGAGTTTGGCTTCGGTGGTGAGACTATCCACCATAGTTAAACAAAGAGGGGAATCCATCCAGGGTTTCCATTGGAGCTTCAGTCTAGTTTAGCTTCAGTCCAGTTTCATCTTTGGTGTTCTATTTGGAAAGATCAGGCATTGTTCTAGGTTATGTTTGTTATTATTGATGTATTGGTGTTGCTATAGCAACCATTTATTCTTATAAAGTTGTATTCAATGATCCTGTAATAATAAAATGCCCATGTTATCTCTTCCATTTATGTGTATTTTGGTGTGTATATGATATGTTTGAAGAAATTACAAGGGTTTGTAGCAAAATTAATGCCCTAATTTTATTAAAACCCTAGGTTTCTTATAAACGGGATCTTACAGTGGTATCAGAGCATGATTTTCAACAGTTGTGGAGGTTACCAAACAACTATCATCAAGGTTATTTCCGAATAACAAAAGTCATTCAAATTTCTTCAGCGTGCTTCTATGGGATGAGTAATTGTTTTGGTTAGTGGCTGCATTTTTATGGTTGTTGAGGGTTGTATCTTCCATTCGGTAGCATATCTGAGCTCCTCATTTGGTTGAGTTCTTAATTCTTGAGTTGGATCCTCTAATTCTCGACGAAATCTTCAGGAGAGGGTCAAGTCCTTATTGTTGGGAACTATATTTCAATTTATGGGCGCAATCCTTTATGTGTTGGGCACATTTTTTCTGTGACTGAGCCATTGTCTTATGTGGGAGGTCGAGATGATCATTTCTTGCTCGTTTTAATTATTATGGGTTGTTATCTATGTGTGGGGTAGCAACCAAGACACTAGGATGAAGCCTGGAAGGGTAGACTTCATTCCTGGGCTATTTTCTCATTGATTAAGAGACTTTTTGGCTATGAGAAGTCATGCTAGCTCTATGGAAAAATTTATTTGATAGTTGGGACGAGTTTGTGACTATAGATTCAGAGTTGGGTTGTGAAAGGGCCGAAAATCCTTGTGAGATCTCATATTTCCCCTATGTTGGGCCATTTCCTTACCTGTACAGGTCGTATTGATTGAAAGAAGGCAAAATATCTCCAAAAAATGGGTGTACTCTCTTTGTTGGGTGATCAAAATCTGGACCAGGGGTCAAATTTTAGCTCAAAAATCAACGTTCTTGGAATTGCCTCAAAATGAACGAGAGCGTAGCCCTCATCATCACGAATCCAACGCAACTTGTTTCGTCTCAAACGAACGTTGGGAGCGAGAGATATTGCAATCTGTTCGAAAGGTCAAATAGGCAAAAAAAGGACGCTGACTGTACAGTCCGTACATCCCATACAGGATGATGTGGCAGGATCGTACGACTGTACGATGACGTGGCATGTGATGACATGGAAAATTTTGATTGACAGACTTGGGCGAATCATTTGTTGACACGTGGCATTTAATTGGCGAATGGTATGGTGCCACGTGGCCCAGTCATGGGCTGCCACGTGGAACCCCTTTATTGGCTATTGGTTTGGGTGTTGTTCAAAATTTTGTGTAGTCCACCGGACTCGAACCGTGAACCTCCCCATAGTCCAAAGTCTTGGCATGTCCGCCCTGCCAACGCGCCATGCGGTGGTGCTTGTTAAAACAATGGTTTTAATTTTATTTGAATTAGCATATTGTAATGAATGGCGGGGGAACGGGTCGGGGCTTAGCCCCGACCAACGGTCATATTGTTAATGTATGTGACCATATTGTATCGCACGGAAATGTTAAAACCAAAACCTGCGGTCATATTTATAATGTATACAAACCATAACCGTGGTTCTATTTGTATACCATGTGACCCTTTGCTATACGGAATGCGCGCGAGGTTTTTTTAAAAATTGGTTTAAACGGTTTTGAATGCGCCCGGTACTTGGCGCTTGGCCATTGGCTCATTAAACAGTTAGCCCTCTTTGCACTAGCCCGAGGTCGTATGTAACACCCTGTTTCCCCCAACTTGTAAATATAACTGGACTGGCCAAGAACTATGACAAACTCATAAATGTGAATATGTGATGTAAATGGACCTTGAGGAAGAGGTCAATGAATGTGAGTAACATTCTGAATTTATTGCAGGACTGCTGATGAGGGGATGTGTAGAAAAAGAGACCATGATGGCGGTGGAAGGCACCTGAAAAGGTGGCGTTAACTTCCACCAAGAATTAAATACCGTATTTGGACTCCACTGGCCCGGAGAACCAAAAGCGGCTCGCTGGCCCTGAAATTCAATGCCTCGCAGGCTGGTAGGCGGATGGATTGATGAGGGATGGGATGGTGAACCACCCATCCGTAGAGATGTTAGGCCTGATCGGCGCGAGGGTAATCGTGCCACACGCAACCTCGCGAGAGGATAAGGCGTATGGCAGAGACGATTGAAAGGGTAGACGTGATGGGAACTCTGGCATTACGCAGAGTGAGTGATAGCAGAGAGGAAGGATTGCAACCTTCGCTCCTGGTCACTGGCAGACAGAGAGATGCAGTCTCAGAGCATCGTGGTCTCAGCTCGGGGGTGGCTAGTGGCAAATCCATTGGGGAGTCGCTACGCCTACGGTTGGGTGGAAACGAGCACCCCTCTTAGTAGTCGCACCCACTTCTGGTGTTATTTCTGATAAGTGTTTTATATATATTGCATCTTGAAATTCATAAACTGGTATATGTATATATATATACTCATAGAACTATGAAATTGTGAATGATTTCAGTGTTAGAATATCGATTCAGTGTCTGATAAGAATGAATAGATATATGCTCATAATAGAAGAAACCATGCATGATTTATGTTGATGAATGGATTTGATTATGCCTGAGCTGAACCAAGTCAGACTTCCAGTCCATCCTCGGGAGTTTGTTTCCCTTTGTCTGTTTCCAGGAATGCCCTGGATTAGATCTCTTCACAGAGATTCCCTTCTTAGAAAGGCTTATCAAGAACCGGGAAAAAGGACTTGAATGTGCAAGTCTTAGCAACCCTGTATGAAGAGGAATGACCCTCTTAAAAATCCCGAAGTAGTAGCGTAGGGATAAGTATTGATAAACTGATGAGATCCTATCGGGGAACCTGCGGTCACTCACGATTGTTGAATCGAAGGAACGAACGAGGGCGTTATTTGCCTTAACCCTTTTTTTCTCTCTATCTTCGTGAATAGCGAGGAAATCTGAATCGTAGATTCCCAGGCTCTATGAGAACATCTGGACCATTGTTTTTTCCACGTCCAAAGAGCAGTAGGAAAGGGCGCAGCATCGGGATAAATCCGAACTGTCAGATCTTAGCTAGGAAACCCGAAAGCCGTTAGATCTATAGGGAGATAGACGAGGGTTAAGCCTCGTGAATAGGGGAAAAAAGGATCAGAGTCGTCCATCTGAGGAGGACAGGTGGCAGAGATCCAGGGATCTCGTGAGCTCGGAGGTTCGCGGGGTAGGAGTCCAAAAGTTGGATGCTCCAAGTCACGAATGGCGAAGCCATGAGAGGATCATAGCCGTCCATCCGAGGAGGACAGGTGGCAGAGATCCGGGTATCTCGTGAGCTCGAAGGTTCGCTGGGTAGGAGTCCAAAAGTTGGATGCTCCAAGTCGCGAATGGCGAAGCCACGAGAGGATCAGAGCTGTTCGTCCGAGTAGGACAGGTGGCAGAGATCCAGGGATCTCGTGAACTCGTAGGTTCTCCGGGTAAGGATCCAAGCATTTGGTGCTCCAAGTCGCGAGATGTGAGGAGTGAGAAAGAAGGGTAGCCGTTGGATTTGGGTCGCAGGAGAACTGTCGGATCTACACGTAGGATCGTGTATCGGGGTTTTGTAGGTTGAAGCCCTTGATCTTGGCAACAGATGCTACGAAGTTGCGAAGCGCGATATTCTGACGAGATTAGAATCGCCCATTATTTGGGACACGTGTAAGGAGATCCTGAGGAGTCAGAGAATCAAAGTTTTCGAAGGCGTGAAACTCTTACATGTTGGAATCGCGAAACACGATACTCCGACAGGCAGGAATATAACGTGGGGCCACACAGGAGTCGGTGGAGGACAGGTGGCAGGTTAAAAACCGAGAGCCATCGAAGAATCGGGATATTGAGGCATCGGGGTTTTAAGAGCCAAGAAACTCGAGACCTTTTGAATCTCGAAACACCAGAGGAATCATAGCCATAGATCTCCGGAGGAACACGTGTCAGGAATCTGAAGGGAGTCGGGGTTCGACACTTCGGGGTTCCTGGAGACAAAGAGAATATTGCACCAAGAACCGCGATATCGCGATACACGATATCCCGACAGCTAAGGTTGTGGTCACGGGGTGATGGTTACGTGGACCAGGGGCTAAGCCAGGAGGGCTAGCGTGAAAAAGGCGTGTCGAGAATCGGAGAATTGCGAGTCTTGGGGATGTTCGCACATCGACATTGAAAACACTGAAATCCCGATAGGAGCCTAGGACTGTGGCCATATGAACGCAGGTCACGTAGCCCAGTAGCATGGCCAATAGGGCTAAGGTGAAAAGGAGCTCATTGGTAATCGGGGATTCTGTCCATTGGGGAAAAACAAAAAATTTTACTACGTTATAGTGGGTATGTTACAAATTGGTATCAGAGCATGTCTACAACACTCGGCCTGATTGGGCTCATGCACGAGTCGCGCATAAACCGCATTCGAAGCACTCCTCCGAGGAGTAATCCTCTGACTTAACTCTCTTGTCCAGGATTAAGAACTTGGAAAATGAGAACCTGACTGTGTATGCATGTGAAAGAGTTATGAATTTGTGTGCAAATTATAAAAATGAGTTTAACTCTTGACTAACGACCAACATTTGTCTTTTCACTCAAGCGGACGATCAACTGCGGGAATCTACAAACGCAGAGAATGGTGCCTCACCAAGAGGTGGGAGAAGGCTCCCACAACAGAGATGAAGAGTCTGACGAAAGAAGAGCAATAGGAACCCCTCCAGGCCTAGCTGAGACTGTGAGGAGTCTCATGGTCGAATTGCAAAGCTAAAGGGCCGATAATGAAAGGATGATGAAAGAACAAGAAAAGAAAACCAAAATTAATGCAGTTCTACTGCAGAGCTTATCCGACCTATAGCGACAAATGCAGCATGAACCTGAGATGCAGAATCGTGGTTGTGTTAGTGGCCACACTCAGAGAAGCACATCTAGAAAGGTCCACCCCAAAGGTAAAGGACCAATGCCAGACGATTCCACTGGGAAGGAAGTTGGTGATTCAAAAGGTTCTTCCAGTAGCAGGACCAATTCCTATTCTCAAAAGAAACAAAAGAATCAAAAGACTTCCAAGAGTCATAAATTTGAGGAATTCAAAAAGGCCAAACCTCCCTCCTTCGATGGCGAGATAAAGAAGGGAGAGGAAGCTGAGGCTTGGCTACTTGGACTGAAGAAATATTTCTGAGTCCATGATTTCTCAGAGAACTTGAAGTCTCGAGTGGCCACTTTCAATCTGAATGGAAAGGCTTCCATCTGGTGGGAAGACCTTAAGAATATGAAAGGGGTCCGCGAGGAGGACCTGTCTTGGAAACAATTTGAGAAGTACTTTCGGAAGAAGTATTTGTCGGAAAGGTATTTCGACGAAAAGGCTAAAGAGTTTTATGAACTCAAACTGGGACAACTTACTATGGAGGAGTATGTCAACAAATTCCTCGACTTACTGAGGTATGTACCCTACATCAAAGAAGAGAAGGCGAAGGCACAACGCTTCATCAGTGGGCTACCCAAGGAATACCGAAACCGAATTGAATTTGACGAACCAAAGACCCTAGAAGACACTATAAGAAAGGCCACATATTGTCATGAACAATATGAACATCGGGTAGAGTCTCGTGGAGACTGGAAACAGAAGAGTGGTTCGAGATTTCAGAAAAAGGGGATCAAATCCTCGGGATTGAAAAACTACAAGAAGAACCACATAATGAACTTTCCAACCCAGAGTGTACTCCAGCAGAACTTTCCCTCGGTGGACGGAAATAAAACTTCTAGACCTATACCAATAAAGACTGATAACCCAAAGAGGAAACCTTTGGAATGCTGGGATTGCAGAGGAGAGCATCTTCGGAGAGACTGTCCACACCGACAACAGAACAGTCGAAAAATTTATAACATGCAGGAAGCTACCACGGTCAATGATGTGGCAAGGAGTGTGCCGCAGATCTATGCAGCCTTGGATAATAACCAAGCTGACCATCGAGCTTCAGTAGTGGAAATAGAAGGTATGATTTTTCAACCATCTGGTGTCTATTTTAATTGACCATGGTTCAAATTTGAGTTATATAGCCCCTAAAGCTGTTGATAAGTGTAAGCTACGACCATAGAAGCAAACTAAACCATGGTTGGTACAAATAGCCACTGGCACCAAAAGAAAGGTGGTAGAGGCCATACCAGCCTGCCAATTAATGTTGGGTGAATTCCCCACCCAAGCAACCCTTAATGTATTACTCCTGGGATCGTACGATCTGTTGATTGGTATGGACTGGCTGGCCACCCATAAAGCCAAACTAGACTATTACTATAAAACCTTAGAATGTGTGAGTGAAGAAGGAAAAAGGATAACCCTTCAAGGAATCCGAAAGCCGGTCTCAGTGAGACAAATATCAGCCCTGCAAATGAGAAAGTATTGCCGAAAGGGATGTTCCCTATATGCAATACAGGTACTGAAAATAATCGAAGGCGCTAAACCAAGCCTCGATGATCACCCTATCCTAAGGGAGTACATAGATGTATTCCCGGAAGAGGTATCGGGTCTACCTCCGAGAAGAGATATTGACTTCTCGATAGAACTCGCACCAGGAGCGGTGCCGGTGTCTAGAACACCTTACCGAATGAGCACACCTGAGTTAGTAGAACTCAAGTTACAATTGAAAGAAATGATGGATAAGGGTTATATTTGACCTAGCGTGTCCCCATGGGGAGCACCGGTCCTGTTTGTGAAAAAGAAGGATGGCACCCTTAGAATGTGCATAGATTACAAACAACTTAATAAAGTAACCATAAAGAACAAATACCCCTTGCCCAGGATCGATGATCTATTCGATCAGTTGGGAGGTGCATATGTTTTCTCAAAGATTGACTTGAGGTCGGGATACCATCAAGTCCGAATTAAGGGAGAAAACATCCATAAAACCGCTTTCCGGACACGGTATGGTCATTATGAGTTTGTGGTAGTGCCATTTGGGTTAACCAATGCCCCAACCACTTTTATGTGCTTAATGAACAATGTACTCAATAAATTTTTAGATAAATTTGTACTAGTATTCATTTATGACATATTAATCTACTCGAAGAATAGAGAAGAACATGAAGAGCATCTTAGACTTGTGCTGCAAGTGCTAAGAGAGCATCAACTCTATGCTAAATTTAGCAAGTGTGACTGCTTCCAGAAGAAAATACACTACTTGGGACATGTTCTGTCCAAGGAAGGGGTAGCAGTAGATCCTGACAAGATCAGGTCTATCATGGAATGGCCTACCCCAAAGGATGTCTCAGACATCAGATCCTTTATGGGATTGGCGGGAT